>KZ062052.1:119356-159884 GCA_002091835.1 Anopheles maculatus | reverse complement strand
TACATTCTAAATGCCGTGTATGCCACCACAATCTTGTCTATCTTAGTGTTAAATATGGTCTCTGTAATGATCTTTTATTTTTGTAATCCGTTTCTTTTTTTTGTGTGTGATTTCTACCGGTCTAAGTGTTAAGATTAAATTGTAATTCTTTTATTTTGGAAATCTTATAGCGTTTCTGTTATCTGAAATGTGTGTGTGTTCGGACAGACATCGCAGCATAGTTTCATAATAAAATGAAACGAGCAATGATATTGGTTTTGTTTTTTTTGTTCTGAAATGGTTGTAAATACATTATGAAAAAAAGATCATAATTGATAGTAAATGGGATAAAATTATTCAAACGTATGAGTGTGTAAAATACTATCGGCCATATTTGTACGTCCACGGTGTGGCGTGCAAACTATTTTACACCCTTTTTATTGTGTATTTTCTGTAAATTGGCTTATATAGGTGTCAAAAGTGTCTGTTTGTTGTGTCCTACGGAGTCACACGCCACTCAGCAATTGGGAAGCAACGATAGTGAATCGCTATGAATTAAAAAAAAAAACATCTTGCGCCTCATGAAACAAATGCTTAATTGCAATGTTGTGCTAAAAATGTGCGCGCTAGACCATTCAGAGTGAGGACGTAACGTAACATGCTAAATGTAAGAATAATCATGATGTATCTCTTCTTGTATTTCCTGTTCACCGTGATTCGTTCGTCTTTACTATTTCGTGTCTTTCTCAATCTATCACTGATATCGGTTTGCCGTTTTGTTCCAGTTTTTCTTTTTGTTGGTAATTTATTTTTGGTAGTTAAATGTGTTTTGGTTTTGTTTTCCCCGCACTTGTACATACGTTTTGAGAAAATGCATCGCAAATTGTGTGTATATTATTTTTCGTTGTGTGTGTGTCCTTCACTAAACTGGTTTTAAATATTTAAACTTAAAACTTACACACACGATGTGTACCATACCGTTTCACTGCTTGTCATCCCTTTAAGTATTTGTATATAAAGTGTATTACACAGCCTTTTTGTTCATCTAACATTGATTTTTTTGCAAATAGTTTAGAAAGTAGATATTGTTATTAGTATCGATTTAACAAAAAATATCCTTGACGACAGCAAAAAAAAAATACTCATTTAAAACAGTGCTTATGCTTTAGGCTAATATAGTTGATATAAAAAATGGCCAATTTGACAAATACCGCTGCTTTCTGAATCATTTGATTCTGTTATAGAAAATAGTGGAATTTGCTCATTTGCTTATTTGCGATTAGTGTAGCAGCACAACAAACCAAAATCTGCTCTGCTATCGATGTACTAATGAATATCATCTCTTTTTCTTTTTCTTTCTCTCTCTCTTCTTCTCTATTACATCTCTCGATAAACCCCTAAATCATACCTGATTGGATTCCGTTTGTATGTGTTGCAATTGTGTCACGCGTGTTGTTTGTTGTGTATTTCGATGGTGTCCCTGTTACATGGAACATGGTATATTAATGGTAAACACAAAAAAAAACCCCCAACAAACAATAACGTGCCCCTTCCCCATACATGTAACAACTGAAAACTGCGCTCTGCACTTACCATTACCAAACCACACCACGTATTGCACATCTACGCCCACAATTAAAAACCCACTTGCCGGCCCATACCCGCGATCGCGACCACCGTGTTTACTGCCACTGCAATCCGTTTCATCGTTTGGGGGATGGTACGCTCATGTAACACGAAAACAACAGTTCTTATGATGAGGATGAAGACTACGAGCCAAACATAGATATACTCGAGTCACAGTTAGACGATTGCATACTGAACGAGTGGTGAGACACGG
The DNA here is from genome assembly GCA_002091835.1 of Anopheles maculatus. Lineage (NCBI taxonomy): Eukaryota > Metazoa > Arthropoda > Insecta > Diptera > Culicidae > Anopheles > Anopheles maculatus. The sequence goes on along the minus strand of KZ062052.1, from coordinate 158,065 downwards.
TGAAAATAGAGTCGGCCGAGGACTTCGAGCGGGCCGAACGGGCCATTCAAGAGCAGTTGAATCGACTCTAAGCTAAAACATACACACACAGAGGGCACAGTTTATGGGCATAGCTGTGACGGACAAATCGGCGGCCGTCTGGAATCCAAGACGAACGGAAATGGTTTACCGATCAGCACACAAAGTTTGCAAACTGCAAAATAGAGCGTCGCAAAGAGAAAGAGAGAAAAGAATTTTCGAAAGGGAATAGATACACTGCAAAGCAACACTCAACAATGCTATTACTACTATAACTACTACTACTACTACTAGCGGATGGACAACATCTTCATCAGTGTAACAACAGCTACTGCTAATGCTACTACCACTACTATTATTATCGCAGCTACTACAACAACAAAAATTACTACCATCGTTGGCAATAATTAACTGGCATTCTGAATGCAATTGGTTATAGCTAGTAACATGCAAGTCAAGAACTCATACTTTTAAAAAAGAAAAACAAAACTACTGAAAGACGCTTTATAGCGAAAGTCAAGTGTGTTAGTATGCGTGTAATATACATTTGCAAAAGTTTAGCTTCTGTTCTGACCTAAGCTCACGCACAGCTAAGGTTTGTGTATTCTCAAAAGACATAACAACCACAAACGATTTATCTTTGCCTGTAATGAACAAAATGACAGCGGTACTACCAAGCGTCATTTGGAAGGATTCTTATAAACAATTTGTGTGATTTAAATTAATAGTTACCACGAGCTCTCTCTCTCACACACACACGGCTACAGCAAACCATAACCAGTAACCAGTTACAGAGCGTATTTGTAGCGCACCCGCAATTCTAAGAAACGTAACGAATGATGAATGCTTTTCCTATATATATACGCTCGTTGCAGGTGTTGCCTATTTCGTTGTTTTATTTTTTCAAAATTAAACCATATCATAAGAATCAACCCCCTCCGTAAACCACCAAACTATCAATAAAATTGTACATTTTGGATCATTTCATAGGTTTCACGAGCAGCGAGCGTATCGTATCGTCGGCATGCATAGGCACAACCATCTTCAAATGCTAGGACCAGAAAATATTGTCTAACAGTATATATAGTGATCGAAAACGTATCAACACCGGTTATACTGGTAGTGTAGCCACATTGACACAGTTTCGTATCGGTTCCAGGTAGAGTTAATTCTCCACGCGGTTTGCGCAAATTTGTAATTAGTATTTTGTATAACGATTTTTGGTAGTAAGCTTATGAGACACTAAGCTGTTGGTACGAACTAAGGACAGGCAAGCTGTATTTGCCGGTCTATTTATTCTCAATAGTGGTATCTCGCGTTTATCGTCTGTGGAGGTTGATGGGCGAGAAGCAAACAACACATTATTCGGTTACTTTAGTTAAGATGTTTCGTATAAGCTTTATAACGGTGCCAAAATAATTGTTTCGTTACGTTATAACGTTAGCTGTTAGGTGTTACTCCTGGAACTTAACTTCGAGGAAGATTAAATGTATCGAACATTTTATGTAAATGTTTTTTTTTTATTATTTGTTTGTAGTGTCGCACCCTACGGTAATTGGTTTGATTGGCTTAGTTGAGATAAGCAGTGCGAAAGGAATCTGAAACTGTCAGCTACTGTACTACCGTGTGGCTTTAGACTTAACAATCCGTCCCGTACACTCGAACACGATCGGTTTGAACGACAGAAAGGATTTTACTGTATCTTTATTAACTTATTCTGACATTGTGTATCGAATAATCAGTGAAGATTGTTTCACCGTAAGCTTCATGGCTTTTCATGATTTACTATCGCCATTTCCCTGCCATGACTGATATCGGCCTGTAATAATGCGCACACGCACATCGTTGGCTAAACGTCATCCCAGGTCTACTCATTCCGTGCTACTACCCATCTCTCTGTCATCGCTTCATCACCACGGGCATCATTGACATCAAATCATCGTTTAATCATCACGTACGTCGATCATCGATCGTCCTGCAGCATTATTCTAACGACCGTACATTGTCGTAGTGAAACGGAGGAAACATTACTAAAAAGAGAGAGAAGAGGCTCAAACAGTCATTCAATGAACAAGACAATATACAAAACAGCTACGTGCAAAACGGTACACGAACGGCAATATCATTGCAAAATTATTTCCAAAAACAAAGTAGATCGAATACATTAGGATGTCCTTTCAATTTGTGTGCGTTTAGAGCTACTGTTGTGCCGTTTCTGTTCTGTTCCGTACCCATCTACTCTCGCCGCATTGTGACAGTATGGCAACGGACACTAAAGAGTACTATTTGAATTGTCCATAGGAAAAACAGCGATGACAGTGACGACAGTGACAGCGAAAAGATCAGCCTCAGGATAAGTTGGCGCGAGCGGTACTTACGCAAGCGACGCAATAAGAAGAAGAGGCGATAGACACTAGGCGCCTCCATCCGTGTTTCCTTTATAAAGCCATACAGACCGCAACGTTCCTATATCCTACGACATCCCAGTCCCTTACTTCTTGGCTAGTTCCCTTCCCATGAGAGTGGTGTCTATCGTGTCATCTGTAGTATTCGAATGAAGTCGAAGCAGAAAACACAACCAGCAAACTAAGCAGTAGCGCATACCCCGGTACCGAGATAGACTGCGGATTAGTTTTATAATCAAACTAATTGTTTATGACGAGTGCATGAATTTGATAGCAAAAACACAACAGTGTAACAAATATAAAAACAGAACACATATTTTAGAGCTCAGTGTCAACACTCGGCCGACGATTGTTTAATGTGTGTATGTGTGGACAAGAAAAAACTCAGCAGACAACAGGTACAGAAGAGGAACGTGACTGAGAGCAAATGTGAACCGCGGAATAGGAGGTAATAGTAATCATTACTCAATGTGACACGGTGTTTTAGATAAGACTAAAGGAACATTTTGTACTATCTATTACCTACACACGACGCCTCGGTGTGCATCCTCTGGATATGTGTAGCTACAATTTTAACCCCGAGTAGAGGAATTGTATGTAAATAGATGGGGAGCAAATGCCGTAATAGATGCTGCAAAGATTGAACACACGATCGCGCGCACAGTAACAGCAGCAGAGAGAGAGCAGGAATTTAGCAAACAAAGAACGAAGCGCATATCTAGCATCTAATTAACCTCCCCTGTGTAACTCTTATCTAGTCCAGTGTTATATTTGTGCTAAATTTCTAACTGCTAATTCTGAAACCCCCGTAAACATTATAATCTTATACATGTACTGGGATACTTTAAAATTAAATGTTATGCCAATTTGCTGCTATCAGATGCACGCGATGTGTTCGCGAGTGAGTTGAAGAAAGCAGTTTTATGTTGCGTTAATATTACCGATCGCCTAGCTAAATAATGTGGCGCATACGCGCGTATGTGTGTGTAGGCTGAACACATCTTCCATCCGACGATAGCATTCAAAACGATAAACGATTGATGATCCCTGTTACCAACTTTGACTTGACACACGAAATAAGTTTTCGTACGGGCGTAACATAGAGCGAAGGCTCACTGTTAAGTTTTGGTTTTGCTCATTATTCGCGCGGTGATTACGTTGACGGGGTACGGTTGACGAGACGGAGTTGTTTGGGGCGCACTATTATTTGACATTTTCCTACCAAGAGCTTACTTCGCAGTACGGTAGCATATGTATGTTATACAGATTCGTTGTTGTACATAGGTTGAGCATTAATTTGCATCATCAGTCGATGGGTGGTACAGTGTGCTTTGTTTACGTAAAACTATAATACTCCAACACTAATATTAAATGGTACTCCTTGAACGAGAGATCAGTATCGCAAACAAAAATGAAGAAACTCCGTAAAACATGATTGTATAACTTAATTGAGCAAGTGATCGCAGCTAAACATGACACCATATTTTACAAAACTGAAAGAGCAAACAAAATTTGGTAGCAAAGCAAAGGAAGTGAATTAATGAGCGTAATGCAGAATCATACACCTGCCACAGGAAGAATGCTGCTCGGAGACTCGATTTGAATTCCGATTTGAATTTAAAACGGTGGAATTGTGGACTTTACTGTCGACCTATATTGTGAAACGGTGAAATCCGTAGACGTGTGTAGAAAAGGAAGAAAAACAAACTCGAAAATAGAAAGAACTGAACATTATTTAATATTTGTGAATAATCCTAATGGTAATGTAGAATGCAGGAAGTTGTGAAAGAAGCAGAATGAAAAACAGAAAACCCTAAAATGTAAGTCAATGGAATGTCAAACAAAAAACAAAAGCAGAAACAGGAGACCATCTCTTTCAGGTAGTGGACATGTGGAAATTGCTACTACTGAAATGGATTCTTCTACTGGCGGAACAGATCTGCTTGCCATCATACAAACACAATACACATGACGGCTAACGTTAAGTAGTTAAGAAGTAGTTGCTTAGAGTAAACGATAAGTTTTACTTTAATTTTATTCTTTTTTGTTGTGTTTTTTTTAAATTAACCGGGAGAAATGACACGATTATTCAAGGAACGAAGAAGCGTTCTAAGGTGTAGCCAGTAGCGGAAGTAGCAGGTACGATAATGAAAGGCACGATAATAAGGGCACGTCGAAGGTTAAGAATATATTGAGTTTCTTCGATCTATACGCGTTCCCCAGCTGTGTTTGGAGTGTAGGAAATTTAATTTGTTTGTGAATAGTTTTATTACTGCTTTAAATACACTGCTGCTCAACCCACCCGGTTGTTCGATACTATTCGTCTATTCCCTTTCTTCCCACATTCGTCGCTGTCATATACCTCCTCCTCCTAGGACGTCTTTCATCCCGTACATTCCGCAATCCAAACACCGCACGGGATCGCGTGGATGAATCGTATCTGAAGAACGAACTTTGATTATTTGTTGTGCATATCGATTATTGAGTGTTTTTTTTTCGGTTTTACATTATTTCTAACAGTTTTTACCAGCAAATTTCCCTTTTAATCGCTACTACTTAAATAATGATGATTAGATGTATTATGGACAAAAAGAACACACACACACTAAACGTAAAAGTGGAAAATAATTTCGAAACTAAGAGCGGTAAGAAAAAAAAATGCTGTAAACTGTAAACAGAGATCACGATGGATAGTAGACAGACGTGAAAGGGAATTTGATAAAAAAAACCGATCTATGTAAAATTGATCGATAAATTATTAAAATATTTAAAATCGAGCAAACGGATTTTTTTTCTCTGTATTCTTCACTCTTTCACAAATATATTGAGAATTTGGTGGTTTTAGATAAACTGTGCCGAAGTTTCATGAAACCGTGTACAGTTACGAGTGGCTCTATGTATAATAATGATCAAATTTCACTCACCCAAAATCGCAGTGTGAGACTGCATAGTGCAAGGCCACTAGACTTTCTACCAAGAGACCTCATGCACCAAGAAATCCTGTCGTCGAAAAGGTCTTACAGTCCAAAATCCTTTTGCATGTAAGGAAGGAGTCTTGTTATCTAATAAACTTCAAAGATTCCATGACTCAGTCTAAAACTCTTAAATAATAATCGATAAATGAATTATAAAAATTGAGAAACCATAAATTTAACATTATGTTTAACAGGTTGATAAAATATTCTATCTATTTTGCAAGAACCAATATGTTTTTTGGAAAAAATTTAAAGCGTTATAAGAGGATTGACTGTACTTAACTGCTTTAAAAAAAAAACAAACACTTGCTTCGCGTCCTCCATCGTAGTTTTTTTTTTTTTGTTAAGTCTCCTTGGCAACGAAAAATAGTGGAACGTGGAAAGCTGATATTCCAACGACGCAGTGGCACTGCCGCAGTAGTACGCCAGCCAGCGAAGGACTACGAGGAATAAACTTGACTTTTCTGGAGGCGATACCAAATCGACCCTTGTTCAAGATTTTGGTCTAGGTTACCTACCTACCATCGCCATTCGTGTCCGTCCGTTCGCGAGATATTCGGAAAATCGCGAAACCGTCGGTGCTTAATCGATAAAGAAGTCAGCAGTGTTTCGCGTACGGCTATGTAGAGTTGCACAGCCTTCCAATCCACAGATGACGACAGGTAGGCGCGTGTGTTTGTGTGTCGGGTCGGGTGGCTGATCGGAATATTCAAGGTTGTCAATATCATGGTCGGGACAAACTAACATCGGTTTTCTACTTTCAGTTTCAGTTCCCGATCGAACGTTGTTCCGTACAGGTAGTCTCGTGACGCCAGGACGAGCACCCTATATCCTTCGAACATCAGGCGTAGTGGCTCGTCCGTCTTTCGGGTGTGGTTGCACACAATGGCAGTGCACACAGATCGCGTGTGAATTATCGCAAATTTATGACCTAATTTTTCGGTGCCGCAGTATTCAATGCCGCATCGCGCGTAGTGAATGTGACCTGTGTTGTTCCGTTGAATAAGAATGTTGCGCAAGTGTGGTTTGCAAAGAGCAAGCGTTGAATAGTAAGCAAGAAGCTCACAGCGGGACACACCGCGTTTGTCTTCAGGATGAACACATCGAAGTGGTTGCCGAAACAGCACCAGGAGGTGATCAAGCTGTTCGAGCAATCGCGCCTGCTGGAACGAGAGCTGCGGATATTGGGCAAAAAGTTTGCCACGGATATTAATATTGATCTGCCCGATTACTATGTAAGTAGCGAGGGCATTACCGAAAGGCAGCAAATCAGCTGTATCATCTACCATACTCTACCGAAAAGCATAGCCTCGGCGATACGCGTGTTACGCCATCGCCGATAGCGATTAGTAGTCCTTAGTGGAGCAGTTTTGAACGTCATCGCTAGACAACGGTTCCGATTTCCTTCATTCGTGTCCCCCCAAAACCTTGATATTGAGCTATTATCAAGTGCAAGAGGAAATCGGTATTCCGCCCCGTGCTTGAATCGGGTTGGAAATCAAGGAAATCAAATTGATGGGGCAACAGGAATGAGACAAGAAGTTCGCGTGCACTATGTCGAGGTGAAAATGAAAAACAAACAAACAGCTTAAGTACCCTACTAGCTGCACAAAGCGTGGCATTTGTTTGGTGGCTGTTGCCACAGGGGAGTAGAGGAAAAAAACTTTAAGCCATAAATCATTTCTTTGAATGGAAGAACATTGTATAAATTGCAGGAAAAGTTGGGGAACGTTAGGAGGTTTAATTCGTAGCGGATAGCATAGGTCGTGATAAACTAGCATTTTCTAAATTTTTCGTTGGAAACTCCTTACAATGTCAGTTTTGACACGAATATTTTAAATACTTTCAGTTCGGGCTAGCCCTAAAAGACTAGCTTTCGACCAACTTTCTCTCGCTCTCTCTCTCTCTGAATCACAAAACATCCTTGACCTAATGGTAGCTCGGAGGACTGAAACTGAACTGCAGAAGAAAAGAAATTGAATTATTGTTACATCGATCACTGTTCGGTTGGACAAGTTTAGATAGAGACCTTCGGTAAAGAAAATGGCTAGCTAGCACCCGCTTATTCCGCGTCTTAGATTGGCCTCGAATGTCTCAATGTTCGGAAGTTCATTGATATGAAGCGCTCGCGGGTTGTGTGAATACTCTGTGTGCGAGGTGCGGCGGCATGTCCTCTTCCGGACAGCTTGACGAATCCTGCCCACTCGGCACCAGCGTTCCAGTGCGCAATAGCGGCCGAACGGCTGTAGCGTACGCTACGATCGGCTGAAGTACACACCATCACCACACCGGACTACCACGTGGTGTTCTGTCCCTGCTGTTCGTGGCTAACATTAACCCCCACATCCCACGCGTATACTCCACAGGAATTCGAGCGGTTGCTACAACAAAGTCGCGAATGTTTCGAACGGTCCGCCCACGTGCAGACACGCTTAATACGTATGTCGGCGTCGTCGGCGGACAAGAATGTAGAGCGAAGCTTCTTCAAGATTTTGCTCAACCGAAAGGCACACCTGATACGGCAGAACTTGCGTAAGCGCAATCTTCAGCTGATATTCATCATCAACAAAATGGTATTTTGTGTGTGGTCTTGAACCTAATCTTTTTGAAAAAAAAAAATATGCAAAACGTTTCTATATTCCCGTGTAGATCAAGCTAATGCTGGCCGCTACCTATACGTCGGAAATAGTCGTCGATGGTGCATTGCTGCTGTGCACGCTGCACAACGAAAGTGTACTATTGGCTCAAAAGACGACACAAGCCCGCACCCAAACAAACGCACAGATTTGTAGCAATTCTTTCCCACCATTAATGTCCACTCCGAAGAAGGTGGACGTGGGTACGATCTTGCAGATTATCACGAAACAACGGGCAGAAGATTGCTGCAGTACGCTGATCAACTGCCTGCTAACCACCTGCAAGGGTGCGCTGACGGTGGCGAACGAGGAGAACGAATCGGACACCTCTAGTGTGGAGATTTTGCGCGCCCTAACGACAAACCTACAAGGTCCACCGGAGGTAGGCAAGCATATCGACCCGATACAGGAGGAGATGAACGTTAGACGCAAGGCGAGCGTGAACATGATATCGAGCGGAGAGATACATACGCGCGGACGGGGTACACCGGGCCGGCAGGTGGTGATAACACCGATCGTTAAACCGGAAGCACGCGAGCTGGACGAATCAGAGCACAATGTACGGTTGGAATGGTGCTGTTTTTACGTGACTTTAGAAATCCATTGACCGTTCATCCGTTTTAGGATCCGGCGATAAACTTCTTCGATGAGATGGCCGCCGAAGCGGTGGCATATAACTCCTTCAACTATCTCGTGAACGAACCGGACGGTATGGATCTGTTGGAGAACTTGATTGCCGATGAGGAAATCTTCGTAGCGAACGTTATCATGAAGGTGATCAAGTACTGTCCGTCGGCGTTTGAGCGTGAGCTTACCAAAACGGAGCTGATCAAATGGGTTAACCGTGGTACGCGCGGGCTTTGGACGCAGGTTGGCGGATCGTTGGAGCATGTGGTGCTGTGGTGGAGTTCGTCACCTTTGGCGTGTAGACCGGCGGCCTGTGCAAAGTATCTGCGCGATTGGTTATCGTTGTTGCAGCCGGACGAAGCACCGGAACCGATACTGTCCACACTGAAGGGATTAGGTGAAACGCTCACGGTACACGTGACGAGTACGATTTGGGACAAACAGTTTCGTTTGGCTGTCGTGTCCTCAAGCCTTCCGGTGGATTTTCCCTTCGAGGAGGGGGAATTTTGTGTCAAGAATGTGGCCGTAAGTAGATAAAGTGTATGGATGAGATTGGTTGTGATTTACGTTCTCTCTCTCTCTTTCTAATTTGCTTCAAAGGTGGAAGGAACGGTTTGTGGCAAAGTTTGGAGCGAGCTGCTCTATCAGTTGGTACAACTGTCCAACACGTGCGATATCGGAACGATCGCCAACGAGCTACCGCTTGTCGAACAGATTCCGGTTCTGCATCGGCTCGATCATTCAATCCACTCGATGCGCATCTGGGCGGCCAACAAGGCACGATCGCTCTGCACCGACTGGAACATGATGATGTTTTTCAAGGTGGTCCACAACGACATAGGGCTGTGTCTGGAGCAGTTGCAGTACATACGAGTCCCGGAGCTATCGGCCGACGATCCGCTGGAAGTGCAGGTGCAAGTTTGCGTGGCGCTCAGGGCGAAACTTGTTTCCGAAATTAAGGAAAACATTATAAAGCTGAAAGCGACCTGCACCGAGTGTATCGATGTGCTGGCCGCTGTCTGCCGTACGACGAGCCTGGCCTCGCTGACGCTCTGCTTTCCGTACTTTAAGCACTGGCAGACGGAGGTGTTGCAGGAACGGGCCAACGAATACGTGGCATACTTTTTCACCCAGATTTATCTACCAGTAATACAGGCGACGAAAGATATTGAAATACTGAAACTAACGCTGAAAATCATCTGTGAAGCTTGGCTCGATCATATTTACATGAAAAAGACGAAATTCAGCAGCGCCGGAGCGCTGAACTTGCTGAAGGACTTCGATGGCGTTGCCGAGTGGATCAATGCCTGTGAGGCGCTGGACGAACGGTTACGGGAAACGTTGTCCCATCATGAGGTGCTGCGTATGTGCGAAGGAGTAGGCAAGCTGCTGCTTCGTAAACCCGAGGAGACGATATCCATTCTGCCAAGTCCGTCGAAAGCGGGCAAGAAAAGCGATGGTAAGTCAATTTGAAGATAAAGAGACTAAAAAAACGGAAACATTTAATTAAACCGACCGCCTCTGGTTTTCAGAAACTGCCGACGAGAAAGCACCACTGCCACCGGAAATGTTTGTTCCGAATCAGAAGCGTTGGCTGGAATTGCGGGCCCGCGATCGACGTGCGGTCAATCTGAACTGCCTGTGTCTTTGCGCAGGAATGGATGTATACTAGAGGATGTACGTGAGATTTTACTAAGCTTAGTTGCTCGAGCTAATGGAAACGGTTGAAAATCATCCATTTTTTTTAAATGCAGCATTTCTATCCGCTTCTCGGACATTTCGTCCGTTACTGATTCATGGTGGTTAAATAAATCTCAATAAAGTAAATAATTAGCATGGGCTATATGGTTCTTCGTGACTCCTTAACTGAAAATATGATAAGAAACGTCCATATATTGAAAGCTATTTATTGCTAGAAAATTCAAAATTGTACACAGCGACTGTGGATGACATTTTCCGAAGTGCGACCATTCACGACCACTCTAAGTTCACACCGTATTCCGTACCGGTTGTTTAGTATGACAAATGAATCATTAAAATTAACTACAATTTACACAAATTGTAAATCTACCTATTCTGATTATAGAATAATCGTAAAAAGGTTTAAAATCGATATATTTTTAATATTTTCTACCAAGTCACTGTATTTATCGCTATCTTTTTGACAGTGTCGGTCGTTTGTTTATGACAGCTGCGTTTGACGTGGCTGGCAACCAATCGACGTGGATGGTTTCGTTGCAAACAACAAACCGAATCATTTGCCAATCCGCCGGGAGCCACACGGAGCAGTTTCAGTACATTTCTCGTTTCCGAATCGTACGTAGCAAACAAATAAACCGTCCTCAACAATGGTAAAGTACGTGCTAGCATCGATCGCGTTGTGCTGTGCGTTGGGGCTTACCGTCGCCAGCACCTGCACAAACCCGGAGGTGAAAACCAACTTTTACTCCACCACGGATGCCACGATCGTGAGCCAGATTGGTTTCGTGACGGAGTTCACGCTGAAGTGTTCGAACGCCGGAGCAGAAAAGTCGCCCCTGTTTGCGGAGGTACTCGGCAAGTTGGCCCCGGTCGTACGCATCGGTGAGAACAAGTACCAGGTAAGCATGGCGTGCATGGGCCCTGACGATGGGCGCCATCAATCGTTTCCCCTTTTCCGTTGGTTAATATGCAACGAACTATGTGCTTGCAGGTCAGCTGGAATGAAGAAATCAAGAAGGCCAGCAGCGGATCGTACGCGGTGCGTCTGTTCGACGAAGAATCGTACGCAGCGGTGCGCAAGGCTCAGCGTGCCGGTGAAGACACCCAGTCGGTGAAACCACTCACGACCGTTACCGTTAGCTTCCCCGGTGCATACAAGGGACCGTGGGTTAACTCGGAAATCCTTGCCACCGGATTGGTCGGATTCGTGGCATACGTTGCATTCACGACACGGTCCAAGCTGATGGCGTAAGAGCCACGGTAGTTCGCCGCATTGTTTCTAGGTCTTCATTGTTGCGCTTCATCGTATTTCATCCACTACTTCAGCGCTCGCAGCAATAAAATACCCAGCTCTTTGGGGCACATGTTTTAAATGTGCAAAATCCATGCACTAAAGATGCATTCACGCGAAAACAGCATCCATCGGAGAGAGAGAGAGCGAGCATACCCTCACCGGAACGGGAGGGCACAACTATTTCGGATTCGGCGATGGCACGCGTTCACTGCTCGTTTGCACTTTCATCTCTAGAGACTGAACCATGATTACCTACAGTGAATAAAAGAACGAAAAAATCGGTTTGTGTGGCCGTCGCAACGGAAAATTAAAATGATGTGCTGTGTAGAAACCGAAGAAAGAGAAATATGTGAATATCACACGTACGAAACCATCGATCGAAAACACCATCATCATCATCATCAGGTTGGTAAGTAGTTGTATTATTATAGTCCATTAGTCTTTATGTTTTATTCGTAACAGTGAAATGCGCCAAACACATATGCTGGTTCGTTCCGCTCGACACAGTTTTCCCGTTGCAAGCAAATGTACTTTCCTTTGCTACCAAATGACGACCAAGGAAATGTTAAATTCTCTACCACTCCGGCCATCTGCTAGCTTCGCCGTTTCGAATCGATAATGTAATCGTTTGTTTTGTTAATGATAATTCTAAGAAGTAATACTTTCGAACAACTGCTCGATTTAAGCACACGTACCGGATACACACCCGGGATCGGTGCTAAACGCATGCTGGAACGATGTCCCAAGCTAGGGGTTTCTTTTCTCACTCTCTCGGCTCGGAAACCTCTCGCGGTTCTTCGACATGAACTGACTGCGTATGATGAGCTTCAGCTTTTTCTCAAGCCTGCCCCTGTTTTTTGTTCAACTTATTTTTCATAAGTTAATACTACGTCGGAAAAAAGCCTGCGCGATTGTATATTTGACTATAAGTTTGCCCATGCCCTATTCGGTACCTGTTTAAAACGTTTGTCTATCTACACCGCCGTATTGTTAGAAGAGTGAGTTTTCTTGCCTAATGGTTGAATCATCGCTGCTGACGGCTGTTTATGGGCCACTACTTACATATTACGACGTTTCGCGAAACATATTGTATTATCCCAACGTTTTGGGTCGGTATATGTATTTTTCTACTTCCTTCGGCTTGTCATGATCGTGTCGAAATAGGTAAGGGATAAGTGATGGTAGAAACTGCACTGTGGATGCTCTTTTTAGTAACTTAAAAGCAGCATTAGCAGCGAAAAATTCGTATGCCGCTTTCTTGCACGTGTTGCTGTGCAGCAGAAGGAAAAAAAGGAACCGCAAAGAGTGTAAATCTTGGGAGTGGGAACGTGTCCTATTCAGTATTGTATTTACTCGTTGTTTGCTAGCTACAGGATTTTAGTTTCCACCAACAAAACGCTGGGATATCAACGGGTCAGGGAGTGCTTTTTGATTTCTAATTCAAATACGATTTCGATACAATACTGTGCTTCAAACGGATACTGTCCAGACACCTTGACATTACCCTTAGGGGTTTGGATTGAAAATTATGCTCATAGTCATAGAGCAAATCCGTTCCAAACACCGTACTCTATCATCTTTCATGCTAAGATATGCGATTATCGATGTGGTAGAAGTGGAAATCTATGATGAGAGTAGTGTGTAGTGTAAAGCCTATATTCTGCCTTCCGTTTTAGTGAATTTGAATCGTTTCCCTCGACTACACGGTATTTTGTGTCCTCTTTCGCTCTGTAACCGCTTTTGGACAAATATGTAGGAGAAATGTTTCGTTTTAGTTAATTTGATTTAATGTTTGTTTTACTTTTTCTGGCATCTGCAACGCACGCATTATTTATTCTACCGATGATCATTTGCTAGGATTGTGTGTTCTGTTTCGTACAGATAATGAGCGATTTTTTTCATCTTAGTTCTTTTTTCCGATTCCAACAATGGGCGCTTCTCGTTCGAATGCGAATTCCTTTATTTACATAGCGAAGAAGTAGCTCTCGTGTATTTTTTTGCTTGAAATTTGAACTTTCTTCCAGTCGAATAAACCACCGGCGATCGATAATAATGCAGAAAAACGAGAAACCCGTCGATTTTAACATTTGCTTACACCGCTAACACGTTCATCTAACATGCTTCTGTCACCCGCTGGGCGAAGCCATTTAATTTAAACGATTAAAACCGATCCACCGACTGCATTGCTGGTTTGAAAAAGGGACGAAATTGTCCTCGTGACGTGTTGTGGTGATCAATACTCTTTCCTTCTAACGATAACAATCATCGGAACGGTGTAACGGTGTGTATTACTCATAAATATAGTAAACAGCTAGCAACCGATCGTGAAATCAAATGGAACGCAAAATTATTACTAACAGAAGAAAACAAATGTTTTATTAAAATCATTTACATACAACAGGCAAGACACGTTGCAAAACAAACGTACATAAAAATTAATTTAACATATAACACGCTTTCGATATCGAGCTTTTCGATGTTTAAACGTCGTACAAGAACACAGGAAATGGTACAGCCTAAGCCCTTAGCTGTAGAGCGAAATCATTTGGAAGACAAATATTTGAAAAGATAAAAACTTAAATTAAATTTCTAAATGAAATCTTGTTCCCGTGATTCTGGCAAGAGAGAGAGAGAGAGTGTATGACTGTTTGTGTGTTGCTGCAATATAAAAATCCTAACGAACTTATCCAATACGTGATTCTGGGTATATGCTTGGAATTGAATGAATATTGCCGCTGGTATTTGTTTGCACTATTGCTTTAAACAAGTCCTTTAAGGTGTTCTCTTTGTACGCTTTGTCCTGTGACATATTGCTTAATGCATAAGATAAAGTAAGAATGGGTCAATCAATAACAAATAAAACTGAAATGAAATCGCTACCTCTTACGAAGGACTATGTTGTAGGAATGCTATGAAATGTGTTCTTTAGTGATACACTAAAAGTAATACAAAGTTAAGGGCGATGTCGTGCAAAACAAGGGGGGCGAACCGCAATCGAATCGTGCCCGCTCGTGCTCTTTGCTTGAAGCTAGTTCGGTTTTAAGTATATTGCACTGTCCCCGGGGTTCACTGGTTTTGCGAGTTTAGGCTCCAGGCAGCAAACTGTTCCTGCCATTGAGTATTATCCTGAAAATAGAAGAATGTGATGTAATTTTAAACACTTTTTGTTATATAAGCAGCAATCATCCTTCCTTCCACACTCACCTTTTCGCTCCATTCATGTGTAGTCATGTGCATCTCGTCAAAGTCTGTAAGGATGGTGAAAAAAAAGAGGGGAAACAAAAGTAACATGGATAAGAGTGGATGTTACAATGCAGCTCTGCCCTAGGGGACAAAAAACATGCCATCAATGAAAGAAGTTTAGAAAAACGGAGGTGCAAAACGAGGAGACGAAAATGAAACATTTAACGTGTAAAGATCAAATGAAGACGAACCACACGCCACCACGAAGGGGTTGTTGTTATGTTATGCTGTTTCATTACACTATTGTCGGTGTAGTAAGTGTAGCTTTAGTTTCTTTTATCGCGACACTTTGCGCGAAATGTCTAGTTTTCGGGGCGTTATGGAACGGAAAGTAATAAAACTAACGAAAGTAACGTTTAAAGAGTAATAGAGCTTGTTTAACATGTTTTAACTTTAAATCCAAAGCTGCTTTTCCATGAAAACAATTTAAATAAAGGAAGTCAAAAATCGTTGGCTACGCTAGAGGCTCTCCTATGTAGCGGAAGCTGTCCAAAAGGATCGAGTATGCGGCACTGAACCTCGGGTTGGAGATCAACGAGACAAAAACCAAAATGATAGTGGCACCACCAGCGGCCCTGCTACCGAACACTGATTTACGCAGGGGTGATGTACGTATAGGTGATCGCACCTTCGCAGTCGTCCTAAATTTCACCTATCTGGGGTCAAAAGTCAGCACCGATGGAGGAAATATCTCCATTCAAAATACCTGTCGCGACGGACGAAGCTGGGACTGAATAAGATTCTTTATAGTCTCAGCACTCACATACGCCTCTGAGACATGGACTCTGTCCAAAACTGACGAAACCCTCTTAGCCGCGTTTAAGAGAAAGATGCTCAGAAAGATTTTTAGCCCCGTATGTGTCAAAGGACTATAGAGGAGACGCTACAAGATCACCATCGTGCAACGAATAAGTCTCGCCAGGCTCCAGCGGGCTGGTCATGTTTTGAAAATGGCACCGGACGACACAGTCCGTAAAGTCCTTTTAGGCCGTCCACATGGACAGAGGAGGCGTGGTAGGCTCAAACTGAGATGGAGTGATGGCGTTGATGCGCCCGCCAGAACGGATTGGCATACAACGGGGCTAGGCCAAGACCGCGAAGTAAGATAAGTAAGTAAGTAAGTATTTGTTCTACTTATCGCCGAAGAGACCTTGTTTTTTATTGAACCTCGTCGTCCAAACTTCATCTGACAAGAGATTTTTTTTCTTGAACAAGTCTCGTCTACCAAAAGACCTCATCATCCCTCCCTAAACTAGAGAAATTCTCTGTGATGGGTATTATCGTCCAAAGACTATTGTCTAGCTAAGGTAACGCGTCGTAGTCGTTGGGACATCCTCTAAAAAGAGACGCAGCTGAAACGTTCTTGATCTCGACGGCCCTGATTAGACAGCGTTGTGAATTGTTTTATACTTTAAGAGTTCTGCTATCGTTATTGAAATATTCTGCTGCTCAATTATTGTTAAATTTCCTATCAATCCTGATCGATAGTTTCATTTTTGCTGTACCGCCCATTACGCCCCAAACTGATCGTTTAACGCAAAATGTGCAACTACATTTTTGAATCCATTACGCACGCGTCCACCCAATCATGTGTTCTATGATTACAGTGCTCATGATGATTACTACCAGTGGACATAACGTAGTTCCAGCGTTGCTTACTTATTTTACAAATTATTTGTGTGTATACATCTCGCAGGAAGAAGTTTCCGAACGGATCGTGATCGATGCTGCGCTTGGGTGGTGGTAACACAGGTAGAACGATTAACGTACGTGCGCTTTTATTACCTACACGTGTGAGACACTATAGTGTGTGCTGGTGATTAGTGCTCTGTTTCAGTAACATTCCATTTAACACTACGAACGAGGTGAAAGTTAGATAAAAATGTTCAAAAATACATAAAAACAAGACACAACACTGTTGGAGTGTTGAACCACGAACAAGTGTGCAAACACACAAACAAGCAATGGGGGGGATATCAAACAAAAGTGGATCATATTTTTCACACACGCTCATAGATAGAGAGAGAGAGGGACATCATTTGTAAATCGTTCGAACGATCGTTTCGTTTGTTTACTCCGGGAACTTCGTACCTTAATCTACTTCACGTTATCCTGTCTGTGCGTGTGCGGGTTTGCGTATGCCAATGTCCCCGGTGTGTGTGGAGTGTGAAGTGTGTATGCTTACCTAGCGAATGGCGCATTGTGTGCTGCGACGAAGCGATACTGTCATCGTCGGATCCCTCTGAAAAGTAGCGCATCGGCGGCTTATGTACGACGCCGGGCGGAAGATGTCCTTCATAGTGCGCATAGAAAACTGATGGTGCCCACCAATCGCCAGGGACGGGGTAGGGCAAGATAGTAACGTAGCAGTAACGCAGTAGTAACGTTATATGGTGCGCGGGCAAAGATGATGTCGTAGCAGTAGCAGTTGTTGTTGGTTGTTGGTTGATTTGTTCGTTATTGAGTGGTAGGACAGGTTTTGTTTTGTTAGTTTTATTAATTGGAATTTTGATCGCAATTAGCAGCAGCAGTAGCAGCATTTGTAAATCGGTGTTTTTTTGTTTTTTGTTTTGGGAAGGTGTAAATAACCAGTTGCCAATCCGTGGTGTGTGGTGTTTTGGGGTGGTTGAAGTGTTTGGTTTCAAGTTCAAGATTTCGTTGCGATTTGTGTTAAGGCAGTTTTTAGTTTGCAGTAACGATTGTTGTCGTTGTTTGTGAGCGTTGTAGTGTTTTGCAGAGGCATGCGTGTAAGAAAGTAAACGATCGGAAACCGATCATCGGCATTAAGGATCGATCATGCGTGTTTGTTGTTTTAATATTTTGTGTTTGTGTTTGCGTGTGTTTTTTGAGCCCAACCGGTGGCACCAAAAAGGACAAAAAAAAATGTTTCAAATTGTGTTGCGATGTGTGTGTAGTAACGTATGCATTAAAAAAATAGACTAACTTGAACGAGTATTAGGTGTTTTATGTACAGATAAATTATTACTGCCTTATCAATTGATTTGATGTAGCAATGCTGGTGATTGGTGCTCTGTTTCAGTAACATTCCATTTAACACTACGAACGAGGTGAAAGTTAGATAAAAATGTTCAAAAATACATAAAAAACAAGACACAACACTGTTGGAGTGTTGAACCACGAACAAGTGTGCAAACACACAAACAAGCAATGGGGGGGATATCAAACAAAAGTGGATCATATTTTTCACACACGCTCATAGATAGAGAGAGAGAGGGACATCATTTGTAAATCGTTCGAACGATCGTTTCGTTTGTTTACTCCGGGAACTTCGTACCTTAATCTACTTCACGTTATCCTGTCTGTGCGTGTGCGGGTTTGCGTATGCCAATGTCCCCGGTGTGTGTGGAGTGTGAAGTGTGTATGCTTACCTAGCGAATGGCGCATTGTGTGCTGCGACGAAGCGATACTGTCATCGTCGGATCCCTCTGAAAAGTAGCGCATCGGCGGCTTATGTACGACGCCGGGCGGAAGATGTCCTTCATAGTGCGCATAGAAAACTGATGGTGCCCACCAATCGCCAGGGACGGGGTAGGGCAAGATAGTAACGTAGCAGTAACGCAGTAGTAACGTTATATGGTGCGCGGGCAAAGATGATGTCGTAGCAGTAGCAGTTGTTGTTGGTTGTTGGTTGATTTGTTCGTTATTGAGTGGTAGGACAGGTTTTGTTTTGTTAGTTTTATTAATTGGAATTTTGATCGCAATTAGCAGCAGCAGTAGCAGCATTTGTAAATCGGTGTTTTTTTGTTTTTTGTTTTGGGAAGGTGTAAATAACCAGTTGCCAATCCGTGGTGTGTGGTGTTTTGGGGTGGTTGAAGTGTTTGGTTTCAAGTTCAAGATTTCGTTGCGATTTGTGTTAAGGCAGTTTTTAGTTTGCAGTAACGATTGTTGTCGTTGTTTGTGAGCGTTGTAGTGTTTTGCAGAGGCATGCGTGTAAGAAAGTAAACGATCGGAAACCGATCATCGGCATTAAGGATCGATCATGCGTGTTTGTTGTTTTAATATTTTGTGTTTGTGTTTGCGTGTGTTTTTTGAGCCCAACCGGTGGCACCAAAAAGGACAAAAAAAAATGTTTCAAATTGTGTTGCGATGTGTGTGTAGTAACGTATGCATTAAAAAAATAGACTAACTTGAACGAGTATTAGGTGTTTTATGTACAGATAAATTATTACTGCCTTATCAATTGATTTGATGTAGCAAGAGTTTAAGAATTGGAGGGAATCTCAATTGAATATTGTTTCGTTCTATCAGCGCAATTTCGAGTCACTTCCTGGTGGCCACTTATAACTGTTTCGAGCTTTAAAACATTATTTCATTTCTGGAGAAACATGAAAAAATCAATAGATTCAATGGTGGATAGATTCTGGCCACCCCACATCGTTGTAAAACCTTTCTCTAATATATCTAATTTATTCTTATATATTTTAGACAACATGGGAATCATTTGGAGACGGAACTGACCTGACCTCGTAAGCGATCAATAGAATCTTCTTCTTCTTCCTTGGCACTACAACCGATTATATTTAATCATTTGATAGCCGAGAAACAGTGGAAACCGATGGCTACGGCTCAGAAAGAACTGGAAAACTCTTCTCCATTTTCATAAAACACAGTCCAAGGACCAAACTGCTAGCTAATTTCCATATAGCCGCCAGGAACTAAGAGACAGTATTTTTGTAAAATATTTCTTGCAGAAGTTCGTGTCAAATTTATTTCATTGAGCTATCTATATTAATTTGATTTCAATC
This sequence comes from Anopheles maculatus, assembly GCA_002091835.1. Classification (NCBI taxonomy): domain Eukaryota; kingdom Metazoa; phylum Arthropoda; class Insecta; order Diptera; family Culicidae; genus Anopheles; species Anopheles maculatus. The sequence goes on along the minus strand of KZ062052.1, from coordinate 138,400 downwards.
ACCCTTCAAAGTTAGCCTATTTTTTCTCGATGCAAACGATAATATTGTGTGGTTTAATCATTAACGGAAGAGTAAAGGAATCGGAATTTCAAAAGAAAACGTAATATTGTGAGCAAAAAAAACCCTTATCATCGCTTCAAAAAGTTAATGGCAAAAGTTGCAAATCGTTGCAGGGAATCCTTCAATAATTGGTGTCGGCGATATATGGCAGTACGGTTGTGTACGGGTTTCGGAAACAAAAGTTTTTAAAACAAAAAAACTACTTACAAAAAAAAACTCATTAAAGCTTTACAAAATCAAAAAACCAGCAACTTAAAGAGCCCAAAAACCAAAATATAACCACACAGCATTTTACTGTTTCTTTGCGCGGTAGAAAGGAAAGATCGTTTCAAGAAGAATGCGTAGTGTAAAGAGGAAGATTTTCGTTGGCTAAAGATGAGGGGGTCAGGTTGGGGCTGGTGGGTAAAGTGTGTCAGTAAAGAGTTTTGAATTGGGGCAAGAGAATCTGTTCTGTTCTGTATACATGGTATAAGGTTTATTATCCTTTTTTTTGTTTGTTGTTGCAACCGTGTGTCCTTGTGTGTCTTTTAAAAACGATGGAAGATATCTGTTTTTATATTACGCTGCGTTAAGGTTATGATTCCGTTTTACGCTGCTATTGAGAAAATGGTGCGGCCAACCTCTCGCTCTAATACGCTGTGCGCCCGGTGGTCGACTATGTGTCGGTGGGTGAATCAGGTTTCAGGGCCACCGAGTTTTGGAAAGATGAGTTTTTAACCACACAGCATTTTACTGTTTCTTTGCGCGGTAGAAAGGAAAGATCGTTTCAAGAAGAATGCGTAGTGTAAAGAGGAAGATTTTCGTTGGCTAAAGATGAGGGGGTCAGGTTGGGGCTGGTGGGTAAAGTGTGTCAGTAAAGAGTTTTGAATTGGGGCAAGAGAATCTGTTCTGTGCTGTATACATGGTATAAGGTTTATTATCCATTTTTTGTTTGTTGTTGCAACCGTGTGTCCTTGTGTGTCTTTTAAAAATGATGGAAGATATCTGTTTTTGTATTACGCTGCGTTAAGGTTATGATTCCGTTTTACGCTGCTATTGAGAAAATGGTGCGGCCAACCTCTCGCTCTAATACGCTGTGCGCCCGGTGGTCGACTATGTGTCGGTGGGTGAATCAGGTTTCAGGGCCACCGAGTTTTGGAAAGATGAGTTTTGGCTTTCTCTCATCCACACAAACACACACACTAAACTCTGCGCTCCTTCAGGAACGTTGTTTCCGGTGGGGATGAACCTAGAAATCAAGGATGGATGGTGTTGGAAGTACTTGCACGGAAAACATGACCACACCGATCATCGGTGGTTTGGCGGTCCATTTTTGGACCCAGAGTATGGTATGGTAGAAGCAATCTGATGTTTGTTTAGAAGAGAAAATGCGTGGCCACAAGAGAAGAAAAACATACACACACACACACGTATAGCGTATACATTCCTCTAAATGCGCGCACATCGATGGGCTCGCGAGATGACAGTATAGCGCGTGCGGGCGCCTAGACCTCTCTACGGAACAGTCATTAGTCACTACTACTTCGCAACACAGATAGGAAAACGGGGGTAAAAACAGGAAACGGAAACAGCGCAGCGGTAACATGAACACAAAACGATGTACATCGAATTCTATGCAGCAGCAAATGCAAGTAGAAATGCGTATAGGAATGATGTATAGACACAGAGTCGAGATATTGAATGCTACTGTATGAAAGTGAAGCTCATTCAAGCTAAACCCTAGCGATTTGGTTGACATTTCGGTTTCGGTCAACAAGCTTTAGAACAAGAGCCAGCGGCCCATATGCTTTCAACTGTATGACGCGTTGTGTTGGAAGACTTGTTGCGATAGCATGTTAGCTTTAGTTCCATACTCGCACCAAGGACACGTGTACAACATATATACACCAACAAACAGAGTTAATTAAAGAGTTAAGAGAGAGTAGTAGAAAAAAGTGGAGAGCAAAAGAAACACATTTACGAAACATGAAGAGTTAAAAAGAGGACACGAATGTAATGGTGGCGCAAATGATAAGATAGAGAAGAAGACACCGAAACTTCATTAACACGGGGAAAAAAAAGGTTTAAACATTCAGAGCATAAGTAAGTCAAGTATGGACACACAGGAGCAGCAGCAGCCACAGCACATCGAAACATAAAGCAATCGAATAAAATGGCTTTAACCGGGTGTTTGATTGATGGCAACACAAAGCTATGTAACTAATTGACCAAAAATACACACACACACACACATTGGGTGCAGTGTTCTGGGACTGGTATGGTGGATCGATGGACAGACAGACATTGAGAAGAAGTGGTGCGTGAGAGTTAGAGAGCAAGAGAAAAGGCAAATGCGTTAAGAAAGTTGTGAGTGAGTGAGAAGTGAAAGCGAGTGCGGATCCGTTCAAGAGAAGTCTTGTGTGTGCGGGTACCTGAGTTGAGCTCGCGCACCAGCGAGGACATCGCGGTGGAAACGGAATCGGCCGCATAGTGCAGATCCGACCGGCCACCACCACCACCACCACCGGCAGCAACGGCGGCGGCGATGTTCGTTCTCGAGCCAAGCGGACCACCACCATTATTAATGCTACCATTATCTGTGAATATGGGTTATAATGGAAGCGTAGTAATTCGAAAAGCGGGTCGAAATTAGCTTCAAACAAACAGCGAATAAACACACACACACACGTGATGTTATGGGATGCAAAACACTAGGAACCAGGAACAACAGAAGAAAAAAAAACAAATGAAGATGAGTTGAGTACAGAAAAATCGATCGAAAGAAGCGAAACAAATGATTAATGGCTAGATGATGCGTGTGTGTTTGGCTATATGTATGTAAAGTTACAACTAAAACGAAATATCGAATGAAGCGACAAATCGAAAAGCTAAAACAATTGATTAACCAAATGTCCGACACCGATTAGAAAGTGAAAACAAATGAGTGTGTGCGTGTTTTGTAGTGGCCGTTGCTTAAGCGCGCTTAAACAAACACACTTATGTCTGGGTGTGAAATGTGCGCCAGTGCGCCTGATTTGATGCAATCACAGCAATAACAGTACAAGAGTAGTACGCAAACAACGAGCAAAAAACAGAACAGAATTAGCAAAACTCTGGATGAAGCGATTGAAGCGAGCTTTTCTCCTGCCTTTGCTTTGTAATGATAGAAAGAGCTTGTTTTGTTGTTTAACCATGAGCTTATAGCAGAAGGCATTGAATAAGGATTGTCGAGGACAGGACCTCAGTATGGCGTCCGTAAGTAAGGGAAAGGAAGATGGTGAGGGTGATTAGCAAAAGGGAAACCAAGGTATGAATGTCACACACGCACGCAAAACGCGCTACTCACTGTTGTTTCCGTTGGGAGCGTATCCACGCATATCCATACCACCCGCACCGGGTCCCATGTGCGGGTCTTGACCGTGCATACCAACGCCCGGGGGAAGCATACCGGGTGGTACATTTGGTGGCATACCGGAACCACCGGGGTTCATCGGTCCCTGCCGTGAACCTTGGTTTGGCATTGGTGGTCCTATAAAACCGGGCAAAGTTGGGAAATTAGATGGACTATCTGCTGCTGTACAGCAAGGTAGCACCACTACCTACCCTGCGGTATCGGTGGGCTTTTACCCGACCGTGGACTAGAGTTGGGCGTCGACCGGGGGCTTTGCGTTTGATGGTTTTTAAGCATCCGCATAAGGCCCTCGAGCTGTGCCATTAGCTGGCGGCGCGAATCCTGCAACGCACCGAGATGGCCCTCCAGTTCACCCTTCCGTTGGCGGAGGGCGCGCAGCTCGTTCATCAGCGCCGGGCTTTCCGGTGCGACCTGTTCCGCTTCCTGCTGGCGGCGCAGTTTCTGAATTTCGCGCATTATCTCCTTGTTCTTTGATTCGAGCTGCATGATCAGCTCACGTTGGGCCCGTGAGCTGTCCAGTCCTATCTGTACCGGATCGGGCGCAGATCCACCGGGCTGTTGGAATTGTCAGAATTAATAGAAAGCATTTAAATGCGAAACTCTCTACGTACCGTTCGTGATTCCTGTGCAAGTCGTGCTGCGTATCGCGCGATCAGTCTGTGCTCCTCATCATTGGAATTAACGGCTCCACCACGCGTTCCGGACGTACCGTTACTGTCTAACGATAACCCGGTGGCCCTAGATGGGGGATGGGGCAAACAATTATTGCAAATGCTCGGACACCTCCCTTCAAAAATCGCAACTCCGCTTACCGTGAGTCCAGTGTACTGCTGCGATCGTACAGTCCCGGTATGCCACCGTCCGGAAATCCGTTGTGCGATGGCAGCGGTGACGGTGGGACAATGTGCGACAGGTTGAGCGTTTTCTCGGGCTGCTCCGGAAACCGGGGCAATGCCTGTATCTGTTTGTCCGGCACACAGCGGAAGCTTTTGCGCAGCGAATGGCCAATCTGTTTGCTGGGGCTTTTGTAGCTCGAGTACTCCTTCACCTCGTGATCGTTCTGATGGTTGAGCGATACGCGCCCCTGCCAGAAACAGTCCTGACACAGCTGATACCCATGGCAACGTTGGCAACGGTACCGGAAACCGGTAAAGTTTTCCCGCATGCACACCGAACATACGGTCGGATGCACCACGGATTCGACGGTAGCGAGCCGGTGAAGTAGCGGCATCCACACGAGACAGGCCGGGCCCGGTTCCGTCATAAAGCCGGCCATAAAATCGTTCACCGTAATTTTGTTCTCCACCGGGAAGATTTCCGACTCGAGCCCTTCCTTGTAGAAAAAGGTGGGCGATTCGAAGACGGCTGCCGGGAGTGCAAGCACCTCTCGCAGGAAATCGCCCAATTTCCAGTGTATCAGCTGGCCAGCTCCGTCGGAAATTTGCGAGAAGATATCTAGTCGTGGAGAGAGAGAGAGAAAAGCGAACGGATATAAATCAATACGCAGTCGTTCGAAAAGGGAATCGGTGTCCGCTACTTACATCGCAACTTATCGACCATCTTGCCGGCGCACATGATCGCTAGCGCAACCTTGATCGAAAACACACGTATCTTGCCCGAATTGTCACCGGAGTAAGCCGCCAGCAGCCAGTTTAGCAGCAGGCTTGCCTTCGAATCGACGTGCACCTGCTGGGTCGGTGGCAGTCGCTTGTTTAGATTGTGGTACAGCGAGGAGACGAGCGTTTCGAGCCGGCTAACGCTGACCTCGTTCTGGGGCTCGAGTGTGTTCAGTCCATTCTCACGGAACGCCTCAATTACGTTCCAGATGTCGACCAAATGCACTAGCAAGGGGGACGGAAATAAGAAACAGGAAATCAATTAGGATATTAGCAACTACCGGAGGGAGAAACAGTCGGGTAACTCAACATCCCCCTCCCGCTCCCTCCTCCCACTGCCTTACTTACGGTTGGTCGATTTCTGTACGTATCGCAGCTTGCACGCTGTGCGATAGGAAGCGAAGCGAATCGTGTCAAACGATTGGATCTTGAGGTCCTGCAGCATCGCTACCCGGGCTTCCATCGGTTCCATGTTTGTTTGTGTGGCGTTTTGTTTGTTTGCTCTGGCTTTTGTAGCGGAATGGTTGGGACACGCTTAGCTATATCGTTTAGCAAATATCTGAAAAGATAAAGCAAAAATGGACGTTTGATTTAGACGAACGGCATTGTTTTGTATATGTTGTACAGGGTGTTCAATAAGTTCGAATACAACTTTTTAATGTTATATAGGAGCGCACCATATACATTCTGTTAATTGGAATTGATGTCCCTTATATATGCTTGAAACGGCAAGAAATTTCAAGTAACTATCATTTGTTATTCGTTTACTACACGCTATGAAGCAGCATAAAGTTATTCACGAGAGGTGAGGTCAGATCGGGTGAAGAGCTCGACAGTCGTTACTGTACAAGTTCCGGACAATCACGTTCGACGAGGACGCCAGCAACCATATAGATGGTGAGAGAGCGGATTCGTCGAGAAAAGAATCGCTCGATCCGAAAGACCGTTGCTAACCTGAATTTATCGATCAAGACTGTCCACATCATCAGGACTAAGGACCTGGGATACAAGCCTTATAAGAAACACAAGGTTCACAAGATAATGAAAGCTGCGACTAAGAACAGGCTGGACACAAATAAAGTGATACTGTCACGGCACGCAGGTCAGGAGTTTGTGTTTTCGGATTCTTTGTTCTCCAACAACCGCACAATGCACAAAACGATAGGCTATGGGCACCGAACATGGCCAGCATCCTCCCGATCCAGATTAACATCCTGCGGGATCAGAGTACTGCGTCGGTGATGGTTTAGGGTGGCCATATACCGGCGTGGAAAGCTTCTTCTAAAGTCTATCGATATAAACTTCAAAATAAACGCCACGAACTACAAGACTGTTGAAGTTCTGATTCTGATTCTGATCATTACGAATTTCGACAAGACGGCACACCGACCCGCAAGGCGAACATCGTCCGAACGTGGTGTCAGGAGAATTTGATCAATTTTCTCGAGAATACTTTGTGGCCTCCCAATTCCCAGTACCTTTATCTTCTGGATTTAAAACTACTAACCAAGATTTGGGATGACATGCCGAAGGACCAGGTGCGTTCCGCGTGTGATGAGAGATATTATAGATATTTTTAATTCAGATGTTTATCGTATTCTAAGCTATACGAAACCGATTCCGGCTTCATTACCCTAAGAAGTCTTCTAATAAGACTCCCTGAAGCCATCTTGAATCTTGAAGCCACGTTGAAAATACGCCCCATGCCAGCATTTAGAAATATCCAACCGAGTAAAAGTCTTTTTCCGGTTGGAATTAGCAACTTTTCGTGATAGTCATTTGTTAGCGTTGCTGTCGTACAAAAGGCTCCTTAAGGACATATTGTTTCAATAAGAAGCAGAAAAGTTACAAAGCTGAATGCCCGGTATCGGGTCCGGCTGCGATAGGCGTTCAATGTTGATTCAACTTTTGAATGGCTTTGTAAACTTTCCACTTTGCGCCAATCGCTTGACTCATTTGCTTGCGAAATTAGCAAACCTCAGGTCGGAATGGTTTATTTTCATGTAGAGTTATAATCTTAATTGGAAGATTACCACGAGAACCGCCCCGCTTTTGAGAACTGATTGGGTCCCACCCAGTTACATCGAGATGAAGGCGTTTGCGATGTGTACGTACGCATAATGTCAAAGTTAATTCTGTGGTTCACAGAAGAAGCAAATGTGTACGAGAACTTTGAATAAGACACGATTTCGCTAGAAGCTACGAGAATCGGAGAAGCTTATCTAACTTGGGTATTTTCCATGCTGCTTACCGCAAGCGTTTTTTTTTGGAATTTTTCCTATCATATTACGTTTGGTGCTTTGCGTGAAACTTGATTTTATTTTTCTGTGTGATTTAATGTTAAGTGAAAAACATTTGCGTTTTTTCCTTTTTTGTATCAAGGCTATGTTGAAAATGTGAACTAAGAAAGCGGCTCCAGGAAATCTGGCAAGATTAATTGTCAATATCAAGCAGCAACTGACACATGTTTAAGAAATGGTCTGATAACAACATTATAAAGACATTTTTAATCTAAAATAGGCTAAAATAAAGAAGAAATGGGACGAAAAGTTGTAATAATGTCTAAAGAATATTATATGAACATCTAAAGTAATAGTTATATTTAAATAAAAAGATATCAATGGACACGCGAATTTACAACACATTTACGCTGTGCATGCGCCTGATAACAATTTCAATGGAGACGCCTGGTGGCTGGTCGCTTCAGTGTTTGTACCATTGCACAACTGTGTTTACGCTGGCCGATAAAAGCTTTGATAAACACATTTTCAAAAATCCCCTTATAACATGCAACTTGAAATTATTTATTTTACTGGCACCGATTGCTATCGACACCACGGACACGCTTCACGGGTTTCCTATTGCTAGCCGCTCTGTTGAAACAGCCGGTCAACCATCCGTGAAAAGATGTGCCTTATACATTACCTAAACATTTCCTTTTTTCTTTATCCATCTACTATCATACCCATTCTATCGATACTGACTTTCTCCGAGACGAAAAAACAAAAACGGAAAACCGATCAGCTCGTGGCGAATAGAATCGAAAGCACTGACAGCCGCCAGTCAGGGGCATTGTTGTTTGCCAAAGAATTTCCCAAAGAAACGAATCGAAACGAAGTGAGGCGTAGCTTCGGCATTCGGCTGTTAAAATGTGGAAAAAGCCGTGGAAAAATAAACCTATCCAATTACAACAATTGGAGGTGTAATAAAAGCGGCGTGTAGCCCGGGAACGACACGACAAGGGCGGCACGCGTTAACTTGTGGGGAAAACGAATGAAAACAATCGTTGGCGGAAAATGTCACGCGACATTCGAATTAAGCCTGGGGACGTGATGATGACGATAGCCAGCCGGCAGTTTATCCGAATTCTAATCACAAACAGAACACAGTCACTCGTGCAGAAGCGCTACTGGAACAGCAGTGGGGAGTGTTAAGTGGAAGAAAAACTGATTTTCTTGGGTTTATTTTTATTTTTGGTAAACCACGCGACAATGACACAACGAACCAGTTTACTTTTCGTCGTGTTTCGCGTGTAATGCAGTTTGGCCCACTCTGCTTGGCAGGTTATTTGGAGTTGGTTAAGATTTTTCCTCGTTTCATGTGCAAACAACAGCACGTTTCGCCTCGCGTTTTCGAGAGAATCGTGTTTATTTGACTTCCCCGAAGGCAGAAAAGCATATTTGTTTGTGTTTTCTTTTCTCCGTGCTGACTGACAAGCATTCTGCAGCGCGCTTATCACCTTACCAACTATAATGCCTCTTCGACCACGATAGGGTCAATTAAGGGGATCATAACCCGAGTACCGAGGGTCGTTTTACGTTAAATGGCCAGGTTTTAGCAGACGCTGTCTCGGTTAAACGTTTTAGAATTGGCCTTTGTACACCGTTGTCTACAGCCATATGTAACCGGAGTTGTTTTAAAATCCTTCGCCATATTAAAGCCCGTAAAAGTTTAGTCACGTTTACACCATTTGTTTAGATTCTCGGTGTCCCATTTTCGACGATTTCCCGCTGATGTCACTTGTTTTTTTTTAAATCCCATCGGAGTGGAAATGGCTTTAAGAAGCTTTCGGTTCCACGCGGTTCGGTACACTTCCAGGAAAGCTCTTCCCTTTTTCATCACATTCCAGTAGCGTGGGGGGGGAGAGTTTTGATAAGCAAACAAGCAGTCAAAGTAATCCATTGCGCGCACACACACACACCCCCCCCTTTGGTTGTCAAGGAGATCGCACTGGGAATGCGAGTCACGCGAACATGATTTCCTAGATGTGCTACAGCTACAGCTTTTGGCTAGATGTGGCAGGCCTACTTTGTGGAATGTGCTAAAAAAGGGATGAACGAATGCTTGGAAAACCGAGACGATTAGCAACAGATGTACGAAAGCAAGCAGATTGACAGAATTATGCTTTGCGCTTAGAACACGGCCAAGAAACATTTACTTCAATCAATACGCCATCACACTTTTATACACCCAAAAAACTGACTAAAATGAACTCCCCTTTGACAACTCCCCGAAACAGCGACCGGATACCGACCGAAGGAAATGAAACACCTGTCATCCTCACCATGTCCGAACCATGTTTTGCGTTAACAGTCACGCCATTTGGCCCCTCGGGGCAGGAATTGGCCATCATCAATTTGTAACGATCGCTCAATTAATCTTTCCCATCATCAGATAGCAGCAACCACTGTGCTGTGAGAGCTAGAACAAACACATACCAGTTACCGGGACGAGGAGTTTGTGTGCTACGTTCGCTTCTTTCGGGCAACGAGAGTTCCTTTCGATGTAGGTCAACCATCGTCCTGACAGTACGCCGCTGTCTCAGTTCTCGTTTCTCAAAATTCAGTTTTGTTGGGTGAAGAGTTCTAGACGCCCTATCGCCTGGATGGGAAATTTACATTATTACGCTTAGTTCCGGTGGAGTGTCCTTCAAGAATCTGCTGTCAATCTCTGTTGCTTTCTATTTACACCAGACGCAAGGGCTTTCAGCCAGTTCATCATCGATCGAGATTTTGTGATAAAAATATCTCAACCTTCGAAATACTGCTACAACGATAGCATCTCGTGGTAGAAGGCCAATCGTTTCCAGTATGTCCCGATAATAATGCTTCATCACATCAATCGTTTGCAGTATTGTGTAGGTCAACCTGACTCACTAGTCGCGTATACAAACATTGCCTATAACCTTGCCATTCCTTGATACATGATCCCGTAGGGGTAAAGTCTCATAATAATCGTTTTGTTTTTGCATAAACATCATCCACATCGATACAATGTATGTCAGATCAAACGAATCAGAACGTGTAAATAGACTGGCATCGATAGGCTTCGATAGCTACAGGTGCACACAGGGAGAATACACAAAAGAAACTCATGTCGCTTGTGACAGATGCCACCGATCGGTGGGTTCGTTAGTACTGTCGGGGAGCATCATCGCCCGGGCCACGTGCAACACACATACGCACGAAGGAAAACGATAACGGTGCGCTTTTGGCTGTTGGTTTTGTTTGTTTATCTCATTCCGGGTCAACGATTGAATGTTGCTTGCAGTCGACAAAAAGGTAAGTAACAGTTGCGATGGTTTATCGTTTACCGGGGCATGGATGAGATCCGGGGACTCCGAGAGTAAAGTACACACACACAATACACCAATACACCAGTATACACTTGTTTGGATGATGTTGTGGATGATAAAAAAAACTCCAACTCGACACGAAAAACAAAAGCCATAAAATTTGTATAAGATTTTGTTAGGAAAAATGAACAGAACGTCATAAAGCAAGCAACAAGACGCGCGATGTGCCGCAGGACTGAAGAACATAAGTTGGCTGGTGGGAATGTAATGTAAACTAGCAGCTGTTCTTTTCGTGGTTCTTCGTTCTCGGAAGTCACACAACATTCCCGTGCACATTCTTGGTGCATAATTCTTTCAAACACTTTACGAACACGAACGTTTTGTTTTCAAACGGAAAAGAAAGATGGAACCATTTGCTCTGGGTGTGTGTATGTGTGTCGCAGATTGTAATTAAACGTCAGATTAATCATTGCCTGCCTTGATGGTTGCGGTTGGGGAAAACTCAACCCGGTTTTTGTCTGTGTCGAATGTTCAGCAGCACACCCTTTGTGTTGGTCGGGGATGCGGTGAATAAATGATTCCCGCGCAAGCAATGATAAAGGAACTGTCAAATTGATCTTAGCCAAGCCAGAGTAACGACTGAGACAGGACGTGTAAATTGTGAAGCGTCCCAACGAGGTGAGAAATGGGGCTTGGTTGGAGAGAGAGAGTTGTGGTTTACTGCGCCATGTGCATATTACACCACTCGAGTAAGAAATCCGTGCGGAACCATAGCAACAACCATTATAGGGGGTGGTTGGACCATTTTAAAGCGAGCAGCAAGAACGTGAGAAAAGTACGCAAAAAAACCCCCAGTTAGGTTGACAAATAGAAGAAAAAAGCTTTTAGTTGTTCTTTTCTTTCCCGCTCACTGTACGATGCCGGAATGTGACGAGGATTTTACGAGCTGTGGTTGGAATTTCAAACCCATCAAATGATTACATTTGTCCCTTCCCACCGCCTCGGAACTGGTGTACTAATGGCGTTCCATCAATTATTGTGTGTGTGTGTGTGTGTGGGGAAATGTTGTTACACGAGAAGGTTGGACGGAGCGTAGTGAAGGAGCATTTTCGTCAGGACAAACGCTTTTCAATCGTTTCGGTGCGAAAATGCGGGGGGGGAGGGGGGGGACGTTTTTCACGAATGGTGATGATGGTGAACTTTTTACGATGACAAACCAAATTAATTGGTAATGATTGATGGGGTTGTGCACGGGCCATCGTAACCGATTTGTTTGAGGTGTGGTTTGTTGCATCTTATGCGTATACACACTTTGTCTAACTTCTATAAAGTCGCTCCAATGTTTTGATACACTCTTCTTCTTTCTTGGCCTAACGACCTCTTAAGGTCCTGCCTGCCATTTCTGGCTTACTAGACGTATTGTTACCGCACAGCTGGATAGTCAGTACTCACTTTGGAGGAATGGCCTAGATGAGACTTGAACCCCGGTCCTGCCGTGTGAAGACCGGCGCCGCTGTCGCATCTACCACCGGGCCGCTCCTACATTAATACATTAATATTGATAAATAAATGTGCTTTCACAAGACTTTGTTTCGATGATATAAGGTAATTATTTTTTCCACATATAATTATGTGTTCGGCACACGGAACTTAAAAAAAAAATTTTTTTTTTAAATTCCGTGTAAGATGGAACATTACACGGAGTATACGTCTTACACGTTTGATTTCTATTTAGAGACTGATTGTTCCCTAGCTTGTCCCTATCTTTCTGTTGATGTGTGGAATGTTCCAAGGCCGGATGTACTGCAAACTGTGGGCGCAGCTCAGTTGAAGAATCTGCCAACTTAGCGTCTGATGTCGAACGTCGATAGCATCGCGTCGGTGTCATCTAACACGTTGTATCACATAGTTATATGTTTGAAATTTCAAGGCTTGTATCCTTAATAATCGAATATTTTTTAATTAAAAAAGGTTAAAACCTGCTGTCAAGTGTCATAAATATATTTGGAGATATTAAGCAACATATTAAAAATAGCTTACCTTCCATTAATGGTTAGATTTACGCATTTTACAATGGATGTAAAGACACAAGAAGCGATACTTTTTAGCCCAGCTACGTTTGAGAATTTTCTTCCTGTAGTACAAGTACGCTCAACTTGATTACCAAACAGGGTTTCAACTGGATCAGCCTGATCAAGGAACCAAACTGTACTTGCAGATATAAGTTGCCGGAAACTTGCTTTTTTTAATAAAAACAAGTTGATAAAAGGTTAAAGTTGTGATGCCTAGAATCTCTACAAAGTTTTTAAGCTTTCCTGGAGAACTCAAAACGTTAATTACAAGCATGATCAGCTTACTTATTCTTGTTATTGAAAATCACCTAAGAATACACTTGAATATTCAACGATGTGCCGACTTTTTAAACAAGATAATTACCAGACAATTCACTATTATATTGCGGTTTCAGATTATTAAGAAGTTTATATGAATTTTATTCTTCACAATTACAAAACTCTTATGCATGTTGTTGAAAAATGTTTTCCATTTCACCTATGGATGTTTTATCCTGTATATCGAGAGTTTTTTTTATGTATTTTATTATGATATCACGATAAATGCGACCCAATCCTTAAATACTGATATTTTCTTCATGGCGTTCACCTTTTTTGTAATTTTTATATCATTTTAAAGTATGTTTTTGTTTCAAATGTTGTCAAAATCAATATTATATTTGCCTATCAAAAGACCATATTAGATATTGAATTATCCCAATGTTACTTTAAACGTTCACGCGATCATCTCGATGGTTTCTCTTTAAACTGGTCTTTATGTTTGGGTTTTTTGGTGTGTTATTTGTTGAACAAAGCGACCCTAATTTTTCACCACGATAGGGTTTGGTTTGTAGGGGTGAAAGATCAATTCGTACCCTAACGAAGGATCCCGGACACACAAACACACACAACAAGGCAAGCAGCAGCAGATAATGCAACGTTGACTTGATTTACGCAATTTTTAAGTACAAACAATCTGGCTCCAAACACAGCCGCCAGATCCTTGCCGCCAGAAGAAGAAGGTCCATGGGAAAGATGTACAAGAAAACAACCAACAAAGGATAACAAACTTGACCACAAAACTTTCATCTTCAGACGCGATATTAAAAATGTCCCCCGGGTGGTAAAACCGTGAACCGCCAGCAGTGTCTGCCCGTAAGATAAGGTTGGGCCCGTGTGCGTAATTGGAAAATAGTGCGATGAAAGCCACCGAAACCCCCCATTTTTTTACCACACGGGTTAAGAAAACGGTTATTTACTTAGCATTTTTGTTGCTCTTTGGGTCGCTTTTTGTGTAAAATCTCTTAAAGTTAAATCAGATTGGAAGAGGGTCTTTTAGGAGAGTTTTTTTATGGTTTTTAGGACACGTTGAGACGCTCTTTTAAATTCAGAGCTTCAGACTTCATTTTCAGTAGTAAAAAAAGAACGTTCCAAAGGTAGCAAATATTTGCTTCATGCTCTCAGCGCGCCACAGAGATCACGGCCAATACGAATCGGGTTCGAAATGTAATCCCAGAAGCTCCCACCGGTACTACCTGGTGCTTAATTAATGTGTGGTTTACCAAGATGCATGGCCATTTACTTCTAGATGGGAATGTTTCTGCGAGCTAACCAGAGACAGCCAGTAACTGGTCCATGTTTTGTGGTTTTGTGGTCAGTAATATTGTGTTGCCGATCGCACAGACCAATCGCGTAGGAAAGCAGTCAAATGGTGTAAGGTGCTGCAATTTGCGCATAAGCTTACGGGCCATCGGAGCAACACCCTACCACCCCCCCGATTGGTTCATTACGTCACCGATGGTGGAAGGTTATTAGTTGGTGCAGTATCGTGTTTCGAACCGACCGGTTGTAGCACACACACACACACACACACGGTCGGGAAGAAGTGATTCAACCATTCGACCATATCCAAGCTCGCCCGTCAAATGAATATCGCATACCACCACCACGTGTGACAATGTCGCCAGTGGATGATTTATGAAATGGCAACCGCTTGACGCCGGGGAATGGTGAGTCAGTCTGGCCCGGGGTTTTCGGCTTCCATCGACGGGAGAGATGCGTACCCCGCAATGCGTACTACAGGCAGCTACGGACGGCGACAGCTCGTCGAAGGGATTAAATTACTGGCGTGAGCTGTGGTGGTGACCTTCGATTGGGTGGTAATGGGATGATGCTGTTCAGGATGATTGCTATTCCGGGTTCGGGTATGGTAGTAGCAGTTTCACAAAGCTTTAAGTATAAGGATTTCTTCTTCTTTCTTGGCCTAACGACCTCTTAGGTCATGCCTGCCATTTCTGGCTTACTAGACTTATTGTTACCGCATAGTTGGATAGTCAGTCCACACTACGGGGGAACGGCCCAGATGAGATTTGAACCCCGGTCCTGCCGTGTGAAGACCCAAGTATAAGGATTTGTTTTATTTAAAAAAAATTGGCTCTAGGAGATAGAAAGCGAAATTACCAGTACGAATCACTTTCACTATCGGCCATTTCACTGATCGATCCACGTTTAACGTTCGCTTGATGATTTCCATTGGTTTCAACCATCATTAGAGTTGTGCCGAGGCGTAACAGTGAATTAACAGCATAACCATCAATTCACCCTGATTCAAGTCCGTCACATCACGGCACACTATAGACAGTACATTGGCATCGTCCGACAAACCAAGATAATCTATCCAGCGGTCCAACACACCGGCCTGTTATCGATGAAGTGCACTGCTGACGGGTGAGTTAAACTCCATCGGTGGGGAGAGGCACGTGCATAGTGCATAGTGGTGCATTTCCCAAACCTCGGGAACAACGGCATACGCGGCGATTTCACGACTATGACTCCGATAATGTTATGCTCCGTTAGGCAAACATTACCCACCGAGCATGGTGCATGGAATGCAGCATCGCATGCATCGCCGAAGGGATATTATTTAGCTGGAGCACACACACACAAACGCGCGCGGTTGTGGGGTTTTGATATTTGATTGTTTTGGAAAATAAGGGAAGGTGGGTTGGGATTTAATGTTCACATGTTCGGATCGCGTCACACGCTTGTTATCACGGTTGGTCAAAACTGTGTTTGGTTGACATGATTTGATCCATGGTTGTATGTTGCCAGTTTTTTTTTTTGGTTCGCAAAGACTATAATTTTCATGTTTTCACCCATGTTTATTAGGTGGGGTTTTTTTTTAAATCCCGAGAAGATTACAGATGAATGAGCAGGTGTCAGATGATGTTTGATGCTTGAAATGAATGGGCTTTGGTGATTAGATTTTAGAGTAGAGCTCCAGTTGCATACTCATGCACGAGAAAATGAAGCCGCTGAATCGGTTTTAAACAAAATGGATGGTAAATTCCGGACATAGGACACATTTTTCCACTTTGAAAAGTAAACCATATCAAATGTTGTAGCCCAACAGTTGTTAGGTGCATTTCGTTGTAGGTAAATACATTTTAAAAATGTTGTGCTTTTATCCTTTTTGCCCATTTATCCAAGGAAGGTTTAAATAAAAAATATAGACGAACTTCAGATGGCAAGGAAAAGGAAGGAATCCTTCATTCAAGAAGCTTCACACAAACATATTGCGAAGGCTTTTCCGGGTAGTCCTTAGGGGAAGTTAATTGGGACGTTAGCCATGGTTGGCGTTAAAATAAATCTTTCATTCTCTTCCAATTGTTTCTGGAGTTTGACGTTCGAATGCTCCTCCTGGGTCTTGGTTGCAGAATGAGGCCATTTAGACAGACGACGCCGTCGGCAAGATATTTTTTATAAGTACTGTCGACTCTTGCTTGCTAACAACTAAGCGTCGTGATTAAATCATGTTTGTTAGTTACTTCTCGCTTACTTTAAGATTACTTAATGTAACCTGTTTGTGGTTACAAAATGTTCCTTTTTGTGTACTCAAGATTCAGAAGACATTTTATATCACACAACAACGTGTAACAACGCTTTTGTAAGTTGTTAGTCGCCACAATACAGTTATCATAATTTTTTTTTCAGTTGGAACTAGAGACGTGTACACTGAGTAAGAGTGAGTGAGTGAGTTAAATACCGCAAGTGAAAGTATGGTTTCAAATCAGCAACAAGAGTTTATTTCACTCTTTATACTAACTCACTCTTTATACTTACTCACTTACTCTCTGTGCCGACTTCTAACTCACTCTTTTCGGTTTATACTCACTCACTCACTCTTTTCGGTTTTAACTCACTCTTTTCATATTATAATTACTCTTTTCTAATACGAAAAGAGTGAGTTAAAACCGAAAAGAGTAAATATAATATGAAAAGAGTGAGTGAGTGAGTGTAAACCGAAAAGAGTGAGTTAGAAGTCGGCACAGAGAGTGATTATAAACTGGATATTAAATTTTGTTAATAAAATTATTTTTTAATGCATCTTTAAAGAGTGAGTTAAGGATTTAAATCGTTATAGTTACTCTTTTACTCTGATTTAAATCACTGAAAAGAGTGAGTTTTCTCATCTCTAGTTGGAACGGCCTGGCCGTATTGCTTGTTATCATAGACTTAACATTATCAAAAGAGTTGTTAAACGTTTCGAATCGCCGAAATGCCGGGGAGACTAACAACCCTCAAATTTTCAAATTCTTTAGTAATATTTAAATCAATCATTCACTCTTACTCAGGTTGCACAACGCTACTGTCTACTCTTACTTAGCGTCATGATTAAGTCATCTTCTTCTTCTTCTTCTCTGGCTCTACAACCTCAGTCGGTCTTGGCCTGCTATTTCTAGCTTTCTATGACTTGGTTTTACCCGTAGCTGGATAGTCAGTCCTGCGTACGGGGAGACGGTCCGCCGGGATTCGAACCACGGTCCTGCCGTGTGAAGACCGGCGCCGCTATCGGATACACCACCGGGCCGCCCCAAGTCATCAAGTACTCAAAATTCAGAAGACTTTCACATTAATTTCCTTACTACATGCGTTCTAGCATTTTGGTTGCCATTGATTCAAAGGAAAAGTTGTATCTAGTGTCTTAGTGAAGAGGTCTTGTGTTCTTTGTGAGACCTATCAATATATTCTCGAGGGCCCGGCATCTTAATCAGATGAATAGACCACTAGATGGTGTCCGATTCGTCCTCTTTTAAATTTGTTATTAACTCCTCAGTTAGAAATTAGAAGATGTTGCAGAACTTGAAGCGATTATTCTTATTCTTATTCTTCTTTATTCAAATTGTTTGCCTCAAGGGCTTTACAAAGTCAATTTTTCTTATAACTAAACATACATAACACATAAGGAGGATATAGGGAGCAGGCAGAGATGGCTAGTGAAGAAAAGAAAAATAGATTTTAGGATGAAGAAGACAAAAGACGGGAGCGGAAACAATTAATGGAGATATTGTGGTCAAACAGATCACCAACCGAATTGAATGCTAGTAACGCGCGCATCCATGGATCGCTCTGGGAAAACCGCGTACGACAAAAAGGGATAAGCAGGGGAGGACGTACGCGTAAGCGATGGGAAGGGACATATAAAGGGATAGCTGCCAGAAGGGCGGGGGAGTCAATGTTGGAAAGCATGATGTTAGCAATAAAACGGCTTGCGTTTGTTGCATACGCAACAGTTGTGCTGGGGTCGTTCACTAAACGCCTAGCCGCTATTCGCGTGAACTTCCTCTGCACCCTCTCCAACCTATCCATAGCGGTGACACCGGCGGGCGACCATATAACACTGGCGTAGTCCAGGATAGGGCGCACCCAGCAACAGTACAGCGCTCTCAGGCATAACGGGTCTCGAATCTCGGTGGACATACGAGAGATTAGACCCAACACCTTGCTAGCCCGCTCAAGGACCGAGTTGAGATGCGACTCGAAGGACAATTTGTCGTCCAGCCACACCCCAAGGTCCTTGACCAAGGAAACTCGCGGAAGTGTTGAGTCGTAGAGCCGATACTGGTGTAAATGTTTGGAAGAAGAGCGACCAAACGAAATTACACAGCACTTCGAGACACAAAGAACGAGCCCGTTGGATATGCACCAGCCAGCGAAAGCATCTATGTAGGATTGGAGGGAGCGGGAGTCGCGGGACGAAGACACAGGAAGATAAAACTTGACATCGTCAGCATACAACAAACAACCGTTAGGGGGAAGCGATTGAATGCAATCGGCGATGAAAAGTGAAAACAATAAAGGACTCAAGACACTACCCTGAGGAACCCCAGATTTGCTGATGAACGGGTTCGACAGAGCCCCATCGACCCTTACCCTGTACGATCGGTCCTTCACAAAGGAACAGAGCCAGAGAAGAAGGGCTCCACCGAAACCCATTCGCTCGAGCTTTGCCATAAGCAATTGATGCGACAAACAGTCGAACGCAGCTTTGAAATCTGTGTAGATGACGTC
>KZ062052.1:81179-116131 GCA_002091835.1 Anopheles maculatus | reverse complement strand
CAACAGTACAGCGCTCTCAGGCATAACGGGTCTCGAATCTCGGTGGACATACGAGAGATTAGACCCAACACCTTGCTAGCCCGCTCAAGGACCGAGTTGAGATGCGACTCGAAGGACAATTTGTCGTCCAGCCACACCCCAAGGTCCTTGACCAAGGAAACTCGCGGAAGTGTTGAGTCGTAGAGCCGATACTGGTGTAAATGTTTGGAAGAAGAGCGACCAAACGAAATTACACAGCACTTCGAGACACAAAGAACGAGCCCGTTGGATATGCACCAGCCAGCGAAAGCATCTATGTAGGATTGGAGGGAGCGGGAGTCGCGGGACGAAGACACAGGAAGATAAAACTTGACATCGTCGGCATACAACAAACAACCGTTAGGGGGAAGCGATTGAATGCAATCGGCGATGAAAAGCGAAAACAATAAAGGACTCAAGACACTACCCTGAGGAACCCCAGATTTGCTGATGAACGGGTTCGACAGAGCCCCATCGACCCTTACCCTGTACGACCGATCCTTTAAAAAGGAACAGAGCCAGAGAAGAAGGGCTCCACCGAAACCCATTCGCTCGAGCTTTGCCATAAGCAATTGATGCGACAAACAGTCGAACGCAGCTTTGAAATCTGTGTAGATGACGTCAACCTGCCTACCAGCGACTGTGTGCGGAAACAGATCGATCATCAACGACATAAGGTTCGACAGGGTAGAGCGTCTCGGCACGAAACCGTGCTGGGAGGATGGGATTAACGGGGAAACAATAGGAAGGATAGAAGAGTAGATCACAGACTCGAGGACTTTGGACGCTGCACAAAGGATGGAGATGCCTCGATAATTTTAGGGGGACGTCCGGCAACCTTTCTTAAAGACTGGGATCAGCCAAGCTGATCTCCAAAGAGAGGGAAAAACTCCTGTATCAACCGACCTAGTGAATAGGCGTATCAACACAGGAGCAATCGCCTCTCTAGCGTCAATGAGTGCGGAAGAAGGGATGCCGTCAGGACCAGGAGAAAAGGAGCGCTTAAGCTGACAAAGTGCAATGAGCACCATCTGCTCGTCGATATGCACCGAGTGAGCGTTAATATAGTCCCGAGGAACACTCGAGAGCCCAGCCACAAGAGACGCGGTAGAGTGGGTCGGATCAACAAAAAGACCATCGAAGTGATGCGCAAACAAATTAGATATTTCCAACGGGGAGGAAGCAGAGCAATCGCCCAAAGACATATTTGTTGGAATACCGGAGGATCCACGTTGTCTATTGGCGTATCTCCAGAATGACCTAGGATTTGTATAAAGATGGGATTGAATGCGCGCGTTATGGGTACGTTTGCTATATGTTATAGTGGTTTGCTTAAGAACAAAACTCATAGTACGAACAAATCTTCTATTGCAGTTCTTCTGCTGCTTTGGCCTTAGATACTCCAGATCAATTGACAATGATGTCATTTCTTGTCTGTGGGCAAAAGACGTGATACATAAGAAGATTATCCAGCTGGATGGTTCGCAAGGACACAGGGCCATCGTATGAAAAAAATCGTGAAAGTCTTTCAATATTTTTATTCATACCTTAAAATTAAACACATCCTATTTTGGGTTAGTTTTGCAAGAATTCACTCATCGATCATTCCAATTCCAATTACTGTCCCTTTTATCTATCCACAAAAAAGCAAACCACTTTTAATTGATTTGCCAAATATTCAACTAATGAAACACCTACGATGCTGATATTACATTACCCAAATGAAACCATTTATATTTTCCTCTTCCATTACGCTCCCATATAATGCGTTCGATTATCATTTTGTGGCTGTTTATTTGGTAAACGGAGCCGCTATACCACCCATAAAACCAACTTCTACCCCCCATTAACGATGGGGCTGTTTTTTCACTGTAATTAACGGGGATGAGAATGAAAGGTCCGCGATATTAACTTTACCTCGTGCATAACCACAGCCGCCGTCAGTATTGCGGCGCCCCGGTACGGTTAATTGATTTAATGATAAAAATACCCGCGTGGTCGCTATTACTTCGCATCCATTTTTGTTTTGTTTTCGTTTGTGCGTTTGAAGCTACGGAAAGCAGACCCGAGTAAAACGGGAATGAATAAAACTCAGCCAAGCACGAGGGAACAGAAAAGCCTTTCTGGAGCTTGTTTTTTTTTTTTTTTGGAGGGGAGGTCGGTACAATATTTCGCAACATAGATCAAGACTGTTTTTTGTGTGTTGTTTCCATTGCAATAGTGCTACTCAGAATATGAGCGTACGTTCGGCTCACGTTCTACACTGAATGGTGTCTGGTAGAGAGCGTAAGTGAATGGAGCTCCGGCCGTAACACCAGCTACATTTAATGGTTTGCCAGCGGAGACCTACAGACATTTGGACAATTTTGTTACAGAAAGGCCATGCCAGTTTGGGTGCCAGACGACGTTAGTAAGTTGCAGCCAAATGTCTGCAAAGAGTTGAAACTGTTAGCCCGCCTTTTGGAGGACCGCATAAAAATGGCTCGAGGGTTCATTAGTAATTCGAAACGCATAAGAAAAACCAAAAATGCCTCATTTAGCTACGCACAACACATCGGTTCAGGATCGCAGACTTCGGGTACGCCATCGGTCCTATTGGAGCTGGTGGTCAGTTTCAATTAGTGGGGAAAAATTGCTTTTTTTGTGTCGTGCTGGTGTCGAAAAGGATTACTAAAGGCTCAGAAAGGATATGTTCGGGTTTATGGTTTCGAGTAGCCCCAAAAGTGTGTTATTTCAATGAGTTTTAACGTAGGAAATTGCTGTAGCTGACACAAAAACGACAGACTATTTACGAGGGAAAACACTCATAAGTAATGAATGCAAATGAGAGCGTTTTCCAGATGAAAAATGTTTGTACAAACCAATATAAGGGGACAAAATGTATGCATCCTGTATCGATTTTGAATTCTTCCATCACCGTTGCATCGTATTGAACCGTAGGCAAACAAAAAAGACTTTTTCTTGAAGCAAGTGCTTGTGTCTTTATGCCATTCAATGGTACAACACGAAGATTCTTCTGGACATTCGGTACGTCCATACACCATCCGAACAGGGCGTGGGATATAAATCGTCCATGGAATGGTCGTCTATTGTACGACCGTAAGAGGCCGGCCTGTGTTTGTAAAATGGGAAAATGGTGTTTTGCTATAAGTAGAACGATACAGCTAAAGGACATTTCGCATCGCACAAAGCACCTTTTGCTCCTAATTCCTCCTTAGTATGATGTTTAATGGTCGCCCCCATTCCAAGGCTGCTGCAGATAAGGATCCAAAATTCGATCGGGGCGTGTATCAAACCCAAACGTTGTGCTGGAAGTTCATCTGTAACTGAATTTTCCCAAGTAAACGAAACCGGTGTACCACCACGGGCCCACGGTGTAAGCATGCATACCATCGCCATCGATCATTTTCTCCGAATATAGAGGGTGGCACACTGTAAGTGCGTAGGTTTTGCTCCCATCCCAAGGCATCGTCCTTGTGAAACGGATGAAGGAGAGACCGAGGGAGACCAAAAACCTTCTCATCCCAACCGGAACGCGCGCGCGTGTGGCCATGTGTTATTCATTTCTGATAAAATGTGACATAAATCATGCGGGGTACGGTACACACGCAACTAGCTGCCTTCTTTCGATTCTTCATACACGGCGGCAGCGATCCGATACACTTGAGCCCAAATATCAACCGTCTGAAGCCGAGTTTCGGTGGCCATCTGATAATGGGCGCACGGGAAACGGATTGCCCACGGAACCGGGCATATGTAACGAATAAAACGACACTGGATGCTTACTTATTCAATGGTGTACACCAAGAACGGTTCGGTTTGTCTCTTACTCCATTTGACCCTTGGGGGTCACACCAACCGATAGATTAACGGTGATAAAACGGACGTTGGGAAAGTCGTTCACTCTCTCGCAGGCGCGATGATAAATGTGACCCAAAATTTGGCAGAACAAATTAGTCGACATTTGGTGTGGGAATCGATTTAGATAAAGATTTATTTAGGCAGATTTTTTTTGACACTTTTATTGCCGCATTTATTGCATATTAGCTGCCAGTTCGGGCATACCTACTACGGTCAGAGGAACGAAGCTGAGACTGTGTAGAGCATTTATAATAGTTCGAGCTCATTAACAAACGCCACTTTGACATGGATTCAGCCCAAAACTCTTAACAAAATCCTCTTGGCCGCGTTCGAGAGGAAGATGCTCAGAAGGATTGTCGGCCCTATAAGTGTCAAAGGACTATGAAGGAGGCCTTACAATAACTCTACGACCTGACAACCTCACCATTGTTGAGCGAATTAGACTCACCAAGCTCCGGTAGGCTGGTCATGTTATGAGAATGGCCCCGAACAACTCAGCCAGTAAAGTCCTTTTAAGCCGTCCACATCGACAGAAGAGGTGCGATAGGCGCAAATTGAGATGGAGTGATGGCGTTGATGCGTCCACCAGAACAGACCAAGACCGTGAAGCGGTGTTAGCGCTTGAGTAAGTAAGTAAATAAGTCTATTTTGCATATTATCATTCATCAACGTTATTGACAGTCAACAGTCATTTAAACGTAAAAGCGAAAGCATTTAATGCAATTAAATATGTTCAGTTTTTTCTGCACAATTCTTTAAGAAACAATTTCCGACCTGTTAAGGTAAGGCCAAGCGTTGCATTGCAGTCCAACCATTCCATGCTAAGTGAATTTGAAGCAGATTAACCCAAACGGCTATTTTATCCTCTCTCTAACATTCGTAACTCCGTCGGTCAGCTAACTCGTTTAGTGCTAATCGATTTCGGTAGTCTAATCCCTTTCCTTGGAGCCAACCTGCAAACCATCATCGACCCAGTACCCGGAGGCAGTAAGTTCTGTCTGTAGGTAAGGCGTTAGTTTTAAGCCCCGAAAACTCATCCACCAACGATCGAACACGCGCTGGGAAGAAGCGTTGGTGAAAGATGGAAGAAAAAAGGACGCTACTAACCGATGATAACGGCCAAACTTGCTCCTTCGGGAGCTTCTGGCATGGCAGGCGACAGAGAAAAACCCCTTCGAGTCGTTATGGCCACGTGCCCTTTTCCTCGTACAACTAGGAATGGCCCGAAAAAATCACCTTTTCCGAAACGTATCGAACTGGGCAGTAGTTTGTTGGCATTTTATCGTTGTTGTTGCTGTTCTGTTCAACGGTGTCAATTATTCAGTGAAGGGACGAACTCATCAATCCACCCAGGTTTCTTGCTGCTGGCATAGTAAAGCGATTCGAGTACTGGTGGTAGAAGGATTGGTCGTGCGTGATACGTGTCGTGTTGTACACCATAATCGATCGACCGCAATCGAGACGCAAGAGTGTTTGTTTTTAATAACGACTTCTAGTTGGGATGGAGCACGTGAAGAAGCAAACTACGGACACAATGATTGCTATCACGCATTGCACCAAAAAGCAATGCAATTCTCAGCGTTCTGCAATTAAGCTGCACGAAATGCGTCACCGTTCACTGCTTTGTTTTCCTTTGAAATTAGCACAAGAACCACTTTTAATTCTTAACTGTCAGTTCTATAAAAGCAATCAAACTATTAAATGTTCTACCAGGTCACACGTAAGGTGCTTTCTTCTTTACCACTGTTAAAATATTTGAATAGTTAATTATTGTTTCACATTGCTTTTAAATTATTATTATAAAAACTAAAACCAAACCTTGGGTGGAATAGTTTTCTCCTGCTGTATACCCAATCCTGCGAAGAGTGTCGAGCGCGGAGCTTATACTTTCGAAGCTATTAGCATTCATGGTGCATAATTTGCTTGCCGTTTTCCATCAACAATTCTTCTCCCTTGTACGTTCGTCTATGTCGGCTGCTTCCAGACATGCTCCAGCCGTATTGATCGAGGTCAGCAAAGTGTGTCCCGGGCCACACGAGATGCACTAGCACGAATCGAAAGGTGCATTATAATATTGCACGCCAACTTAAGAAGTTCGAGCACGGGTTTGCTTTTTGTTGTCTTGCCCCAGAAAAGCTGAAATGTTTGGGCAAAGATCACGAAAGAAAATGCTTCGTAAGCATTAAGCGCAAGTATAATGATTAGCCAGTTAAGCGAGAAATTAGCATAACGAACAACAAGGTGGAAATTATTATTAACGGCGGAATTCCGGTTTCCGAAGTTAGGAACCTGTCGGAAGAAGTAGCAATTCCTGTGTCAATGTTTTGAGCGCACAACGCAAGTTACGAACTTCGCAAAACAGTTCTTAGTGTGCTGCGGGGTTTTCATTAGGAATTATTCGTCACCCTCAGTGCTCAAACTATCTCCCAAACGGAGCGATATATCCTTTCCGTACCTTTCACATGCGTACACGCCGTTTTGCGCATAACGGTAAACTAAACCATAATGGGAAGAATTACTGCCAACCTTGGATAGTGTTTGTCACGTTTAGGGCCCCCTCTAAGCCTGCACACTACCTCTCCCGGTGCTGTACGGAATCGTCACTGATGGTGATGGCGGAATATCTGAAAGACCCTAAAGAGCACCCCGAAGGATAAAACACCAGCAAAAGTGAAAAGGTGGTGAAGTGTTTCTTTGGGGACAGAGCGAAAAGCTTTTGCAGCAGCAAAAAGCACCACCTACACACACACATACCATGGAGATTTTCCACTCAAAAAAAAAGAACCGCGCTTGTATTATTCATCTCACTTACAGACCCCGGTGACAGGATGGAGAGCTCGTTTGGCTAAAAACGCGGAAAGGAAAGCATGGAAATGAAGAGGAAAGTAGCAAAAAAAAATGCTGGTTGGTTTGTGTTTCTGTTGGCCTTATCCTTCTCTCTCTCTCACACACACACACACGGAGAATACATACTTAGCAAAAGCAGGATTTAGGAAGAGTAATGGAGTAGTTAGTTTGCTTCCATCGGTTCCACCGTGTGTTTGTACGGATAACTGCATGGATGTGGCATATACCTTTGCTTCGTTGTTGCTGGCGTCTAGTTTTTTTTCTTTTGCTGTTTCACTTTCCGCTGTTTTTTCATAACGCCCGAACCCGAACGACAAATAATTCATGAAAATGAGGATTATTTTCCAAGCCAGAGAAAACTGTTTTATGCTAATCGCACGACACGGTGGTGTACGGTGAAATCGAAAGAGGGTGGCTTTCATTCATAATGTGATGCTTTAGATTGTATTTACAAAATTAAAAACAGGACCCAGTTGGTAGCTACCACTGTAATGCGGCCACAAAAGTATGATAAAGTGTAACGCTCATTATAAATAAGTATCAGTTGAGTTAGTTGAGCTTTACCGGCGTATTCTTAAAAACGTCAAAACAGACTTGGCAAATTGCTGCAATTGAACTTTAAACTAGAACATTACAATTGTTAAAAAGTGTTTTAAAAGTTATATACAGCTTGGTTTAGCACACAAGAATATGATAAGTATACTCCAATTATGAATTGCTGCAGAAATGTGTTTTGTGCCACAGTTCTTTATTTAAATAGAGCATGACGAACATAAAAGAAGATTGGAGCTTTTGGTAATTTGGTTCCAATTCCTTTTCTACCGCCTCAACGTCTTGCTTTATTGTATGTTTGAAAAAGTCCTTAAAGGATCTTTCGTTTCCCTTGCAAAAAGGTTTCTTTTTAAGTTTATAAATGATTGTGCAAGGGAAATATTTTTACAATTATACAGTGCTCTTGCTCCGGGTGCGATACCGATAGCCGAGATGGGATAGTAGAGCCGATATTCGCATGCACAGAACCGGGTTTCAAATCCCATCCGGATCGTAGTATAAAAAAAGTCTATGGGCCAAGTTGCAGCACTACTTTGTGTTGTTGTTTCCATCATTTTCTTGTCGTTTTGTCCCCGTACCGCTTGGCTGAATGTCATATCGACTGCGTTCAACAATGTTCTCCTGTGTAAGGCTCTCCTGGTTTTGAGTAGTTCCTAATACAACACACCGGTCTGGGTCCCACCCAGATACTCAGCAAAATTGCTCGGCAAAGCTATGTATTTTTAGCCGACCGGAGGGTAGTCCCCATGATTCTTTTGCGCTTAGACGAAACGTGGTCCATCCAGTACCTTCCTTCCTTTTGAATCATTCCTAAGAAATGTAACCGTGAGGACATTGCCTGACGCATCACTTTTAGCATCGCAGCAAGCTCATCTTGTCGTCAATTCTACGTGTTGGCAGGTTTATGACGTTTTAAACACATTTGTTGTCGTCGTCGGAATCCGGCGTGACTTCCAACACCGGAGCTTTACTCCGAGCCGGAACTTGACAATACCGGAGAGTATCCTACGACTTGTCTCAAGCAATCGCCTTTCTTTCCAAGACCGGAAAAGTGCGTCCGACTCGAATGTTCCCTTTCTTTCTTTTAGACCAGAGATGTACCTCCGACTATATGAATTGACGATTCTAAAACCGGTGTTTACGCACGAAGCACGTATGCGATGAGGCGCTCCCACTGTGCGCATCGTAGTCGTGTCCGTCGGGACACTGAGTGTGGGGAGTATATGTAATGGTTTGATGTGACAGATGGAGAGTAGAAGAATAAGAAGTTTTTATGTAAACATTAGAACAACGAGATCCTTTCAAGAGAATACAGCGTCCAAAAGCGAATTATCAACCGATTTCACTTAGAGTGTCGAAAACCCACAAATTCCGAAACCCCCTGCGTTATCATTTGGTCCTTCGAACCGGATTTGTGGATAGAATCCAAATCGGAAGCTTTTTTGTTATTTTGGTTGTATTTGTTCCATATCCTACGGATCTCCCCACGTGCAAGTGTTTGGCATCTCGCAGCTAATTGTGTTTTACATTTTAGCCTGTGTCGTCACATAAAACCCGATACTGAAAGATGTCGACCGACTCAAGGAAGCCCGAGGTAAAGAAGGCTCAAGCACGAATCGCTACGCTGCGTGCACGTTCCCAAATCGAAGCGCTCGAAGAGTTCATTAAGCAGTACACGAACGACGATGCAGTACAGGTCAACGTCCGCTTATCCCACCTGGAAGCATCGTGGACTACGTTTGAGGCTGCCAACCTGAAACTCGAGACGATGGAAGACGACGAAGCTGCTCTAGTGGTTTGCTTTCAGGAACGCAACGCGTTGTTTGAGCGTTACTGTAAGGCGAAAGGTTTCCTAACCTCAATGTTACCACGTGACACGCCAGCGGCAGCAGTGGCTAACCCAACAAATATGCCCAGATGAATCCATTTCGCATTGTTACCTACCGCATCATCCAGTCGTGAAAGAATCCAGCACCACCACGAAGGTTAGAGTGGTCTTTGACGCTTCGTGTAAGACGGAATCAGGATATTCGCTGAACGACGTACTGCGGGTGGGACCAACTGTACAGAGTGATTTGGTTTCCATAATGATGCATTTCCGAACCCATCCCATTGCATTGAGCGCTGACATAGAAAAAATGTATCGCCAGATTGAGGTACATCCTGACGACCAATCACTCCAGCGGATACTTTGGCGTCCAGACTCATCCCAAGCAATAAGAAGCTATGCCTTAAAAACCGTAACCTATGGCACTGCTTGCGCACCATTTTTAGCAACCCGAGCATTAATCCAAGTGGCGAAGGAAGTGGTAGAAAGCCATCCTACAGAAGCGAATGCCATTAAGAACGATTTTTATGTAGACGACTTTGTGTCTGGTGCAAGCGATGTGCAAATGGCAATTACGTTACAACAAAACATCACACGCATACTGAAGCAATACGGATTCAGCTTAAGAAAGTGGGCGTCAAATGATAAACGTGTGTTAGAAGGCATCGCAGATAAGGATTTGGCATCACCAAGAAGTCTTGCGCTACTACAGGACAATCCAATAACAACGCTTGGTCTTGTATGGAACCCACAAGAAGATACGTTCAGCTACAACATCAAACATGAACCAACGCGCATTGCAACTACCAAGCGTCAACTCTTATCTTCGATTGCACAAATCTTTGACCCACTAGGACTAATTGGACCTGTTGTATGCAAGGCGAAGCTGATGATGCAACAGGTATGGAGCATGATCGACGCAGAAACTGGCAAGCCAATTGATTGGGATAAACAGCTTCCGGCAAAGTTCCTAGCATCGTGGAAGTCATTTCATCAGACAATCCATCTTTTAAAAGAGCTTCATATTCCTCGCTTCATATTTGGAGTTGATGTTCAACAATGTGAACTTCATATTTTCGGAGACGCTTCGGAACGAGCATACGGATCCTGCTGCTACGTGCGTATCAGTTCCAACCACGGTATTTCAACTCACCTTTTAACAGCCAAGTCCAAGTTAGCTCCCATCAAGTCACGTCTCACTATAGCCAGACTTGAATTGTGTGCCGCTCTGTTAAGTGTCCAACTGTTTGAGAAGACTACCATCGCAATACGATTCATCCCTACAAGCACAACCTTTTGGAGCGACTCAACGACGGTACTGCATTGGTTAAACTCTTCACCAAGCCGCTGGAAGACATTTGTAGCCAATCGTACATCTCAAATCCTCCAGGTCACAAAAATCAACCAATGGCGTCATATTGCGGGGGATTCCAATCCAGCGGATGATATATCAAGAGGCTTGGATCCAACTGAAATAATTCACACAACCAGATGGTGGCATGGCCCAACATGGTTATCAAAATCATCCGACGTATGGCCTTCAAGTATCTTTGCTATTGATGAAGCAACTATGACGAATGAAGAATCGCGCAACACTGAGGTCGCTTACATGGCTGCAATAGCAACAACGTTCACCGATGAGATACTTTCAAAATATTCATCTTACACCAAGCTGCTAAGAGTAGTTGCGTATAGCCTTCGATTTATATATATGCTCCAACGTAATAGGAACCCTTCTACAGATGTTAATTGCGAATTCAAAACCCTGTGGTTGACAACGTACGAACTGCAGAAGGCGGAAGTGGCACTGTGTGCACTGCAACAAAAACACTTCTTCGCAGAAGAGCTGTACGCGTTGGAAAAGGGGCGAGAGATGCCACGATCATCCCCGTTGAGGTGGGTAAGGCCAATTGTAGCAGAAGATGGTCTTATCCGAGTAGGAGGGCGCCTGAATCTGGCCAGCATTACCACTTGCTACAAGAATCCGATAGTGCTGTCGAGCAAAGGTCAACTTACCATTCTCCTGGTGGAAGAGTACCACAGGAAACTTCTTCACGCAGGTCCAGAGCTCATGCTGTCGTCCTTAAGGCAACGCTTCTGGATTCTTGGCGCTAGGAAGCTGATTCGTGCTGTTTACCATCGTTGCGTCACATGCTTCAAGAAGAGACCATCATTCATCCATCAAACAATAGCTGATTTGCCTGCCACTAGAGTAACACCGACTCGTCCGTTTTCGGTTTCCGGGGTGGACTATTGTGGACCTTTTTACGTCACATTCGGAATCCGACGAGCAACACCACGGAAGGTGTATATAGCAATCTTCGTGTGCTTCTCCACTCGTGCAGTTCACATAGAAGTAGTTACGGATCTAACGACGTCAGCATTCATCGCTGCGTTACAAAGATTCATCGCCCGGAGAGGAAAAGTCCGAGAATTGCACTCAGACAACGGAACCGCCTTTAAAGGAGCAGCGAATCAACTTCATCAGTTGTACAAACAACTGAAAACCGATGATAAATCAAGGGAGCTGATATTTGGCTGGTGTGCGGTCAATGAAATTGTGTGGAAGTTCATTCCACCTCGTGCTCCACATTTTGGCGGCCTGTGGGAGGCTGCTGTAAAGTCAGCGAAGCAACACCTTCACAAGCAGCTAGGTACCAATACCATTCTATATGAAGATTTTTTGACCTTGTGCGCACAGATCGAAATGTGCTTGAATTCCCGACCGCTCACCCCCATACCATCGGAAACAAGCGACATTGATGTCTTGACCCCAGGTCATTTCCTCACTGGGTCTAATTATCAAATGGTACCTGAAATCAAGCTAACGGACATTCCTGACAACAGACTAGCGCATTGGCACCGTACCCAGAAACTGCTACAAGGCATTTGGGCTCGATGGTACCCCGAATACTTACAGCAACTTCAAGCTCGAGCCACCAAATACTGCAAGCCTCCAGTTACGATCGACGTTGGACGTGTTGTGATTTTAAAGGAAGATAATGTACCCCCAGCTCAATGGCCCCTCGCAAGAATCACCGCCGTCCATCCAGGAAGAGATCAAATCGTGCGGGTGGTTACATTAAAGACCTCCGACCACAAGCTGATTACACGACCAGTGGTGAAAATCGCACTCCTACCATTGAACGAATAAGTTTAGAAATAACGTGTTATTTCAAGGTAGCCGGGATGTTTACGCACGAAGCACGTATGCGATGAGGCGCTCCCACTGTGCGCATCGTAGTCGTGTCCGTCGGGACACTGAGTGTGGGGAGTATATGTCATGGTTTGATGTGACAGATGGAGAGTAGAAGAATAAGAAGTTTTTATGTAAACATTAGAACAACGAGATCCTTTCAAGAGAATACAGCGTCCAAAAGCGAATTATCAACCGATTTCACTTAGAGTGTCGAAAACCCACAAATTCCGGATGTGACAGATGGAGAGTAGAAGAATAAGAAGTTTTTATGTAAACATTAGAACAACGAGATCCTTTCAAGAGAATACAGCGTCCAAAAGCGAATTATCAACCGATTTCACTTAGAGTGTCGAAAACCCACAAATTCCGAAACCCCCTGCGTTATCAACCGGGTTGTGGTTATTATCCGTTATAGGGCTAGCATAACCTTGAATATCGTTAGGCCAAAAAGAAGAAGGTCTTTTACTCAAAAGTTGAATAAAAAAAATTATCATAGAATCCTTATAAGTTTCCTGAATGAAGCTTAATGCACGAAAAATCGCTTATTCGTTTAATTCGAAACATAGAGCGATAGAAGCGCAACCAAAAGTGAATTAAATTTGGTCATTTAATTAGCCCTGCAAGTTTGTAACGGACGCTTTCCCGAGTCTGGGAAACTGTTAAAGATCATTGCGCGATAATGCTATTTTGGTGTCCAATAATCACATGAGCACAGTTTTCGCAGAGGACAATGCCCCGCGTTTGCTGCAACGAGCTGGACTGTAGCCAAACAATTTATTTTTCCGCGATTTCAATTTTCAAAGCCCACAGAACGGAATCTACGCTAGGCAGAGCAAGCAGAGAAGCAGACATAAAAGTGGACAGTAAGCTTGGGCATGGAAATGGGGAAATGCATGCATCTCGGGGTGATGTGGATGCGGTTACGCACAATTCGGTCTCGTACAAATGGGAAGCAATCAGTGACTCGGTGGCCGCAGCCAATTTGATGAAATATTCACGAATCACCGTCTGGTGTGTGTTTGGGCCTGAACTGGTCTGAACTTTGGTCTGAAGGTTGGGGGATGATAGTTTGGCCATTTGTAGGAGCATTTGTCATTTTGGGCCTGATGCTGCTGCTGCTTCTCCGAATGTTTTTGGCAAGGTTTATTGGTCAATAACACATGTCGATGATACATGATGCTGGTGGCTGGCTGCACATGGAGATGCAATCATGACGATCATCATAGCGCGAATTATGTCAAAATAAAGCAGAGTCATTTTTTATAGGGAAATCAAAAGGGATTCATAAAAAACCAAATCATTATTTTACTAGAGCAATTTCTGAACACAATATATATTGAGCGGGAAAGAAAACAAAGCAAAAGCGTTAAAGCACGGTTCCATTTCTGATCGATATTACTCACTAACATTGTAACGAACTAACGATGCTGCCCGGGCGATAAAGTTGTGAAGCGAAATGGATAAAATTTGCATCTAAAAATACACCCAAAAGGAAACTATTGTAGCTTTTTCGCTACTGCTGTAACACCATTATCATGCTGTGGCAGATAAAGCACGTACAGCAGCTTCTGTATGCGGGCCACCGAAAGAAAACCGAGAACGGTCCAATGATGTGAAAAATCAAATTCTCTCGAGACTTTCTTGCCGCACTCTGGTATAGGTTGATGCTGCCCTTCACGTGTTCGTGTTTGGATCGTGTCGTAAGAGTTTGGGTTGAAGGGAATCGTTCGTATCGGAAATAGCATACGCACTCCTTCCCTTAGACGAGCTCAGCGACTGAAGTGCCGTCGAGTGTAACATTAATTTTTATCTATCCATTATCGGCATTATCAGTCGCAGGCAAGCGAGCGAGCAAAAGCCGATCCAAGAAATAATTCTCCAAAGCAGCTCCAACACACCATCGATCGACAGCAATAGTAGGACGCGGCATATGGATGGAAGGACCACAAAACAAAAAGCTATTTGACTGGAGCACAACCCTTCAGAGGTAGCATCAGTTTGGCGTGCTCCATTCACTCCAATTATAATTGTTTCGCATTATGGTGACGATTATTGCACAACAAATTTAAATGAGATTTATAAATAATCAATGAACCATCGCATCAAAACAGGGGAAATAGAATAGAATATTGAAGAGCAATACAGAGCAAATAACTCATTTGAATAGCAAATCAAACGAATGCTTTTGTGCATTCAGCATTAAATATGGCCTAAATAAGAAAAAAAATGAATAGTTTATTTGCATATTTTTACATGTTATTGAGTACGCGTGTGCAGACAAAAAAAAACTCCCTAAACATCAGCACAAGAAGCGTATTCATCATTCCCAAATTTCAAATGTCATCGAATGCAGAACGTTACATAAACGAAAGTTGAGAAAAAAGACTAATAAATTCGTTGCCTTTTGCTGAATTGTGGTGACATTTCAATTTCATTCTCTCAAAAGCCCACGGTACCGAGGGGGGTTTGACTGACAAACACAATCATTTCCAAACCCTGACACAACCAGCACAACCAATTTTCGTCGGGAACGAAAGGACATCCAAGTTCGAAGAAGGCTGTTTTTTTTTTGTTTGTTTGTTTTCTTTTGGAGAGTCACGCATTGTGCGTGCGCGTGTGTTTGTTGGCCAAAAACCATTAAATTTCACTCACGGATAAAACTTTGTACCATAACCAAATGCGTCAAAGAAAAAGTAAAACCAAACACATCCTTGTGCACCGTTGAGCGATGATGAAATGGAAAGTTTATGGCCAACCTTCCTACGCACGCATTCGCCCATAGTTGGTGTATAGGAAAAGTTGTTCTAAGCATGGCCTGGAAGGTTTTATCGCTTGTTCTGGCATCTTTTGCTTGCCAAATGTTCGAAGATGCTTCGAACCAGCTTCCAAGTCGACCTTGAATGAGCAGTGCATGACTTTTCGGTGCAAATTGTTTGGTGCATTTCCAGCAGTTCCGACATCCGATAGTTTAATCAGAACGAAGAAAACCACCCCCGATTGTGTCACCCCCGATGGATGTGCTATTTTATGGGTTTGGAGTTGTCTCTTTTTTTTGTTCAAGATCCAGAGATTGTCATCATCGGCGTCACCATCACCGTCCCGACAGTGGTAGGATCGGGGTGATTATCATTCCCTAGGTCATTGGGGCAACTCCTTTGTGCAACGGAATTGATTATTGTAGATAACACCAGAACACACCACACAGCTCTCTTTGTACGTTACATCATGACACGAGTTGTCACGAACGGCTTGGAACCCGTATCGTTCACCCAGCCGCCGTAGTGTGTGCCGATGTATCAGTCATCTAGTGTGGAATGCTTCGGAAGAATTTTTGCAGATCGTATGATAACATTTTGCACTCGGTGCATAACCTTTACCAGCTGACCGTGGCGTTTTCTTGATATGCACAGTTTGGCACGTTCCTGATGGGAACGGTGAGAATCGTTGCAGAATTTGTGCTAGAGTCTTACTATTGTGACCAGTTATACTAAAGTAGAGTTAAAAAATGTTTGAAATTCGTCCTTAAACAAACAATTGGAGTAGGTCCATCTATTGAGATTTATCCCAAAGATTCCTACGAGTCACAACAAAGATACATTGCGAGGACATTATGGCCATAGTTGCTGGTCCACAAATAAAGAGGTCCAATCCATGAACTGTCACTGGAAAGGCCCAGGAAGCTGGATTCTCGTGTCGTATCATGGAAGTAGATTATTGGTATTCTTGAAGAATTCTGGTAACCACTTCGTGTTATTTCCTAGTTATTTTTAGCCAGGAAAAATCTTCTTGGGAAACTTCATGTACAACATCGATTTAGTTTTAACGCATATCCCTTTTAGGGTGAAGGACTAGCGTCAAGATAGTCTTGTTGTGCATTAAGGATCGTTCTCGATAGCCACGACGAACGCTTCGGCATAAGAAAGCTAATCTTGTCCATGTGCTTCTTCACAGTCTGAACTGATGCTACGAGATGTCGATGAATTGTCTCAAAATTTAAATTTCTTGGAACTATACTAGGCCGTAGTTAAGGATCTACTGATAAAACTTTTCTGAACACAATTGGGTCTCTACAAGAGATATGATAAAAAGCCTTTCATTTGGCAGAGTTTTGCCGTAAGAAGAATAATTAAAATCCATCCATTTCTTAACGCAGAATGCAGCAGAACCAAGACTCCCAGTCACCAAGCACGACACATGTGTGAAGAAAAGCATTCTGATGCAAAACGGAGCAGATTAAACGACGCCACCAGCCAAGCCACCGCGACTCTATTGTTTTATCATTTCTGTGCGCAATGAGGGTGCAGCGTGCGTTCGTATACTGGCGTATTGTTTCCGTTCTAAGAAAATGGCCAACAAACGTAACAAATCTGGGTTCCCTCATCATGTGAAGCAATCAGGCAAAGTCTTCAAGAGACACGCTGCGCTTTGTTTGTGTGTTTTGGCCTTTGTTGTGCATACCATGAGCCTTTTCTGGCCAACAGTTTTAATAGTCCAGTGAATAGTATGCACTTCTTACGGCAGCAAGTACCAGAAATAGGTCGCTGTCCTCATTTTGCGCTGTTGTAATGTTATGCGCATCACAGAACGTAATGGCGTTTGAAGCTGTGGGAAATGGAGTAATAGCGTTTCATCCTCTGTGAATCTGTGTGTCCCGTTCCGGGAAATGCATGCAAATCTAAGGGGTGGGAACAACAACAAATAGCTTACGCCGTAGGGTACAAAACAGTTTCCTAAAGAGTTGTGTCCTACACGTTCGCATACATACATGTTGCTTCCCTGTTGTACGTCGTCGTTATAGATCATGAAAAGGATACTCGCTTCCCCTTGGGGGCATTATTGAAACGTCAACACATCGGAGATAGGAGAGACCAGGGTCTTCTCCACGAGACACTAAAACCAAAAATGGGGGTTTTGATTGCCGTGTGTAGTGAAGCGACTTTAACAAAAGGGCTGGGCGGCCTTGATGCTCATTTTGCCGACGTACGACACCATCGTCGTGACTGTGTGATCATCATAAGGCGCAATTCTTCTTTTCCGGCGAAGGTTAAGTCAACTAATCAACCGATGTCACCAGCACCCATCTCTCCCGAGGGGAGGATTTATGCTTTATCCTTTCGCAAGTCACGCACACACCTTCACAACACAGTCGGTATCTTTGGTCGGAAATCTCGGCCCCCGAACTGTTTGTCTACTGGTGGCTGTAAAGGGGACCGGGCGTGGCGAAGTGTGACGGCGAAGTTTAAATATTTAGTGAACTATTTAGGGTTTGGATGTTTTCTATGTTTTGTTGCTGTGTTCCGGTCCAACGGAAGGAGGTATTTTGCTTATTTTGCACGGGCAAAAAAAAGGTCTTGGCTACCGGAAAGGACCTTCCGGGAAGGGGTTTGGGTACGCGTCGTCCGAACGTACCTTTTGTAGAACGTCGAGAATCGTTGAACCAACCAACCATTCACCACGGGATAGTGTATCGGCCGAAGAAAGGTGGCGAACGGAACAGAGATAGTAGTTAAATCGATTTTTGTACACCTTCTGATGAATCCAATGCAGATCTCGCTGGATCATCGAGATAGCCGGCTACAGGACTCTTTACCAGTTTTCGATTAAATGGACTGGTAGGCGCGCGCAATGCAGGTGAATTTTACATGGACGGAAAAGGGCTAAATCATCGCTTTTTTTCTCCGAAAAGGTCAGTTTCCATCAGGTACTGATGCTCAGAAACGTAGAGCTTTAGTAGAAAATTGCGAGAAAGGTATTTGATGTTCGGGAAACGTGTTCCGAATGTGGAAAATACGTTTATGAGCAAATGGAACATTTTTGCTGTACAAGAACTACCAGCAATTCTGGAAGTTATATGAAGAAGATATTTGTTCTACAAAGCTTACTAAAACACGTTGAAAATACCTCAAAAAGTTAATAAATCAAGTTTTATACTAAAAACCAAACGACCCCTCACCATGTTAGAGCGACGGAAAATAAGTAATTAAGTTTGAAACCATCGCCATGTAGACAAATGTCATCGTGTTACGGTGGAGTCGGTTGTTTGCATATGCCCTCCGTGTATCTTCCAACATTTCGGCATCTCCCTA
Organism: Anopheles maculatus; assembly: GCA_002091835.1. Taxonomy (NCBI): domain Eukaryota; kingdom Metazoa; phylum Arthropoda; class Insecta; order Diptera; family Culicidae; genus Anopheles; species Anopheles maculatus. Next base: position 97,740 of record KZ062052.1, on the reverse strand, counting down.
CCTTTGCAACTGCGCTTAACCAGTTTGGTTAAATATTTGCCATTCCGATGGTGAAACGATGGTACGGAGCAAATCATTCGGATGTTTCTCTACTGCCTCGCCGGATATCACACTCTATCACAGGAACAGAATCTTAACTGAACGGTGTAGTATTTTATTTTCCCTTTCGGAAGCTCATGAGACGTGGAGAGGGCGTGCGAGAGGTTGAAATATTCATTCGGAACCCACATTCATGGCAATCGATTGTGTGTGCGCGGTTTCGTTTGGGATATCACGAAACGAAACTTGTTTCAATAATGAAGTGGAAGGCACTCTGTTGGGTTCAAGCTTTTTAGACTTCAATGTACAGCTTCTTAATAAGATGCGCTAGCGGTAGCAAGGTCAGGATAAAATAAAATATACATAAACAAAAATATAAAAATGTATGGTAGCATGAAAACAGATTTGGCATGTTTTGTTTACGATTGACTGTGGAATGTTTTCGTGGTTGTTTTGTTACCTTCATCATGGAATGGATTTGGTTGGATGCCGGGGTTTGTTGTTTTGTTGCCTTTCATGAAGATATCACGTATAATGTCTTTTTTTGGGTTTAATTTAGGTGAAACAATCATAATAATGAATCTTCTATATCAATTTTGAACAGCAATAAAAAGGAAATTACTCCGTTTTCGTCCGATCTTCCCTAAATCGAACAAGCATTTTCAAAAATGTTTGCAGTTAACTGGGGATGGCTATCGTAAAAATAAATGTTTGCTTGTGTTTTTCAATTCTTCCGAGCCTTTTCTAATCAGTTAAAGCTTCGTTTTGGCTTTAGAATGATTGGACAACGTTCTCCAAATGAGATTTTCCCCAATATTTGTTTATGTATTGGTGGTTAAGGTGTATTGGTTCTCCGTCATTCCTTAGAATAAGAATGTTGGAGACATGTCACACGAGTTTCGTATAACACTGTATCCATCTTAATACCGATATACAGATAATTCTTCAAAAGATGCTTTAGTTCCAGCCTTGAGAACATTGTTCAACAACTTTCTGCAGCACTAATGCTTCGCTCATCGATGAGAATCAGCCTTGCGGTTCCTAATATAATGAACTATCGCGGCATATCCATGCTATGTGCTTGCAGTAAGATCTTTGAGATTCCTATTTCTCGGCACCCGTTCAGTGGATTCAAGCACATCATCTCTTCTGACCAACATGGGTTTTTACCGAATTTCAGCATTGAAACCAACCTCCTATCACTACTAGATGCTTCTGCTATCCGGCGCTTGACATAGGTAAACAAGTTGATGTTGTTAACACAGCCGCTTTCGACACTGTGGATCATTCAGTACTGCTTGCTACATCTCATTAAATACGAAGTAAATGATGCTTTAGTCCAATGACTTTCAAGCTATTTAACGAATCGCAGTATTTTAATAAAAATCAACGCATCGTTATCCACACCATTTATCAACACTTAAGGAGTACCACAAGGTAATATTCACGGACTTTCTGTTGTTTGTTATTTTTATTAATAGTCAATGTGCCTCCCGATTGCTATAAACTGCTATATTTTGACGACTTGAAAATATGTATGCCTGTTTCTGATGCTGACGATTGTGCTATCCTTCAAAACTGTCTATCCGTCTTTTTATCGTTATCGTGGTATTCTTTGAACCTCATAAGTGTCAACATTAGTAAGTGTTCTTTAATATCAATTAGCAGAATTAGATCACCTACTTTATAGGACTATAAACTAGACGGAATTTCAATTACTCGAACTAATGTGGTTCACGATATAGGAGTTTTACTAGAAAGTAGGTAGACACTGCAAGATCACTACGGGGTCACACTGTGTCTAAAGTGTACCGTTTATTAGACATTGTTTTACGCGTTAGTAAAGATTTCTGGACGGTTCAGTGTATTTTTTTCACAAGCTGACCACTGAATTAATCGAAACCGCCTCGTACATTCTTGGTAAAATCAATTATCAGGCTCCTAGCAGATACTTGAGGTCCCGACCACTTTTGCGAATAAAACTCTTTCAAACTGATTCCGGCATACAACAGTATCAATCACTCTCTGGATTCTAGCATTAGTGTCAGTAATCTTAAAACAATTCTGCGTGGCATGTTCTAAAACGTGTCTTTTTTTTATGCAAACTTCGTTTTATATTCTGGATGTTTTCTACTTTTCTTGTTTCTTGTATTTTGTTATGTAGGCCGCATCAAGCCAAATAACTTTTTCGACTAATAAATAAATAATTAAATAAATAAATTAATTCTTTATCGTCTAGATTGTAAAGGGGATAATCTGACTCTTTATGGGATGAATGTTTTATAACGAATATGTCCGTTTTTTTCTCTGGAGGAGTCAGAAGTTTTTGCAAGGCATAGATCAAGATATTCGAGAAAAAATTCTAATTACAGTTCCTTTTGGAAACTATATGGTAGATAGTTTTAATAAACCTTTTGATAAACAATATTCTACTCACTGAGGCATTCTTGCTTAGAACGCACCCAACAACTTGAGACTCCTGTTCAAAATAGAGCCGTAAAGTGATTCGTTCCATCTCCCCAAAACCAGGACCTACCTAACGCCATAAGACGCCAAAATTCGGCTGCGTATAGCATTTTTCTACTGTCGCAGCTTTCTGCTAACGATAAATCTTAACCCTTAAGCACTTGCTGCTGGCGTGAAGTGTGTTCTAGAGAACATAAAGCGTAAGCGGATTGGCTACCAATAGTTGATCAAGCCCTGTTCGAAACGCTCGATACCGAACCTCCCGGCCATGTACATCAGAGACAGCCGGAGAAGTTCCTACAATACAACAGTCTAGTCAAGTGCACACACTTGGCCAGCAACATAACAGACACGACACAAGACACAAGAGGGAACGAATGCGCCTTCAAGGTACGGTTCGTGTAGCCGTAGCATAAGCATCTTCTTCCTGACCGTTTTTTTGGATCAAATTTTGGTCGTCTGTTCTTGAGGCGGATTATTTTTTCCCTTTGCTTGCAACTTTAGCCATCGAAAAAACATAAATACAGTCGCAAGTGTTGGAAGGAGAGTCGAGAATCTTTTCTCGTGTCAACCTACTAGATCGTGGCGGGTTTTGCAATGGGTAGGTTTCGAGGTCCAGCTTAGACGAACCACCCCAGCAGGGCTAAGAATTGGGTAAACTAGTGTGTTGGGTTGGGCAGGCCGAATGGCGGAAGGTGGATCGAGTAAGCAAATCACAGTGAAAGAAACCTAGCAAGATCTGTGTGTCTGTGTGTGTGTGTGCATCTGTAACAGTGGATAGGGAGGATGGCTAGTGCGAAGGTGGTGTGTGGAAGAAAAACTGGTTCCACCAACAGCCAAACATTGGGGGAGCAGTGCGCTAGCCACGGTGGGGGGTTTTGGGAAACAAACGAGGCTTTTCACAAGCCAGCCGTGCATGGTGTATATTGTGACGGATCGAATGTCTTCTAACGCCTTCAAGCTACAAATCGGTAGAAAGGCAGTAGAGCAGAAGGGGAAAAAATGGCTTTGCTTTTCCGTTCCGATGCGGTGAAAAGAGAGCAACCGCACATGTATAAACATCGAAAACGGGAATTCATCGGTCAAGTACGCAGGTGCGCATTCATGTAGAACCCATGTCGATGTGAGAAAGTGAAACTCATTGAATATGTGCTGCCCAACAACAGCAGCACCAGCATAGCCTTCTAGAGTCGATTTGCAATAGAAATGTTCGGCAAGAGCTCACCATGCTGTGACATGTTGCACGAAACGATCAAAGCAACCATTGTGATGTCACTTGTGATAGAACCTGAAACACGCGCACCGAACGGGATGAATCGATCCATTCATAATGCCGGTAATGATTAGGAGGTTCGGTGTGTCTCTCTGGGTTGATGGTGTTAGTTTAATAAGAGCCACACGCGTAGTGGTGGTGTTACAAACAGATTTTTGTCTTTTTATTTATGCTTCACAAGAATTGTGCTAGCGGCACAAAATACAAGACGCGTGTAGCAAGAGCAGCGAGCGCGTTTTTTATCTTATCACTCGACCTCAGTAAGCATTGACGTTTCACGCACACGCGCACACGCGAGAGCCCGTCGAGCCTATAACGCACACACACACACCCAGCGGTAAGAAAACGCGATACGCGGCTGAATTGCGATGAATCAGGCTCTCTCCCCCATACATTCCCTAGCACACGGGAATCCACCAACAAAAAAAAAAGGTAATAGAAATAATGCATCTCATCTTCACAACACGCACACACAAACGGGGAGCTTTTTTTCCTAACGCTACGTACGGTGCCATACTCGCCCCCAAGTTCCGTTGGATGGGGGGGCACAACACTCAATATTTCACGCCTGTTCGAGCCCTTTTCCCGTGGAGAGAACCCGTTGTTGCAATTGGGGGGGGGGGGTAATGAAGGCAAAAAAGAAAAAGAACATAGCATGCGCGCAGCGTGAAAAAAAGGCACGAAAAAGATCTCGTTTCGCTCTATTTCTTTCGTGCCCGCTCTCTTCTAACAACACTCTCTCGCTTACGCCCATTGATCCTGTTTTTTTCGTTGGTCCTGAGAAGCTTCCGAGCGAGCGCACACACGGAACACGCAATCGATTGGGAAGCATATTTTTCGTTTTCATTTCATCCCCTGACTCAATTTACCTGTTTCTCTATCCGGTGTTCTATGCTGCAGGTTCAACTTGAGAAGGTTTTTTTTGGGTGTGCGAGATTCTTTTCCCCCGTTATCTCTCGCTTGTTTTCTCTCTGTGCCTGTGCTGGCGACTGCAACTTTCAATAGCACCCTGCCCTGGATGGAAAATTGTATAGGAAAGCAGCTCGAGGCTGGCTCGTCGTCACCGTAGTAGGCGCAGGTTGTGTTTCGTTACGCGGTTTTACGCTTTTGTGTACAAACCGGGCCACACACGCACACACATGCACGCACACCACTAATGCTTTCAACGCAGGTACCTTCACACATCCATTCCGTTTCGATATTTTTGCACAACGCGCTTTGCTTCACTGCGAATGCAAAGGAACAGATGAAGAAAAGGGAAGAAAGGTGCATCTATATTTTCACAGCGGACTGACCATCCCGAAATCGATTTCCGGTGAGCCAAACAACAAAAAAAAAGAAGGCCAGAACGATCCGGTCAGGAGGAGGCTGGACCACACTAACACGCACACCGTGCACTGCACTTCGGGCTATCTGCTACCGGGGTTTCAGCAGGTCGTGTATTTTGAATTTGCAATTAATCTCAATTTGCATACCACCACTACCACCACCACCATTCTTCACTTTGCAACGACACTGCTCAAGTGGGCTCGCTCTACTGCACCATACTCCGTACCGGGAGCAGGCACATTTGCCCATAAACACACCACGCGAAACAATCGATTGCAGCAAGAACGTGAGCAAAAACAACAACGAAAAAAAGCACTCACGCACAGGAAGTTGTTGGAAGACGCGCGCGCACACACCGCAACAACAACACGCTGGACTCTGGGGTGAAGTTCCGGGGTTACTTTTTCTCCGCTTTCGAGCACGACCGAACGCGACCGATGCGAAAACTCGACTAACCAGTTTTTCCCGAGCGGAGAAAAAAATGCCACGGGTGTATGGAAAATGCTTTCAGCAAAAGCACACGGCCGAGCGAGCTGCTGCACACATCCGCTTGTTGGAAAAGCTGGCACCAAAATATTATGGTGCCGGGAGAACGCGCGAGAGAGCGAGAGAGAATGGTTGTTGGTTGATGATTCAAATTCCGCAGACTCCGTTGCTTGTACAGTAAAGCAGGGAGCAACAGCAGGTGCACGAAAATTAGGCTAATAAATCATAGGTTTGCAATTTATTTGCAAGACAACAGGGAAAAGTTTTTCAACCGTGATTGCATTCCAAAAAGTTTTTTGTTTTGTTGTCTAATGTTTCGTATGTCATATTTGCGCGAAGATTAAGAAAAACTCAATGTAATTTAATAATTGTTTTAGTTACATGTTCTTGCAAAAGTAGTGTACCACACTGTGCAGGTATCAAACACGAGCAGGTTGGCCCACCAGCATTTAAAATGAGTGTAGCAACGTGACAGGTGCCTCGCTTGTTTGATGTAATATGTAAGCAAATAATCATTTTGTGAAAAACAATTTAATATTCATGTTTTTCCCAACCACTTTCAACCAAAAATGCATGGCTGGTAAACACTTTCAAATTAACAAACAAAACAATCATTCTGTTCACTTTTAACTCCGATACTCGCAAACACGATGTAATTTTCTTCATTCGATGTTTTCGCTTTCCATCGAAATAGACATTTACAAATGGCGTCCTCCTTGTGACAGTTTGAGCACAACCTCTTGGAGCTAACCTGCCAATTTTACATCCGTCATCCTACAGTTTGTTTACAAAAATCGGCAAAAGCTTGATCGAGAGAGCGCTTGATAAATTATTAAATAAAACATTTTTTTGCAGTGTTTACAACTTAACGAGTTAATTGCACCCCTTGCTTCATGCTGCATAAGATACGTTTTTTAAACAAAAATAAGGCTATTTGAAGCAGACCGTTTGCAAGGACATCGTTTACATCGCTGGCCAGGAAGCATCCTTCCTTTCCATTTTGTTTGTCCATTCTAATTTGCTGGATTACCAGAAGGTAGTGCAAAAATGCCCACACAAAAGAAGAAAGTGAAGAAAGCAACCGAAACCAACGATACAAAACCGGCCGTCGACATTAAACAGGAGCCGGAAGAGTTGAAACCCCTCGGTGCGTACGTCGAGGACCGGCTCGAGCTGATACGGCAAGTGTTTTCCTGCGTCAAGCCGAAAGAAATCAAGTACCTTCTACCAGACTTTCTGGAGGGCAAATCGAACGACATCATAAAGGAGCGTTGTTTGGACGAACTGCTCGGCATCTCTACCAAGCGGTTACACTCAATCATCAACAATACAAAATGTCCCACCGATACGGAATCGTCCTCGGAGGAGGATGGATCGGATGTGGAAAAAATTGAAGGTATAGGGGTTAATCGTTGTGCTCCGTTTTGCGTGGTTAATTTATTTCATACCCATGGTTTTCCTTTGTAGAACACATTTCATTGGACGAAATTTCTTCCGATTCGGATGTTGACTCGAAGCGCACAGCGAAGAGAAGTAAAAAAGGTAATTCGATACGTAATGGTGCTACGGACCTTCCAGTGGCACATAGCGCATTTCCAATCCAAATTCATCGGTGTCGGAATTTACGGTGAACCCGGTTACAATACAATTACCACCGTGAAGGTACCCAAACCGTCGTCCGTATGCAATAGCGTGTCGAATAAGCTTTTGCTGTGAAGTGTTTGCTGCCACAGTGTTTGGGACGATGATAGGCACCAAGTATTTTCGAAGCAAAATTCGGTACACATCTGCACCGGTTGATAGGAGAATCAATACGATGCAGTGCGGATTTGTTAAACACATGTCAATGGCTAGTTTTGCGTTGTTATTTCCCAAAGGAAGTATGATTGCACTGGCGTTGGTTTCTTGCGCTGAAAAATTTAAACACGTAGCCATTGCTCCTTCATCCGGATCGAGCGTTCTGCTTGACAGTTGATGCGTCTCTAGCTGGTTGCTGTTAACATTCCTCAAGTAGGCATTTACTCGTGTGAGATCATCAACGGTTGCTATGATTACATCTGCCTGTTCGATTGCTTCCGGTATGGACGTCAGCTCGTCTTCCAAATAGTACAGAACAGCTTTCCCGGTGGATTTCGTTCGTAATAAGCAGTCGACATCTTTCGTTACGAATGCATCGATAGACGACTGCGGATGATCCGGATCGTCATTCGTATTGGACGCATGGACAATAACTTGAATTTGTCCCTTGTCCTTAATCGGTTCTAAAAATGCGTGTAGTGATTTAGCACTCATTTGTGGCACTATTATAAATTTACATCCTTTTTCCATAACACATGCTAGTTCCTCCAGTGTAGATGACATTTCGTACTCCAATTGTTCGTCTGTGGAGTTTACTTTACAGCCAATTTTGACAATATTGAACGGCTTTATGCACCCAGCTTGCGTTGCTCTGCATGTTATGTGTCCGGGCACAATCCGTTCCACCGTGAGCTTCACCATAGGCCCTATCGATAAAACATCTCCAACGCTTACTCGCTGCTGTAGCTGGTCGAAGTTTGTGACATATTTCACCTCATCGAAACACTGATTTTCGTACCTTGCGTCGGCCGTAAGCGTTATTCTTTGCTGGTCGAAGACCTGCACGGGCTCTTTTCCGTTGATAGTAAACTGAACACGCGCTTGCGGACCACTTAGTTCACATATGATACCGATGGTCACATTCCAGGGTTGACATTCTTCCGCGTACCTTTTAATGATTTCGTTACAACGATCCAACACAAGCGTACATTCCTGCGAGGTGTACAAACCGCAATCTAGGTGGAAAAAAGTCGCACCACACTGAAGTGCGTTCAGCAGCGCTTCGTCCGTACCAATATTTCTTTGCACTTTCACAGCCAGGTTGTGCCAAAGTAGAGCTTTTGGGCCGTTGAAATGTTCCATGTTTCTAAAGCGATATTCTGTTGTGCCCTTTTAGCCGATGCCAGTAAGCAACCTGATGAAAGGAATGGTGAACCAAAATGTAAGTTTAGCCCCAAAATGAAAAGCGCACGCTACTCTCGTCATCGTCTATTGACCAATTCGTTTGAACCATTTCTTCACTTACTACAGCGGAAAAGGAGATGACGGTGCTGGAGTTGCTTGAGCTGCAAGCTCGTGCCCGTGCCATTCGATCGCAGCTAGCACTGGAACCGGTAACCAAGATAGAGATCGATTCCGAGCACGAAGGTGACGATGGTGGGCGCCATGGTGACGTCGACACGGACGATGAATCGAAGCAGACCGGGTCAAAAGCATCCGAGCAAGCGAAAAATGGTAACCATTTCAAGAAGGAAAACAACAATGCTCAACAACAAACGAAGCGTGTGCGATTGAAACGAAACTTCCGCATACGGAAGGTTGGCGATGAGGATGATGACGAACACGAGGAGTCTTCTAGTAATCCGCCCGATAATGGGCGGGAAAAATCAACCGAACAAGCACTGGACGCGTTAGAACCGGACGAGAAAGTGACGGAAAAATTGAAACCCGAAGAAAAGGCGACTGAATCGGTTAAGTTAATTGACGATGAACAGCAGTGCCTCACTGCCCAAGAAGCGCCAGAAAAGGCCGCCGAAGAAGATACCGAAACAGTTGCTTTAGAAACGACCGACGCTACTGTTGTGGCAGAAGAAGCCGCACCACAACCTGACGCTACCAGTGATACGGTTGAAAAGGACGCCACTGTTCCGGAACCTTCCGAACTGCGTAAACCAGACGAAGGCAATGATACACGCGAAAGCTCGCCGGAAGTTATTCCCGTCGAGGCAAGCCCGGAAACTTTGTGCATTTCGTCCGATTCCGAGGAAGAACGTCTGGCGAAGGAACGTGCCTCGATATTCGTTCCCAACATCGAGGAACTGGATCGGCAGGCAAAGAAACCTCCGACCCCAGAACCGGAAAAGCAGGCCGAAGATACGGAACCGGAGGAAGGTGAAATATCCGAAGAAGAACCACCGGTAGAAGAACCGCCGGTGATTGCTGAGCAGGAAACCGTTCCAACGGAAGAAACTACAGCGGAAACAGTGCAACCAGATGGTGACAAAAATGACAGAACAGACGACCAAGCGAAAGAACAAAGCAATGTGGTGGAAGCAGACATGCCAGCGGAGAAGGACAAAGCCGCTCCAGAGACAGTGGTACAAACGGTTTCCTCCAGCAGTGATTCGGATGGGTCTAGTAGTAGTGGTAGCGGTAGCTCGTCCGATAGCTCGTCGGATACCGAGGAGGAGGACGATGACGCTAAGGCTGAAGCAACAAAGATGGACCGTTCGGCACAGGATGACGAGGACATTGTAGAGATACACGATTCTGGTGATGAAAATTTGCTGCTGGAAGATAAACCACCCGAGGAGGAAGTCCCGAAATCATGGAACTCGCGCTGGCTGAAGAGTAACCGGGTCGCGAAGGTAATGGCCGCCTCGCGGTTAGGCAACAAAGTACGCGAAAAGTTGAAGAAAAAGAAACAAATACAACAGGCCGCTGCTGAGCAGCAGCAACAACAGCAGCAGCAGCAGCAAGAGGCTGCTGTAGTGGACAAACCGGAGGACGTTTCCCAGCCGTCATCGAAACCGGGCGATTCGGTTACGGAACGTCTGCCCGCGAACGTTGAACTTGGTTCGGTCGAGCATTATCGGGAGCTGGTCGCACAGCAGCAAGAAAGCAAGCAAGACTAGTGTATCGCACGATGAAACGATGATAAGTTTTCGGAATCGGATTACGCATTGAATTTTAAATAAACTTAACCGCAGCTACGGGGCAACGTTTCTCTACATTCTCGCGCTGGCTGAAGCCGCAACGGGTCGCGAAAGTAATGGCCGCCTCGCGGCTAGGCAACAAAGTACGCGAAAAGTTGAAGAAAAAGAAACAAATACAACAGGCCGCTGCTGAGCAGCAGCAACAACAGCAGCAGCAGCAAGAGGCTGCTGTAGTGGACAAACCGGAGGACGTTTCCCAGCCGTCATCGAAACCGGGCGATTCGGTTACGGAACGTCTGCCCGCGAACGTTGAACTTGGTTCGGTCGAGCATTATCGGGAGCTGGTCGCACAGCAGCAAGAAAGCAAGCAAGACTAGACTTTTCGGAATCGGATTACGAATTGAATTTCAAATAAACTTAACCGCAGCTACGGGGCAACGTTTCTCTACATTCCGCCGGGTTTTTTTTCTAATACTTTATTGCCTATAATTCCAATTTATATAAACAAATTGTTCGTTCGTCTAGTTTTTGGGAGGGGGGCGTTACTTTTTATTGACGTTAGGGGCGAGGAGGACACGTTAGAAGCTGCTGCTACTATCGCTACGCCTACTTCTACTACTACTACCGATGATTGTGTTGCTCTTTAGGAGGAAGAAGCATCTACTACATCTACAGGGTAAATAGAGTATACGTGGCGATAGCCCGGGGGGGACACATTCGTTCACAATTGCATAAATAATTATAATATACTAGTAGTTAGGAGGAGTAGGATTTAGAGCAAGGTCCTTTTTTACGGTTCAGGAAAAGTACGCACACACGCACATACACATTACCTTCCACCGTCGTCGTTATCAGCGAATTTGATCGATTAATTGATTGCTGGATTGCGCCTACACACGAGCGTATATAGTGTGTTCCCTAGCGTTCTAGGCAAAGCTAAAATTACTGAAATCCGTCTTCAGCTGTATGGTCGGTTTTTGCTGCTGTGCGGCACTATTTCGTGCGGCCGCATTCGCTGCCTCGCTCTTGCTTTTCTGCAGCGTTGCATTCATCTGGTTGCGCTTGATGGCCGCTTCCAGCTTGCGCCGCAGTTCCGGTGCTTGGGCCATGAACGTTTTGAACTCTTGCGGATACTTTAGGCCAATCTTCATTAGCCACTGTATGGCGTGATCGTTCAGTGCGGTCACATACTTCGATTTGGTTGTTCGTTGTTGTTGTTGCTGTTGTTGGAGCTGTTCCGGATCATCCAGATAGTTGATGAGGATGGGTACGAGCAAGGTTAGCATCTGAATGCCTGCAGAAGTAGGAGAGTGGACATTAGTAAGTGGAACATTTGTTTTCGTTTCTTCTCTGTGCGTTATGCTGTATGGCAGGGTTTCCCAAACGTTTGTTTGTCAGGGTCGCTAGGTCTTAAGTCTGAAGCTAGAGAATTTGGTAACTTTGGGGATCATATTCGCTAAGCCTAGACAAATCTTGGGCTGATAATATAGCCATCATTATTATGAGATTCGTCCCACAAGACCACGGAGAGAGGAGTTGGTTATTGTCCCAAACTCTGCCCAAAACTGACAACATTCGGTAGCCACGTTCAAGAGGAAGAGCCATTAAAATGCGTCAGTATTGTGAAACGAGTTAGAGTCTCAAAGAGTCGGTGACCTGGTCATGCATGTCATGAGAATAACACCCAGGCCATAATATTCGTTAAAGGAAGTTCACAAGATCACAGTAGGCATGGTAGGTACCGATTGAGATGGAGCGATGCTTCCGCCAGAAAGGGAGAGAAAATGGATTGGTAGTAGTGATGAGAAAAACGGCTCCGACCGGTTCCAATAATTTTCGGAACCGGCTCCGGAGCCGTTAGTTCGGAGCCGACTCCGGAGCTGTCAGTTCACCGTTAGGCCGTAAGGAGCCTGCTCCGGAGCCGTTAATTCGGAGCAGGCTCTGGAGCGGGAAAAACACTGTTCCGGAGCCGGTTCCGCACCCACGGCTCCTGAGACGATTTCAAACTACTGGCTACGGAGACTCGCGCAATAAAGTAGCAAAATCATACAAACGAAGCAAACCCATTCTACAAGACAATTCTTCATCTGTGTGCACGTAGTTGGATTAAAAATAATACAACAATCAATTAATTTAGACGGTCACAGTATCGTGGAACGATGCATTCTTATTTGCTTTTGTTTAATTAATTTAACGGGACAATTTAAATGATTCTTAATGTTATCATTAGAAAAATAATATGCATCAAGCAAGTATTACGATAGTATTACGATATTGTTACGATAATTATTTTGCAAAGTGGATAGTGATAACGGCATCAAAAACTGGACTCTTTACGGCCTAACGGCAAACTAACGGTTCCGGAGCCGTGGGTGCAGAGCCGGAACATTTTCCTTTTTAAAACATGCGCGACACGTTGTCGATTATCCCCGTATCCCGAGTCAACCGGATTCGATCGGAGTCAACTGGATTCGATCGGAATACTCCGGAGCTCTGGAGTGCTACGGATTCAATCGGAGTACTCCGGAGCTCCGGATTCGATCGGAGTACTCCGGAGCTCCGGAACCGAATCCGGAATTTTATCGGATTCGGAGTCGGTTTTCAACATGTGGATTCGGAGTGGATTCGTGAATCCACTCCGGAATTCCCATCACTACTATGCATTAACAACGATTGCATTGTTCAATCTGTATAGCCCTTTTCAACTGACATTAAACTAATTTTTTATCAGTTTTTTTAAATTAAAATTAGTGATGAGTTATGTTTGCGGACCGTAATAGTTTGGAGACCCCTGCATTATATATAAATGCTTCTTTCAAAGCCCGTTGATAGGACTAACTATCGTCCTTATTATTACCTTGCATCAATTCTCCTTATGTGCGTGCGTGTATGTGAATGAAAATCATTAACATTAGCGCAATAAATATAATTTACCACATAAAAAATAACAACCTAAAAGCGAATACTTACGATTCTGTGGTTCCGCTAGCGCTATCAGCGTTTCGACCGTCGTAATACCTTCCAACACCAGCGCAAGCTCCTGTTCGTTGGCCGGATTGCGTGCCTGTTCCGAGTACAGATGCTCGATTAACCGCGGTGCCAGCGCATGGATGTATGGTGTCGACACCCGCAGCTCACCGTTCGCAAAGATCGAACGCATCGTTTGCACACACTTGAGACGGACCGGCAGTGAAGCACTTTGGAAGCACTGGCGAAAGTGGTTAATGCACGGATACTGTAGATTCGGTACCGAAACTACGCCGGCCGGTGAGTGAAGCAGGAAGACGGCGATCGCCAACATTACCGTCACCTCGTCCATCTTCGTTTCCTCGCAACCTGTCTTGGTGAGATCGATTATGCGGCCGAGTGCACTCTGCAGCAGTTTGCGCCATTCATCGCCCGACTGTGTGTCGTCGTGCTTGGCGGCGTACCGATGGGTTGCGAGCACTTTCAGCAGCTGGACGGCCGCCTGCACCACAACGTTCGTGCTCGCAATCATTGACTCGTCGTGTATGGATTTGGTAGCCACCTCCTTGATTACGCCTGTCGTTAGGTATAGGACAGTCGGCAGGATCGATAGGGCACCGAGCGGAGAGCACAGGGTGGGAAGATCGGTTAAGCTTTGGATTGCACTTGCCACCAGCAAACTGTTATCGTCGCCCAGCTTTATGAGTCCGTTTTGTGCCTGGGCCAGTTGCCGCTGCAACTGCTCATTGGCGACACGGGTGCTCTGCGATGGGTTCATGCCGGGAATCTGTCGGGCGAGCAGACAGAGCACCACTTCCAGCACGGCGTACACCAGGGATTTGCCCGGAAGAATTTCACCCTCTTCACCACCCTCTCCCAGATAATCCACGTCCAGTGTGTGAGGATCCGTGACACTATTTCCATTCTCAGCCTCACCGTTTACATCGTCTTCGCCGGCGGCAGTTAACTTTTGGCGTCGTTCCTCTTCCTTTTCGCGCTCCAAACACTCGTTAGCGGCCGCTATCGTTTGTTTCAAGATCGAAATGCACAAATACTGCACCTCCACACTGTCCCGCGTCAGTATCAACCGGTGCAGCACGTTGCATAGCTCGACGGGGAGGGTTTTGTTCTGCATCAGCATCTCGCGTGACCACGCCGAATCAAACACGGTGTACAGGGACTGTAGGCAGGCAACGACACTGTCCAGCTTTTCGTTCGTTCGCGTACTACACAGCGCTTCCATGCAGATGCCAAAGATGAGGTGGAACCGATCCGCACTTACGCTACCGTGCGATATCGTCGTCGTCGTCGTTGTCGTCGTTTGTCCCTTGGTGGAAGCGGAGGACGCCGCCGTACTTGGCGCATCGTTCGCATTTGCCTTATCTTCTTCCTGCTCACGGGACAACTGCGGCGACTGCTGATGGTCGTCCTGCTGGAACCCTTCGGCATTCAGCCACAGAGCAGCCGCGTACAGTATTGGTGGCCACGAGATAAGGTAATGCGGTTTCGATAGGTTCATCGTATCGTTCGTGTAAAATGCGCCACCATCGTGCGGTAGCTGGCTCGCGTACTCTGCCGGTAGCGATAGCAGCGCGTAATCCTTCAACGCCGCGAGCCAATGCTTCGACAGGTTTTCCAATTCCGGTTGTACGAGCGAGAGTAAGCTTTCGCCACGGCTTTCAAAATCACCAAACTCATCGTCGAACGCTAATCGGCTGAATTCCTTCGGTTGTGCCGCGGACGGAACGGCCAGCTGGGAATGATTGCCCGTGCCAACGGTGCTAAGCGTTTTCAGCATCTGGCTGGCGGGAGCGGCCCCATGGCCAACCATCGCCATGATGTACACCTGGCCCCAAGCCTTCAGGATGCTCAGCTTCTCCAGCGTGGCCATACTTTCGTTGTACAGCTGCGTACTGTTCGTGCGGCTGTTCAGCTTGCTCAGGTTCGACACCAGCAGCTGATGGACGCGACGCAAATCGTTCAAATCACGCGCCACTCCCGACCCGATCCACGCGCTACAAACCTCACACGCCGCCGCTGTCACGTGCGATGGCGTGTCCTGTGAAAAGGCGGGCCGCAGTGCCGCACCGACCTGCGCCTGAAACTGCTCGAGCAACAGATGGCCCGGAAATTCTGGCTCCGGCACGTGCGCAAACTTGTCAATAATTTCCTGCAACGTTTTTAGGCCCTCCAGCCGCAGCTGGTCCGAATCGCTCGTCGCTGCCATAAACGCCATCCGGATCAGGTCGGACAGATGCAGCACCAGGAAATCGCCACGCGATTTAGTCATCTGCATCTCTTTCGCTGCCAGCAAATCGAAGTGATGCGAGCTAGCGTTTTCACACGTCGCAATAACCTTGCGTACACATTCGGCCGCAAATACGCGCGTTGGCCAGCGTGGTTGTACTGCCGGATGGGTTGCTTGATGATCTTCCGCATGGAACTCCATATTATCGTCATCGTCGTCATCGTCGTCATCATCGCCATCGCCTCCTTCGCCACCATCGGCACCGCCATCCTTTCCTGCGGTGGTTCCCCCACTACCGGCACCCGTTCCGACACCTCCACCACTTCCGGCACTAGTCGTCCCAATGGCCGCACCACCGTCCGCACCTACAGACGCATCGGACGCGACAGTAAGCACATTCTTGCACATGCTTAACCACTGCGACAAGTTTTCCGCCGCCAGTATCTGCAGCATCGAGGTGATTGTATCGTGAATGTTTCGCACCATCTGGCTATCGCTTTCCGTATCGAGCATCCCGAACAGTACGCCGGGCAAACCGTAATCCGACAGTGCGTATCGATCTTCGTCGCTCACCAGATTGGCCGCGTGTTCGCACACTTCCTTTGCCTCGCGTGTCGTTAGCTGCCGCAGACAGGAGACGGCCGCCTTTCGTAACATTAAATAGTTGCTGCTAAGGTTCTGACACAGGTTAGGAACTAGGGTGGACAGGTTGACGTTGCGCGGTGCGAACAGATGCAGCTGCTGTAAGCATCCCGTCGCTTCGGCCTGTACCAACGGATCCGAATGTGCTTGCATGATCGCTGCCGCACACAGGAACGAAGATCGTGCCGTGGCGACGGAATTCGAATCCATCTGCAATTCGGGTCCGATCGTCGTTATCAGTGCGCTCAGTACGCGCCCAATGCACTGGTGCACATCGACGTGTGACTGCGGCACGGTCAGCAGCAGCTTTAGCGCGAGCGAAAGTGCCGGTTCCACATAACCCCGGAACATTGGACCACCGGAATCCGCTATCAACGA
>KZ062052.1:44605-80628 GCA_002091835.1 Anopheles maculatus | reverse complement strand
CCAACACTTGAAAGCACCGACCGCAATGGTACGATTGCGATTGTACGAAACCCTTACGCTGCTACCGGCAAACGCGCTAGAATCATCGTACACCCATCTGCTCCGTATGCTGGTGTCGGAATTTACACTCACGGAAAATCCGGCCAATACCACAACCTCCTTCCTGCGACAGATGTGCCATGGGGATGATTCGATTATACTGGGCACCTGGTTACAGGATACCGATCATCGTACGATTGAAGATCAGGTAAGGGTCGAGAAAATTATGTTTTCCCCCCCCCCCATTCCAACTCGGATCATCTAACGCCACATACATATCGTTACCAATCAGTTTTTGGTGGATATACAATGGTTAACAATGTTGTACATTTGATTGTTTTTCTTCCTTCTATCTCACACCACCTTACCATCCCGGGGCGTTTCTTCTCCTCTCTTACTTTGGTCATCCATTGTTTTGGTGTATTTTTTTGCCTTCTTTTGGTAATGTGATGACGATCATGAAAACAAAAACACACACACACACACACACACACGCAAAAACTATCGTACACAACCAATCTAGATGGAACCGAACCGTAAGGCTGACGGTGATTATGTAAGTGAGCTCAATTCTAGTGCCCTCTGTCTTGTTGTCCCTCTGTTTATTTGCTTGTCAATAATTTCCTGCAACGTTTTTAGGCCCTCCAGCCGCAGCTGGTCCGAATCGCTCGTCGCTGCCATAAACGCCATCCGGATCAGGTCGGACAGATGCAGCACCAGGAAATCGCCACGCGATTTAGTCATCTGCATCTCTTTCGCTGCCAGCAAATCGAAGTGATGCGAGCTAGCATTTTCACACGTCGCAATAACCTTGCGTACACATTCGGCCGCAAATACGCGCGTTGGCCAGCGTGGTTGTACTGCCGGATGGGTTGCTTGATGATCTTCCGCATGGAATTCCATATTATCGTCATCGTCGTCATCGTCATCATCATCGCCATCGCCTCCTTCGCCACCATCGGCACCGCCATCCTTTCCTGCGGTGGTTCCCCCACTACCGGCACCCGTTCCGACACCTCCACCACTTCCGGCACTAGTCGTCCCAATGGCCGCACCACCGTCCGCTCCTACAGACGCATCGGACGCGACAGTAAGCACATTCTTGCACATGCTTAACCACTGCGACAAGTTTTCCGCCGCCAGTATCTGCAGCATCGAGGTGATTGTATCGTGAATGTTTCGCACCATCTGGCTATCGCTTTCCGTATCGAGCATCCCGAACAGTACGCCGGGCAAACCGTAATCCGACAGTGCCGATCTTCGTCGCTCACCAGATTGCCCGCGAGTTCGCACACTTCCTTTGCCTCGCGTGTCGTTAGCTGCCGCAGACAGGAGACGGCCGCCTTTCGTAACATTAAATAGTTGCTGCTAAGGTTCTGACACAGGTTAGGAACTAGGGTGGACAGGTTGACGTTGCGCGGTGCGAACAGATGCAGCTGCTGTAAGCATCCCGTCGCTTCGGCCTGTACCAACGGATCCGAATGTGCTTGCATGATCGCTGCCGCACACAGGAACGAAGATCGTGCCGTGGCGACGGAATTCGAATCCATCTGCAATTCGGGTCCGATCGTCGTTATCAGTGCGCTCAGTACGCGCCCAATGCACTGGTGCACATCGACGTGTGACTGCGGCACGGTCAGCAGCAGCTTTAGCGCGAGCGAAAGTGCCGGTTCCACATAACCCCGGAACATTGGACCACCGGAATCCGCTATCAACGACAAGGCGTACAGTGACCACACTTGCACCACCGGCGAACTTCCGTCTTGTGCAAGGGCCAACAGAATCGACACACTGGTGTTCAGATGCTGCGATGAACCCATTCCGCCAACGTACCGATGCAAACAACCCAGCGCTAACGAGTGTCCCGTACGCGTCACAACATCTCGAGCCGATTTCAGCCGATCGAAGCTGGTCTGTGCCAGTTCGGCCGTTACACGCGAATCGCCCACCACCTGTGCGATGCGCCCCAGCGCTTCACCGGCCGCACAGCGCAGTATCGGATTGGCGCTGGTTAGCGCGTTGATAATCAAATTCGTAGCACTCTTGCGCACATCGTCCTGCCCGATCGCTGCCTTCGTTTCGGTCAGTCCCTTCAGCCCGCTGAGCAGGGCGGTGAAAATGTTCATCTGGACCGCTTCCTGGCGCGAACTTTTCGCGTGCTTTATACACTCGCCAAAGTGTTCCAGCATCTGTAACCGGTGCTTGTTGGCGACCTTCGGGAAGATGAGTCCGAACAGTATGACCGACATGTCGATGACGGCGACACCGAGCGGCAACGGGCCAGGACACTGTTCACCGGCGGCAATCCCACGGAACAGACAGCAGGCATCGTGTTCGAGTGCGCCGGAACCTGCGGCACTGTTCGGTTGAAGCTAAAACACAAGACAGGACACGATACATTCATTAGTCACACATATTTACTGTTGTGGTACGGTACCGGATGGTCTCGCTTCTGTCTCGCTGCGACCAGGAAGTGAAGCAGGATTTTGTTGCGTTTTTTTTTTTTTTGGCTAATTATACTACCACACGCTCTACAGAACAAAAAACAAAAGCTTGGTAGCTTAAACAAGCGAAAGGTAGAAAGTGTGATTCGAATGAATGAATTGGCTTATTACAAATACACTGTGACCACTTCATATAGCTGCTACAAGTGATGAATTTCTTATTATTCGTTATTAATTATGTGTCTAAGGTAGTCTAAAGAACCAAGTGCTTCAGAGATAGCACAAGAAGTGACTCTAAAACACTCGTTTTCCTCCTTAGTTGTACTGCAACAGCCCTTCTGATCTTGGCGATCTTACACGAGAGAGCACGTGTTTTCCAATTTTCAGCTCAAAATCATAGCGAATCTTCAAAATTTGCGTATTTGAAGATGATATTGGAGTAAGTTATTGTCAAAATAATTGTCTTTATATTAATGAAATGTTGCTCGTACTTGCTAAACATAATTCAACGTGCAAGTAAACCAAAAAGTCATGGCAAGTGTAGTAGCAGTAATAATGGCAAGCAATACAATAGTGCACTAAATCGAAGTGCGGCTATAGTAAATGGACGCTTGAATTGCTGTTAAACGAAACTACAGTATCAAAACCACGCAAAACAATAGTTGATAGTAAACAAACCAACAAACAAACAAAAACTTCAATCATAAACAAACGATAGGTGTTTGGCATTTACAGCACAGCAGCAGCAGATAAGTGAAATGAATGTTGCGCAAGCGAACAATTTACCAAAAACAAAACGCGATCGCAATGAAATGGATGAGAATGTGTTTGGGAATGGGAAAAGCGATGTACACCACAGCGTACAAGAAAATGGCGCCTCTATTTGAGGCGATCAGAGAAAAAGAATGTGTGTGTGTGTGCACTTAAACACAGAAATGGTTGGCAAAAAAAACGGACGGCAGAAGTGGTATGGGACAAGCAAATAAACAGAGGGACAACAAGACAGAGTGCACTAGAATTGAGCTCACTTACATAATCACCGTCAGCCTTACGGTTCGGTTCCATCTAGATTGGTAGTGTACGATAGTTTTTGCGTGTGTGTGTGTGTGTGTGTGTGTTTTTGTTTTCATGATCGTCATCACATTACCAAAAGAAGGCAAAAAAATACACCAAAACAATGGATGACCAAAGTAAGAGAGGAGAAGAAACGCCCCGGGATGGTAAGGTGGTGTGAGATAGAAGGAAGAAAAACAATCAAATGTACAACATTGTTAACCATTGTATATCCACCAAAAACTGATTGGTAACGATATGTATGTGGCGTTAGATGATCCGAGTTGGAATGGGGGGGGGGGAAAACATAATTTTCTCGACCCTTACCTGATCTTCAATCGTACGATGATCGGTATCCTGTAACCAGGTGCCCAGTATAATCGAATCATCCCCATGGCACATCTGTCGCAGGAAGGAGGTTGTGGTATTGGCCGGATTTTCCGTGAGTGTAAATTCCGACACCAGCATACGGAGCAGATGGGTGTACGATGATTCTAGCGCGTTTGCCGGTAGCAGCGTAAGGGTTTCGTACAATCGCAATCGTACCATTGCGGTCGGTGCTTTCAAGTGTTGGCCGTAGTTTTTCAGCACTGATGTTATGCTGCAACAGAATAAAAATAATTTGACTTTAAATAACGTAACTCGCAGCGAAAGATGCGCACGATCACCACTCACTTGATCAGCATCGCTAGAGCGCTTTCGATAGGCGTTAGCAATCGACGTGTAATATCGTCCGTTACCAGCTCGGGACAGTGCAGCAAGAAACTGTGCATCACGGATAGTGCCCCGGCACGACCTTCCAAGGTTACCTGCCAGGTGAATGCGTCACCGCGAGCCTTTTCCGACTCCAGCTCTTTCGTTGATCGTGGGAACGCATTGCGCCACAGGAGCAGCATTCGCGGCAGCAACCCTTTCACCACCGGCACACCCAGCGTCATAATAGCTCCAATCAGTAGCCATCCGGCCTGCGTTCGATTCAGCGACAGGCGACTGTTTTGACTAGCCGTGCGCAACAGTTCCTCCGCCGTGTTGAAGATAATTTTGCCGCGCGTATGGGGTATGCCCAAGGGTGAATATCGTACCCCGCCCAGTACTGCCGCCAGCGCTCCACTATACCCCGAGATTGCATCGGGCGAGGTACGCATCTTTTCGATCGCATCAATAAACCGATCGATCAGCGGCGTAATTTGACTCGGCACAGCGACACAAACGCACCGCAAACACCATGCTGCGGCGAGGCGCGCGGCCATACACGGATGGATCAGCACGGCACAGATCGCATCGATAAAGTTGAGCGACTGGTCGGCGAGCAAGTTTTGGGCCGTCGTGCCAAGCAGAAGCACCAAACTGCCCAGCTCCTGCAGCGCACAGACTAGCAGATGTTGGCTGAACAGCGTTTCTTGGTTGGAATCTTTTGCATTTTCCGGATTAAAATCGATCGAGTTCATCTGCTTCGCAATCAGATGGATCAGCTCCTTGCAGGCCGACGATTGTGCCTTTTCACCCAGCATCTTCCCAATAACGGAGCGCAGTATGAAGTTGATGCATTTGCGCGAATAAACCGCATCGACGTGTGAGGAGGCCGCCTTCGGATTCGCCACCAGATCCAGCACGTGCACCAGAAACGATTGCATGTTCCGTTCCAGCCACAGCCCGCCCATCGTCTGCACAAACACGACGTACGCATGGGTGACACCAACTCGCACCTCCCGGTTAACGCCCGAGCTGCCCTTAATGATTTCCCCCGTGCCCTTCAGGAACGATACACCGCCGCGCAGAAAGCCCGCCATTAGCACACCGAGCGCTTCATCGAGCGATACCGGCCGGAGCGATTTCGTGCTGGACGCCGACGCCGTCATGCTGCTAAAGTTGCGCAAGCTACCGTTCTGGGTGCACGCTATCAGCGTACCGAGCAGCTTGGCCACCGCACACCGGACCTCGTAGTTGCAGCTGTCAAACGCGCGGAAGCACAGCGATGCCAAACTTTCCAGCTCGGACGTGTACAGAAATGGGGCGTGTTTGGTCATCTCGAGCAGACAGTTGGAGGCCGCCACCCGGACCGCCATCACACGATCGGTCAGACAGTACCGTACCGCTTTGTAGATGTCCTTGTGCACGTTCGAGATGGCCGAACCCATGCCGGCGCACACCTTCTCGAGCGTCAGCATGATTTCGATGCGCGACTGCGATTCGGCATTCTTGAGCGATTTCAGCAGTATCTGGACCGTTTCCTCGTACGACCGGCCCATCATGCGGCCCAGCTTTTCGTACATGCAGCCCACGACACAGATGGCGGCCAGCCGGGTCGGCAGATAGCTGGGCGAATCGTCCTTGTTCTTCAGGATGTCGTTGCATTTGTTTACCGTCTCGAACAGCAGAAACGTATCGCCGACGGAGAACAGGGTCGCTAAGCAGCGGGCGATAAGTTTGCGCGTCGGCGGCCCGGGCGCACCCTGGATGTGTTGGGTTAGCTGCTCCGATAAGTTTGCGCGTCGGCGGCCCGGGCGCACCCTCGATGTGTTGGGTTAGCTGCTCGACGAGCTTCTTCTGGCAGCCCTTAATGTCGGACTTTTGGGCCGCCACCAGCACCTTGTCGAGGAAGCGCAACCATTCGAAGATAAAGACGGGCCTTTTCTGTTCGGGCAGCTGGTTGAGGGCAGCCTCGTTCAGGGTTAGGCTGTGCGAGAGCTCCATTCTAGCGCTTAGTTCCGCCGCTTCTTCGTCCTCTTCTATTGTACCAGCGCCAGAATCCGGTCCGTACGGATGAAGTTGAGGGAAGTGTTTTAACGACAAGGTCGCTGCGTCGCGAATGTATCTGTAACAAGCGAAGAAGGAAGCGAGGCAATTAATTTTGGGGGCAAGAAATGTTAAACATGGAACAAACTGGAACTTGATTCCAGTATCTCACACGTGCTTCCCTGCTCTACTGGCGTCCCACAAGGCAGCGTCCTCAGTCCCCTTCTCTTCATCCTTTTTATCAACGATCTAAGCTACCTTCTTCCCACAGACTCATATCTTATGTACGCTGATGATGTGAAAATTTTCCTCCCTATAACGCATCCCCGTGACTCCACCTCCTTGCAACAGCTGTTAGATTCCTTCTCTCACTGGTGCTCTTCCAACTGCCTCTCCCTAAGCCTCGACAAGTGCTCCGTTATCTCCTTCTCTAGATCCCTCAATCCTATCTCGGCTCCATACTCCAACAACTCACAAGCCCTCACTAGATCCTATGCTATTAATGACCTTGGCGTTATCCTCGACAGTAAAATGACATTCCATGAACACTAAGGCCACATCCTGCACAAAAGCGTATAGGACCCTGGGTCTAATTCGCAAATTTTCCGCTGACATAACCGACCCTCTGTGTATGAAGTCACTCTACTGCAGCTTGGTCCGATCCATCCTCGAGTACGGGTGCACCGCGTGGTGTACCTCGGCCTCACTTTGGATCGTCAAGCTGGAACAAGTGCAGCGCTACTTCACCAGGATAGCTATCCGCCGGTTCCTTGGCTCCTCCAGTCATGCTCTCCCTTCCTATGAAACACGTTGCCAACTCCTGGGGCTGGCGTTCTTAGAGAAGCGGCGTTCTGTGGCTAGTGACGTCTTCATCGCTGGCCTGCTCCTGCACGTTACCGATGCTCCCGATCTTCTCCTCCGCACAGGCCTATACGTCCCCACCCGACTCCTCCGTCCTCGTGCTCCGCTGGCTGTCGTGTCCCGACGCACATGCTTCGGTCACAACGACCCTTTCCTCGTTTGTCTGCGCAGTTTCAACAGTTTCTCCGATCTATTCGACTACAACTCCTCCATCACCGCTTTCCGATCCGCTCTTCTAACATCCTCGAACCTCTCATACCCTTGAATCCTCACCCATCACACTTCCGTTCTAAAATTCTCATATGTTAAACGGTTTACGTCCTTAGTCTTAAGACATTGTTCAGCCACGGCAGCAAACAAATGTCCTTAGAGAAGCGAGAATACATGTAAAATAAGTAAATAAATAAATAAATAAAATAGAATTAATGGACAAATAAAAGGTATGAAAGCAGAAAATGTATTATAACACTGCTAACATTACTGATCGTTAGCTGAAGCATCATACATCAGATGAATGATACACATTGCCCGTCGTCACACACCGATTGAGAACTGGCCAGCAGTTCAGCGGTCTTGGCTGAAGCCGTATAAGGAGTTTAATGTCCAGCAACTTTCCTTATATTGCTACCAAAGTGTCCACTGTGGCATGTGGTGTGCGTCGTTAAGCAGCACACGATCGGACTCACTCCTTTGCGCATGATCTCATCTCAATTCTTTAAAAAAGCGGAACAAGATGTTTGACTATTTCTTTTTTTGTCAATCAAAAGAAGACTTGCTTATAGTGAAGTGTATGTCGTTGGTTAAGGAAAGCACAGATGAGAACGGTATAGAAAACGGAATCAAATTACATTCCCAAGTTGACCGTGAACGGGAGAGAAGTCGAGCAACCAGCTCCATTTCATGTCGGCTCTCTTCCTTGTCCATACAAAACACACATTTGGTTGATTCATTGGCTTCGGTTCTTGACATTTGTTACCATCAGGTGGTGGTATGTGTTCTTTGCTTGACCCCGAACCAATTAAGCTAACAATAACATGCGAAAGTAATGTTTCATATGCTTATATTGTTTATTTACCGAAACAGCGATAGATTTTCGATGTGTCCCATATTGTCCACGCTTTGGTGAAATTGGATTTTGTCCCACATGTGGTATGTGGTGATTTGCAAAATTGCTGCTGCCGTCGCCTGACTAGTAGTATCGCACCACCGTTTGCGAAATCACTTAACTATGTAAAATTGGCCACTAAGCAGTACGATCGAACGGGTTGTGATCACAGTTTTAAGGACGGTTGATGGGTTTACGGTATGTTTTTTTTTTGTGCCTGTGTCGAACGTATCATCAATCCTGCTTTGACATGGCGAAGCGATAAAATGAGGAAACAGAACACGTGGCGCTGCTACACATCATGCTGCACGATCAACTGATCGGGGCAATAAAACTGGACCGGGAATCTTTGCATTTGTTTACAACGGTTAACACTCGCAGAACATATTCAGCACATTGTGGGTTTATTTTAGCTTTTGCACACAGCACCACGCTTTCACGCTGTCGGACCAGCCAAACATGCGAAAGTATTGATCGATAGGCCGCCGCCGCCACAAGCGCGCCTTTTGTGCTTAATACATGGGAACGATTTACGCGTTTTCCCTTTCCCGATTGGGTCACAGCACCAAGCACGAACGGCTTGGAACAAATAACGAAGGACAACCGTGCTTTGGCGTTCAAGAACACACGGCAAGAATAGCGTCGACCGTCGTCGTGTTCGTCACGCGACACCGTTCCGGAGCAAACTGAAAGCAAAGTGCTTATATGTTGAACAAACGAACCGGACGACGGCAGCGGAAAATTGACCATGATGCATTTATTACCGGTTCTCCGGTTCGCTTTACGAAGACGACGATCGAAGCCTTCGCGCTACTCGAACTAGGATACCGGGCGCGCGCGCGCGAGAGAGAGAAAGCGAGAGCAAAAGGAACCGCGAACATGAGGATGGGGAGTATGCTGGCATGCTATGCTTTTATGCATCTTAGCAACCGTCACCGCTCGCAGCACCTCGAAAAAAAGGCTCGTGTAGGCAAGTGAGCATCATCCTTTTTTCTTCAACACCAGAGCCATCGACCCAAGAAAGAAGCTTTTGACTGGGATTTGGATCTCTTTTTCGCTCTTTCGTTGCGGATGCGTTCTGCTTCTCTCACGCTTTGGGTTCACTTTGTGGGGCGCCGCGTCCGTTGTTTGGGCTGCCTTTTTTTTCTTCTTTGCCTCTTTTACCATTACCGCCTCCATCCTGGGCAAGGCGAAGTTTTTATTCTTCCTACCACGCTTGGAAAGGAAAGTTATCATAATCGTCGACGATTTCATATTGTGTAACACACAACCAGTTCACGCCCGTACCCCGAATCGTGTGTGATTAATCATGGGAATTCAACAGTGGGCACAGGTCCGGAGCCGCTTGTTTGACGTTATTAACATTCCATCGAAAATATCCTTATCGAATTGGACGGAGTTCGTTAAGCACAGTAAATGAGAGCTCTCTTTTGACTACAAATATGTATATTGCCATTAAACGTGTCTAGCACGATACCGGTTCAATGTAGAACCCCTTCGCAGGCAAAAGGGGTTTAAAGGGTCTGTTATCTGCTAATGCTTGAAAGAAACACGTCCTTGAATACCGGTCCTTCGTTACAAGTACAAACGGAAAATTAAGCAAAACCGATTAATATATTTCAAACTAATCGCCGACAGTAATGGTAACCAAACACGAAACTCCATTTTGTCCGTGAGGGAGGCTAACCATTGCTAAACACGCCAACAGTGAAAAAATCCTCCAGGGACACACTTTGCTCTCACTCACAGTCCCAGCAGCATCCCATCTGCCGGCATACATGATACACACGTGGACCAAGAAGATACACAGTGCTGCAATTTCAGGGAGAGAGAGAGAGCGACGAATTTAATGATCATCTTGCCGTGGACAGCGCGCTTCAGTCTGTCTGCCAGCCAAAGGGCCCATAAAAGACGACTGACGCCGGTCGGTTTAGCTGCGTGTAGTGGGCTCCTTTCTCCCGTGCGGTCGGAACACAGCGACCCATAAAAGTGAAATCTTTTTTGGCAACCGGCGCACGTCAACGGCCCCACAGAGTCTTGTGGGTAGAAGGATGATGGTGATGGCTGTTCGAACCGGACAACTTTTGGCAACAGTTTCGAACTAATAATTTACCAACTGACGCGCATAGAAGTGCTTCTTACTGCACAAAAATTTTGCATCGATGTGGTTTAAAGCTGTGGCCGGGAAAGGCTGGTTTGAAGCTGTTAAATTTTCATGTTCAGCAAATAGTCGTTTTCGGTCTTGATTTGTTAACCAGATGATGTATTTGGCTTGCGTTGAAAGACACACCAATGATTCAACTTGTTAGAGATGTTTTTTGATATTAATTTATCGTTTTATATAAGCTATTTTACAACTACTGAACCGGCCCAATACTCTAGCGTTGTGAGTACAACTGTTCTAAGGCCTTTTCCCAATGCAGAATGATTAGACAATGCCGAACATAAAATTGGCTTGAACATTTCAACCAACAAAAGCACAAATTCTTCAGCGTATCATTATTTCAGGTTGATACATCTATTCCATGGCCGTGGCATAGGTTTTGCAACAACGTTTCCTTTCCCCAATTCCGATAGATTCACTTCCATATCAATTTGCACGTTCAGTTGCCTTCCATTTACGTTCGATACGTTTTTTCAATCCAACACGTCCGCCTATTCCGTCACTGTCCAGCGGTCCGCGACCAGCGGTGGCAATAACGATTTAGTTCCACCACACATACACTTTTATCACACGCATTCGCGGCGCATGGATACTATCGAACCAACTGAATAATCGTGATGAGCAATCGCACATATCGTCACGGCAACAACACATGGTGGCCACCTATCAAGAAACAATCGTAGCAATCGTGACAATGCCAACCGAAAGCATAGCAAGCAACGCGCACCAACCAACCTAAATGACTAAAAGCCATTCATCGCTCACGCCGCTGCTCTGCCACTTTGTTCTGCCCACGCACATTTTCAGTATCGCTAGGTCTCGGCGAATGGTCAATCAGAATGATTGGGGGCGTACAAGCAGGAGAACAAAAAAAAATCACACACACGCACAAAAATGATATCATCAGGAAATGGGTCACCCATCTATAGATAGTGGAGAAAACGCACTACACTGTGTCCCAGGTCTTGCACATTCCCACAGCATTGCGTTCACAAATAAGGAAATAAAAAAAAAAATGGATTGCATTTGTCGGTTGTCGAATTGCACTTACTATTCACGCTATTTCAACATAATTTGCACTTTGAAGCTCTCCAGGCAGCTGATTTAAGCCACACTTTTGCAGAGGAAAAATGCGTATGAGCACTTCTTCGTTGCCTTCGTTCGCTCTTCTTCTAGTCTGCGCCTCTCGTACTGTTGTGACACGATGCAGTTTCAACAACTATTGTAGCCTTTCGTTGCACACTAGCACCACACTATTCCTTAAAAGTACCACGATGATGATGATGTGGAGCTGTTGTACTATCTGTGAACAACTTGCAATGCATTTCACAAAACACACTTTTACGTGAAAAGACACGAGATATTTGGCCACTTTTTCGACCTATTGTTTTTTCTTCCAAAACATTGATTTTGGCAGGTTTGCGACAGCGATGTGTTTATAGTCTCGATCGCAAAACTGTGCCTCTTCGCCGCACAGGGTGAGGTTGTTTGCACTGTGGTTTCTGCTTGTTCATACTTTTGTTGAGTTTTTTTTTCTATTGGTTACTGGTCGTTTATATAATTTCTTTGCATTTCATATTACTGTAAATGTAGCTTTTTTACTCACAATTTAATGGGTTCATTACACGCAGGTCGGTTTGAATGGAAGCAAGCATTTTGCCTACAGCTCGATGGTTTTACGAAAAATATTTTTTATTTACGTAATTTTCTTTAAAAGCTGTTTTTTTAATGAATGATTTCCACTTGAACAAACAAAAAATAATCAAAAAACAGTTTATAGAAATAATGAAACCTCAAAATGTCATCAAAAGTTGGCCTTGATGCTTTACTGCAGTGCGCACCGATCGTAGCAAACAGCTGATTTTTGTTTTGGGCCACACATTCGTTTTCACAAAAATCGAAAAAAAAAGTATCTGGCACAGGTCGCTCGCTCCGTTTTTCCACATTGGCGCTAAATTTGAGTCGTTTGTTAAAATCTTTTAAATTTATCCGTACCATGAGTGAAGCCGTAAACGCCAATCCATCACCATACAGCGGAGCAGCGAAGGACATTGAAGCAGCGGACAATCGGAAGGATATATGGATTTTCGGCTACGGTTCACTGGTATGGAAGGCAGATTTCCCATTCGTAGAGAAGCGTACCGGTTACATCAAAGGTTTCCTGCGGCGCTTCTTTCAAAACAGTATTGATCACCGTGGTACGGAAGAGCGGGTTAGTAGTTCTGGTCCTTCGTTTGTTTTAGGAATACACAATAACAACAAAAAAACATGTTTGTGGTACTCTTTTTTGTTGCAGCCTGGACGTGTGGTTACATTGATCCACTCGGAAGATCCAGAATCGAAAGTATGGGGCATGGGCTATCGTATTGGAGCGAACGACAAGCTACAGGTCCTGCAGCATCTCGATCATCGGGAGAAAAATGGTTACGAACGGCATAGTGTCAACTTTTATCCCTACCCGTGGAGCACGGAACAGTTGAACGAACCGCAATCGATTCTGCTGTACGTAGCGACCCAAGACAATCCATCATTCGCTGGACATAACGATACGTTAGAACAGATAGCGGAACAAATACTTACATCCGTTGGTCAGAGTGGCAGAAACCCGGAGTACGTGTACCGGCTGGCAGAAGCAATGCGTCAGCTCTATCCGGGCGAACAGGATGAGCATTTGTTCGAGCTGGAAAAACTACTGCTCAAGCGTGATCCACAGGCAGCTGGGCAAAGAAAGCCGGATCCTGCCATCGAAGGTGATGGTAATCGGTCGGAACTCAGCAAGGAGGGCTAGAAAATTGGGAGCCAAAGCGTGGCAGCATAATTAGCAAAATGATCTCTTCTTTATTAGCGGGATGGCGACACCGATAAAAGCTGAGAATAGGGCGAAAAGAATGAGAAATTTTAAATGATGTTAAGCATGGCTTGTAAAACCGAAACATTCGTATTTTAATACAACATCAGAGTTCTAAACTTGGTTATTTGGTTTTACTTTACTATTCGAATATTTATTTTAAAAAACTAGACCTTCAAGCAATCAGATTTCTTTGAAGTCGTAAATCATCTTTAACAACCCCCATCCAAGCTTTCCAATGGGAAAGGGGGATTTCGGGAGGAACTCACTATGCTCGGGAGGGGGAAGATATCAACAAAGCTCCCCCTCGCACTCCCCCTTCCAATGCGTTTGTTTACAAACAGCTGATTCACCCATACAAGCGCACGTCCTTGAAAAGCACGCGGTAAAATGATACTTTGCATCGAAAAGAGCAACAAAACACATGCACGGTCTGCGATCTGCGCATGTGCCCCCAGAACCAGAACTAGATTTTGCTCCGACAGTTGACTGACAATAATATTGAATATCGATCACTGTCACGGAGATCTGAAGCAAACGTGAGCGTGTTTTTCAACGCCCGTGAACACAATTTCCCGTTCCCGTGTGAAACCCGCCGAAACACAGTGAGACACGCGCTAGCCGTCTATTAATGAGTCGATTCGCACGACCGACTGCGATCGGTCGCGCTTCTCCGCAGTCAGCAGCGAGCGAAAGATTTAAATTGAATTATGTAAGCCCGCCCAAATTGCGGTGTATCGGTGTTGCAAACGGATTAGAAAAGTGCGTTGTGGTGTGGAATTAAAATGTTTAAGATACTGCGGCGGACAGTTCCTGGGGCGCGCCCCAACACACGGACCATGATAAGTGAACCGAACCCTAGCCAGGCACGTGTCGTAGTGGCGGGGGCAGGTCTTTTGGGTAATTCCGTCGCGTACCACCTGGCGGATAATGGTTGGAGCAATGTGTTGGTGCTGGACCAGAGCAAGGTTGGCAGCGGGACGTCCCACTTCGGTTCGGGCACGATCGGTCTATTTAAGCCGACGCCCGAGCGCAACATTATTGTGGAAAGTCTGAAGCTGTACCAGAAGCTGCACGAGCAGGGCCACGACATTGGACTGCGAAGATGTGGCAGTCTTAATTTAGCGCAAACGCACGATCGCGTGATAGCGTTACAGCGTCGGGCGGCTTACATTCTGCCGACCGGGATGCAGTGTGAGCTGGTGGATTCGGACACGGCGAAGAAGCTGCACCCGTTTCTCAGCACGGACGATCTGCAGGGTGCGGTTTACGTGCCGGATGATTGTATTGCCGATCCGGCCGCCGTTGTGCAGGTGCTGGCGAGTGAAGCGAAACGTAAAGGCGTTAAGTACTTCGAAGGATGCCAGGTGAAATACGTAAGTAGGGGGTTGATGGTGGAGCTATGGACCGGAGTTGTGGAGCTTGCTGCTAACATGGAGTGAGATGAGGTTTAAAGTAGACAGAATAATTGCAGAATTCGTGTAACATTTGTGAAACGTTTAGTTGAACTAGGCTCTAATCAAAGTAGGCTGTGATGGTCGAGCTTGATCGTAACAATGATCAAGAACAGATATTTAAAGTTTTTTTTCTGTAGAGTGATTTACGATTACGCTTAGTTAATAATACTCCCGGACTGAATCAAAGATCAACAGATATGTCGATAAAAGTAATTCAAGCTTCCTAACAAACATTAGTCCTTCTTTCCGTAGATCAACACCAAAAACGAACGCGTCCACTCAGTCGAAACCGATGTCGGCACAATCACCTGCGAATACTTTGTCAATTGTAGCGGTATGTGGGCCCGGGAGCTTGGCCTCAAATCGAAACCACCGGTCCGCGTACCGGCCTACCCCGCCCAACACTATTACGCACTGACGCCCAGCCTAAACCTTCCGACCGATGACGATAATCTGCTGCCCTGCATTAGGGATTACGATGCCAATCTGTACGCCCGCCAGTACGACCAATCCCTGCTAGTGGGTTGGTTCGAGAAGGATGCCAAACCAGCGTTCGAAGACACGAAAGATATCCCGAAAGCGTGGCAAGATCATCTCCAGGAGGACCAGGGCCACTGTGCCGCACTGTGGGAGAAAGCGGTCGATCGGTTGCCGGTACTGCGTGACCTAAGCATGCCCGCGATACGCAACAGTCCGGACAATTTCACGCCCGACGGACGGCTCATATTTGGTGAATCGGCCGAGGTGAAGAACTATTTCGTTGCGTGCGGAATGAATGGGAATCCGTTGCAGGGATCGGGCGGTGTAGGCAAAGCGTTGGCCGAATGGATCGTAAGCGGTACACCAACGATCGATATGTTGCCGTTCAATGTGCAACGCTTCCTGGACCTGCACAACAATCGGCAGTATCTGCAGCAGCGTATCCGGGAGGTGGTGGGCCGTCAGTATGCCATCCTCTATCCGAACCAAAGCGAGTACAAGTTTTCGCGCAAGCTGCGCTGTTC
Organism: Anopheles maculatus; assembly: GCA_002091835.1. Lineage (NCBI taxonomy): Eukaryota > Metazoa > Arthropoda > Insecta > Diptera > Culicidae > Anopheles > Anopheles maculatus. The sequence continues at coordinate 64,917 of KZ062052.1, read as the reverse complement.
GCCATTGTACAGCGTGCTTGAAGCACGTGGTGCCGTGTTCGGTACGAAAATGGGCTACGAGCGGGCGCTTTACTTCGATGCGGACTATCGGCGTACGTAGAGCTATTGCCACAATTACATCCATGCTTACTTACACACTCACACACACACACTGCTTGTCTATTGTAGGTGGTGATCCACTGCCAACGCTCCCGGATGGAAGCTTCTACAAGCCGAAATTCTTCCAGTTTATGGAGAAAGAGTATCAAGCCTGTGCCCAGCACGTGGGCATCATTGACATCTCGTCCTTCTCGAAGATTGAAATTAAACCCGGCATTCAGACGGACACAGTTTCGGGCGAGAATGCCGTACTGAACTATCTCCAGTATATGTGCGCGAATGACGTGAACATCGGTGTTGGCCATATCGTGCACACCGGCATGTTAAACGAGCGTGGCGGTTACGAGAACGATTGCATGCTGATACGGCAGACGGAGGACAGTTACTTTATGATCTCGCCATCCTCGCAACAGACACGCATCTACGAGTGGATGTCCCGCAATCTGCCCGCCGATGCGTCCGTCCAGCTAAACGACGTTACCTCAATGTACACCGTGATAAACGTTGTCGGTCCCAAATCTACCCTGCTGATGAGCGAACTGTCCAACTCGGATGTACGGTTGGCACCGTTCAGTTACCGCAAGCTCAACATTGGCTATGCGAGCGATGTCATGATTATGTCCTTCACGCACACCGGCATGCCCGGCTACTGTCTGTACGTTCCGTCCGAGTATGCACTGCACGTGTACGATCGACTGATCACACGCGGTCGGGATTATGGGGCACGTGACGTCGGTACGCTCACGCAACGGTTCCTGCGCATCGACAAGTTCATTCCGTTCTGGGGCGATGAGCTGACGAGCATGACGACACCGTTCGAAGCAGGCGTGTTTTACTCGGTACGGCTGGATGTAAGTACGGTGTGTGCATGTTCTGTGTGTTCTGAGTACTGGTTGGTTTACAGATTTCACAATTGAAGAAAAAGGAAAACTTTATCGGCCGACAAGCGCTGGAGCGCCAAAAGCGGGACGGTTTGAGCAAACGGCTGGTGCTCTTTCACGTCGAGGACATCGACATCGATAAGAACGTGTGGCCATGGGGAGGTGAACCACTGTACAGGAATAATGAATTTTGCGGTACCGTTACTTCGGCCGGGTGAGTTGTTTCCGTGTATGCGAAAGGAGATTTTGTTTACAATCATAATTTCTACTTTCAAGCTACGGATTTGCATCGGAAAAGTTAGTTTGCCTGGGTTACATTAGCCGGCCGGAAGGAAACTCGGTGCGTACAATAACGACCGAATTTATCATGGATAAGGATGCGGTGTATCACATTGATATTGCCGGCAAGCGGTTCCGTTTGACGCAACACATACATCCGAAAGCGGCAATGGCGAGTGCCATCGAGCGTCAGGATCTGAGCAAAACGTACCGTCCAACGGTCGTAAAAGAGAAGAAGCAACAAAAAAGCTGAATAGAATAGATACGCACTATCGTACAAAAAGGAAGATTATTTATTTTACAAATAAAACAGCGGCGGCTTTACTGAACTGAAAGTGTACTGTACCAAGGTTAAAAGCACCTGGCGGCTCCATCTTTTTTTGCACCGGTGTTCTACCGCATGCACGCGTGGGTTCAACTACCACCGGCTACAACCCTGACACAAATGCGCAGACGTTAGACGTTTCAAACCGGACCAGCAAACGTCTGACGATAGTGACAGCTGCAGCCGAACGTAAACATGCCAAAATAAATCTCCCCAAAACACACACTCGCCGGAGGAACGCATTTTCACGTAGCACACTAAAAGAAATGAATATTTTAAGACAAATTCTCCCGCTTTCACAACAGCTATCGAAATGTTTATCATCAGTAAGCACACAGCAAGCGTACTCGCTTCTCCAAAGGTAAGATTAAAAGTGGTAGGAAAAAGCGTCCTAAACGTTACATAAAACCCACCCGGCACGGCACAATTCAATCGGTTTTGTTAATATTGCACAGGCATGTACTGTCGCCACCAACGGTGCGAACACTTTCCACCACGATGCCACGGGCTGAGCTGATGGAATTTTTCGACGACAAGAAAAACTGGGGCGAACAGGAGGTAAAGCATGGTCGCGGTTGGACGAAGGATGATCTGCGCATCAAGTCAAACAACGACCTGCACCAGCTGTGGTTTGTGCTGCTGAAGGAACGCAACATGCTGCTAACGATGGAGCATGAGTGCAAGGAAAAAATGGAGCTATTTCCAAGCCCGGAACGGTTAGATAAGGTAGCTGGAGATGCAATGTACACACGAGAGGAAACAATACGTGTAATATGCATTGTTTTTTTTTAGGTAAAAGAATCAATGGATAATCTAGAGGAAGTGGTCCGAGAGCGTAACCGCGCCTACTATGAGCTTGAAACCGGAAGCACGGGCGAACGACCCGGAAAAGTCGTGCCGAACGAGCTCGGCATACGGTTCTACTACCGTGCGTTCGAGCACGTCATTCCCAAGTTTGCCAACCGCAAGTGGAACGAACGGCACAAGTTCGCGTTCGGTGGTACGGCTGTGCGGAAGTTTATGCGCCTGTACCGTGAACGGTTGTACAACGAAAAGCGTAAGCTGCGCAACCGGGAACGGAACGAGGTGGTCCATCTGTTGCGCCGCTTTCCTAACATCGATCGGGAAACGCTGGCCCAACGGTTCCCGTCGGTGGATGTGGAGAAGCTGTACAAACTCGATAAGATTCGTATGAATCAACCTGTAAAGAGTAGCACGTAGGCGCGCGTGCCGTACCCCGCGCCGTTATAGTGGTGAATAAAGTATTCAGGAACATGAAGCTCGTTTTTTGAATACAGTTTCCGTTTTTATTAGTTATCTTTCTTCCTGCTTTGCATCGCTACCACCTCTGCTGCACTGCTGCTCTCACCGACTTTTCCTGACCGTTTTGTTGTTACGCGAATACCGTACTTTATGATTCATATTTATCAAATATGTGTGTGTGTGTGTGTGTGTGTGTGATTTATGACGTTTAGTTTTGACTGCGATGTGTTTCTTGTGTTCGCTGTAAATACCAGCAAACAGCAACACACCGCACGTCCATTTTTAAAGGCCATTTATAGAGATCCTTCTGAGTTTGCAAAACTTGCGCCTACCCTATTACCCACCCCCGGACTATAACCGGCAACCTGCAGGTGCTGCTGTGCGTTCGAATCCAGTCGGCCCATTTGTCACTCCAAGGACTGGATTGTTGTGCGTTAGTATTGCGTTTGCAAATTTTGCTAGCATATTTGTTGATGCACCACACCGTTGCTTACCCCATATTGAGTGTGTGTGTGTGTGACCTTTGCCTCCCAACACACACAGAGGGAGTGGGTCCTCCGCCAAATCGCACGCTAGCCTACTACTAACAGCGAGAGCGAGAGAATTATGGATTGAAATATGTAACAGTAATTGTTAGTAGAAATTCGCTTAGTCATCCTCATTCGTTTGCGGTTTATCAGCCATTCGAAACATTCGCAAAAGGGATAGGCCTTTGCTAACCTTTGCGTCGGTTGTTATACTCTCTTCGCGACCTGTTTTTTTTTCTTACAACGCGTATAAACTAGAGAAGCGTATATACTGCGGGTAAAGCATCATCTGTTTTCTGTTCGATTTAATCGCTTTCATTAGTCACAATAATTTCTTTAGCATGTGTAATTTTACATTCCCCACTTTTGCTTTATGATGCTTTCCAGCAATCCGTGTGTCGCCCGGGGTCCTCTATATATAATGGTTGGAGCAGTTGGCATTTTGGGCGCTATAAGACGTCGTCGTATATGTGATTACAGATTACATATTTTCAGAAGTTTGCAAAACACTCACACACACACGTTCACATATTTAATATCTCAATAATAAGAATAATGTTATGAACCCCGGAAAGAGAGTTCTCTGAATAGGCGCGTATTAATGGGCTGCTCAACAAACAGTCCGGGGTCATCTCACCAACATCCCAATAGTAATTGAATATTCGTGCAAAAATATTCACTTGCTTGTAAATGGGGGGTCTCTCGTTCCACTTTTGTTAGTTCTTGTGGTGAACCTGAGTGAGTTTTTGCTTTGTTTTAGATTCCTTCTTCTCGTAACTACCTTCCCGATAACGGATATCTCGTCCTTGATTCGGTCTTGTTGGAATTCTAAATAACTCAAAACCGTATGTCCAGGAGCCCGTGACCCCGCGACAGTTTAAACCATTCGAAAAGGGGTCCAAATTAAACCAAGAAAACATGTTCAATCCGCGACCGATCAATCAATCAGTTTGTTTTGCATAAATTGACACAATACCTAAATATACATCTTATAACGGCAAAGCTTATAAGGACCCGCTCCTTAAATCAACATACGCGGGTAGATGGTTGAACACAAGCAGTGTGAACAGAACACGATTTGGAGAAAAAAAACAGTCCGATATAACAACAGGCAAGGCCCAATAACCAATACAAACGTGCACCTTCACCCACCCGAATGCACGTGCAGTATAGCAGCGAATCTGTACATATCTGGAACCTCCTCTCACACATACGGAGCAAAAGTAAAGCTATTATGTCCGCCTTATGTCCAGACCTACACTCCCGTGATGAGCCAGAGGATGGATGGTGTTTGGCTCTACTATCGTCGCCGTCGTTCGGTTGAAGTGTTGTGATCAAACGGAATAAAGACAACAACAACAAAACAGTCCTACAAACATCGATCGATATTGATTTAAAAAAAGCTAACGTAAAATACGATTGTAAATTAAATGTCCGTTTGTTTTGTTTTGTGTTTTACTTTCTTTTGTTTCCGTTTTTCTATCTCCATATTTGCGTTCGATTAATTCGATTATAACTAAAAATATCGGATTATTTATATGGATTGTTTCGCCCCGTGTGTGATTTCGGTCGCCTCCGCGGCCTTGCGTTAGACCATGTCAATTCTCATTTTACCTATCGCGTCGCCTACCCATCTTCTTGCTTTCTTTTAGAAATCTTACCAATCTATCAAAACGTAACGCGTCCTTCCTATTTCCCCCTTCACACACACACACTCATGTTACACGTTCCCGGATGAATGATACACCTATATGTACGCATGTACGTGGCTGTGTACGAGAGTCCTGTGAGAATGTCTTCAAATTGTTTTGTTTGTGTTGTGTTGTGCTTGTTGCTGCTGCTACTATTACACTATTTATGATGCCGGCAGAATAGAACAACACATCTCGTGCGGCGCATTTCAACCTCACCACCACATTCGGACGACCGTTTTAAGGAACAAACAGCATCCACGAGAGAGTGTGAGAGAGAGGAAAGCATTTCATTAAACGTCGGTCGTTTTTTCTGTTGTGGTCTGTTGCATTTACTATGGGTGGCATGTGTTTTCTCGCTCGATCATACACGTAGTAGTAGTAGTAGTATTGGTAGTAGTACGCGGATAGGTAGACATGTGAATTTAAGAGCAAAAGAGATATCTAAATTACCTAATGTTCGTAATTAATATTTAAACCCTTGTTTTTTTTCATATAAGGTCTTTACAGGCAGACAAGTGAAGAACGTTAGTTCCCGTTTTCTGGGGTACAAAGATTAGATACAAACATTGCCTATACACATTCGCGCCTAACACCATATATCCCCCGTCCATTTCCTCTCCTTTTCTTTTGTTTGTTTGTAGCTTATGTCGCGTTATCGATACTATTCGCCGAGTAATTCGCCAAACGGGGGGCTGGTTCAACCATCTGTTTTCTTATTATGCCAAGAGTTAGTCGTTTGGGGTCTCGAGAGTCTGACTGTTTGCTGCAGAATTCCTCCGCGTCATCGTCGTCCACCAGAAAAGCACACCCTGTCCACTCTTCTTTCAGCTAACCGCGGTTTGTTTGTTGCCGGCCAAATTGAGTGTCCATTAGTTTTGTTTGTGCGATTCACGTTAATACCCGGGATGGAGATGGAGGCTTTGTTGAGGGGCGTCCCCATCCGAAAGCATTCTCTACTCGCCCCGTAGCGTCGTTTTGAACAAATATATCCCTCTTTCCCTCGCACACTAATTGCTCAACATAATTCCTCGTTTTTTTGCGAGCGTGTTATCTAGCTATACTGGCGAACGAAGCGCATTGGGGCGCTTTTAAAAGATGTGCGTGTAAAACTTCAAAATCTGCCGCCTTGCAAGAAGCACGAGCCTCCTGCATTTACGAGCTGCATCTTAAAGTGGTTTTACTCTAAACTTTCGTGCACCACCAGAATTGCCTGCAGATGGACAACTTAGGGACACAAACACACACACACAAACACATCCTGAGGGTGTAAGCATGGTGCGTTTTACTGCCCCGTTTCCACTACCGCACCTATAACAATGCTACCAGGCAATGAATGTTTTTCGCTGTGTGCCCACTTCTCTAGCGCGCGTAGGTCAATAAGTCGAAGGTCAATATTAGAAAACGAGGCGCGGACATACTGTATGTGTTACTGTGTGTTGTTGTTGTTGCTGCGGCGGCGGCGGCGGTTGTCCATTAGGAGAGGGGGTGGTGGTAACGGTACGATGATCCCTTTTTCCAAGCAGCCCCTTATAGCAGCTGGCACTTGAATCGTCTGCTCGATACCAGTTTGTGGTGCTTTCGATTCTTCTTCCCCCTTTCTTTGTCTTTGCGAATTTCGCGCACTAGCGTATAGAATGCATCGTCCACACCCATTCGCGTTTTGGCAGAAGTTTCTACAAAAGGAACACCGTACTGTTTCGCCACCTACAACACGAATCAATGTGGAAAGTTGTGTTTTAGTGACGATTGATGCTTCCCGAGCTGAGCTGAAAGGAAAAACTTACATCTCTGGCTTGGTTCATATCTACTGCCCATGCTTGCAGGTCGCATTTGTTGCCCACTAACACCATCGGCACTTCTTCCGCGTCTTTCACACGCTTAATCTGTTCTCGGTACGTTCCTGCAGGGGCTCACAAAAATTTATGTTAGGTGACTACGAACAGCACCAGCAGCATTGCCTTACGTACCTATATCTTCGAAACTTTTGGCACTGTTAACAGCAAATACTAAAAGAAATCCTTCACCCGTTCGCATATACTGATCACGCATCGCTGAGTACTCCTCCTGACCGGCTGTATCCAGAATGTCGAGCAAACACGTTTCACCATCTGTGGAGTAGGCAACAAACAAACCAAAAAACATGCGAAATTATTCGATGCGGTAGTGGTACGGCCAATAAGTGTGTAGAAGGAGTTGTTAGAATATGATTAGCGATAAGATTAGATAATAGCGGGTAGATACAACAACTTTTGGCCCGTGATCGAGTAGCCATTTCAGCAGCCCTTGCATGAGCCCGGGGTAACGAAAAAGAACACCAAGCAAAAAGGATAAATGTGAATGCATTAATTGAATTCAATTAATGTGAGAAACATCTCATCTAAGCAAGCCGGATTCGAACTGCTGATTCACTCGCTCTCATCATCGGTTCGGTAACGCATTTCAAGGGCAAAAATCGCCTGCACATTTCGCGGTGCACTTTGTGCTAACGGTGCACATACCATCCATTTTAACATTTTGAACAATTTACTAAAAAATATCAATGAAACCTTTTCCTAATGGCTATTGCATAGCAATGGTACTGCTAATAAGTAACCGTAGCAGAATCCTTTCACCGCACAAAAAATGCAATTTTTCAGCACTATTTTTGGTATCCCTCGCTCTACGATTCACGACCACATGAAGGAAAGCCACCTTTACTACAACCGGTCCCCTTCTTTTTGGAGTGCGCTGAATCACTCGCTAAAAATAACAATAATAAAAAAAAACTTACCTATAACTACTTGCTTCCGGTAGGAATCTTCAATTGTTGGATCGTACTCGTCCACGAAATGGTTCTGAATAAGTTGTATGGTCAGCGCCGACTTGCCGACACCTCCAGCGCCTACTACAACTAGCTTGTACTCCGTCATCGTAGCCGCCCCTCCTGAAATGGGTTGGCGATTTCGATTTGCAACAGGCGACGGCGGCGGCGTGTCGAACAGAGGCAGCAAAATTCTTCCTTAACAAAGCACTACCACAGCGGCACGGGTAACCCTCTCGCAACCCACACCCCTCGGGACAGGCAACAGATGACGGTGACGGCTTGTTCGTTCGTATCACGCGTATATCCGCAAAATTTCTATCACTTCCACAACAGGCGTTCTTGCTGAGAGAGATGAAGTTGAGATGGTGTCCCTTTGCTTAAAGAGGACCAGCCCAGCCGTTCGATTTCTTGCTCGCGTTTGCAGCGTGTTTATCACTTTACCTTAATGACACCCAATTGCACAATTCCTGCCCTTGCTTTATTTTTCTGCGCACTCGAACTGCTTCACGTCACACCACTGTAATTCGCACTTTTTCGCACCGTACACACATGCTCCTCCACCCAGGCACACACGATGATGCTCACTACTACCTTGGCTGTTGCCGACACTGTTGCTCGCTGACGAGAATAAAGATTGTTGTTATTATTCTCCAACTTTATGCTTGCTTCCTTTATTTCGCCAGCCGCCAGGCAGGCACAGGATGAGACTGCGATCAGGTTGTTCGGTTTGATGATGGCGCTGCTGCTGCTGCTGCTGCTGCTACTGCTGATGGCAATGATGACGATGACGACGATGAAGTACAACGCCCGTCGTTCGACGTTGTATGCTCTCTTGTTCTATCCACACACTATCCGACTCGCTCTAGCACAGGCGAACGTTCGCTCTCTTTCTCTCTTTCGCTCGCTTTACACCGTGCACTGTTTGGCTCCTCTGTTTCGCTGATCTAAAATTGAGCCCTAGGATGATGATGATGGGAAGAATTTGTTAGCTTAACTTAATTTGAGGCACTATACGGCATGCTGGAGACACCGAGCAAGAAGCGTAACTTGCAAATATGACTAATTGCGAGATAAACCGTTTTAGCGATACGCACACACAACCACTGGGAGTGCCTTATTATGCATCTAATACGGAGAGACAGTGATGATGCTGTTACTGCTGGTTCGCATCTTTCCGTGCAGTAGGAATGGGCTTTGTCGCCGAGAGGGTATTGCTGCGTTCGCACACTTTCACGTGATTTTTTACAATCAAACTGTTGGTTTTCACACGCGTTTTACTTGACGCAACCTTACTTACCTCAGCGTTTACGATATACACCAATGTAAGTGTACTTTAGAACAAAATAACTTCTACATACGGACAAACAGTGTCTCCGTCGTTTTACGTTTTTATTGAAAATGGCGTCGGCGTGTTAAGAACTCAAGTGTAGCATAAACGCACGGCCCGAAGTTCGACGCGACGTTGGACATTTCGGCCGAAGCTGTTGGTCCGAAAGAAAAAAAACACACAAAGATTGCTAGATGCAGTTTTTCGAAGATGATATGCACTATGGGCAACCGTACTGCCAACAAACGAACAAATAACAGTGCAATGAATGCATACTCCGCAGAAGGTTTGATATTATGTTAAAAAATTTCAGACTGATAAATAGCCGCACAATATCAACCACGATATCCTCAATTCTGGAGAGAAATTTATAATTATTTTCTATTCGTGAAAAAGAAAACAACATGCGAAACATTTTGACAGATCATTGCGAAGTTCCGAATTCTCAGCCGGCGGTTCGAGAGTGCCGGTAAACAAACGTCCCAAACAGTTCGCACAAAGCAACAAATGCTTCAAATGGGTAGTAACATCGATCAACAGATATCAACGAAAAAAGCAAAGTTACCTTCCCCGAAACTACAGCTGAAAGACAGCACGAAAGATACGGTGCTTGATGAGCAAGATTCAAGCAAACACCAAGGACGGACACGTTCCTTTCCACACGAACGGGGCATCTGGGCCAGCTATGTATTCATAGACTGTGAGTTAACCTCCATTATCCATTCATACAGAGAATTGTATCTCCTCTGAAAGCGATATTAACGCAACTGATTCATAACTCGTAATTTGCATTTCAGATAGTGATTCGGACGGTTGGATCGAAATGCAGGACGAATGCAAAACTGTGCTGCACTCGGCAACTGCGCTCGACTTCATTTCCATCGATCAGATGCATCTAAGTCTTACGAAAACCTTCACCATCCGGCACCATAACATCACACCGTTCGTGGAAAACCTGCGGGAACAGCTGAATGGCCATCGACGTTTTCGGCTCGAATTTTCCGGGTTGGATGTGTACGTGAATGAGGAACGCACTCGCACATTTGTTGGTGTACGTGTGGCCTGAGGAACGCACTCGCACATTTCTTGGTGTACGTGTGGCCGAAGAATCGTGCGGTCCACTTAATGAACTGGTCACCAGCGCGGACGAGTGTTTGAGCGAGTACAAACTGCCTTTGTTCTACGCCGATCGTGCATTTCACGTTAGCATCCTATGGTGTTTGGGTGATCAAGAGGCAGAAGTTCGAAAGGGATTGCCTGTACTTACCTCCGTGTTTGAGCGGGTGTACGAGGAAGAATACTGTGACATTAGCCAGTTAGTGAAAAAACTTTGGTTTAAATGTGGGAATAAAATGTTTCATTTTGATCTTATTTAATTTAGCCGGTGCACAGCAGAATGTAGATTCGGATCAATATGCCCAGCTGAAAGAATAGAAGGAACATAGAATATTATAACAAATATTTTCGTTGACCCTAAGCAAGAGAGCTACGTACAGTTTTAACACCTTATCCTTGCCACCGGAAGCAACACGCGAACCATCTGGGGCCCAGTCTACGCCGTACACTTCGTCCGCGTGGCCTGGCAATTCTTGTACCAGCTTACGCTCCTTCACACTCCATACCTTCAACGTGGAATCTTTGCTACCGCTCAGCACCAAACGCGAATCGGCCGACCATCCTACCGTATAGACGGCCTGCACGTGACCACGCAGTGCACAAATGAACGCACCATCGCCAGCCCGCCATAAACGGATTGATTTGTCAAACGATGCGGACGCGATAAGCTTTACATCCGGTGAATACTTAACATCGTTTACTACGTTCTGGTGGCCCGTCATACGGGTGACGAACTGTTTCTGATTCGCACGCCACAGGTACAGTGTGAAATCGTCCGAACACGACACAAACGATTCTACTCCATCCGGACACACCTTCTCGTATCGCTCCAGGGCCATCTGTTTGAGCGCGTCCTTGTTGCTGCCATCTCCGTACATCAAACTTTTGTCCATTACGGGATGAAAGGGCCCCGTGCGCAACACGTAATCGGTGTTGAGCGCCAAATTGTTAACCCAGTGTGCATGACCGGTGAATGTTTTGCACAGAACACCATCTTCCGCACGCCACATCTTAATCGTGCGATCGCGCGATGATGTGTACAGCAGCCCGGAACCTCCCCAGCGTACAGCCGTAACCGGTGCAGTGTGGCCAGCGATCACTTTCACACAAGTTCCCAGCACTATATCCCATATGCGTGCATCGTTATCATTTCCTGCGCTCGCCAGAAAGCGACATTCGGCATTTCGATGGTAAGGTTCCCATGACAGACAGCTGATCCACTTTTTGTGTCCAACGAGCGGTCGACCCAGCTGTTTGCCCGTATCCGGAGACCAGATGCGGATTTCCCCAGCCTTACATGCTGACGCTATCTTTAGGGAATCAGGTGCCCACGAAACACACATCACCCATTGCCGGTGGCCAGTGCACGTGTGATGCGGCGTCTCGGTATTCAGATCCCACAACCGCAGCGTCTTGTCACCCGACCCACTGGCTAGATGTACGCTATTCGGGCTGAAAGCGAGCGATATGACAGCCTCGGCATGTCCGGGCATGGTGCTGGTACAGCGAGATACCGCCCGAACCCGAAACACGGCCTGCGGCTGATATACGATATCGAGCACATCTTCTGCGTTCAGTCGCTTGTGGTCCACGGTTTGGTTGATCGATTGCTTGATTTCTTCATCGTTTACAAAAAATAGATACGGCGTTGATTGCTCCTGGAAAGATTGATGTATCAAATGTGTAAATTGCAATGGGATTTCGAACTGTGGGGCCAACAGCAAGAACATAGTTACATTCTTCAGTAGCGCATTGCAAATCAGTTCCAACTGTTCCTTGGTAACGTTGACCGGCAGTGCCAATGGTGGACCTGCTTCTTCTCCCACATCGGAAACGAATCGGGCCTGCACCGTTTTCGTTGTTTGGTGGGGTTCAGTTTCATCCACTTCCATCGTTGCAGTTATGCAGGATTAGAATTAACGTGCAAAAATACTTTCACAAAGCGCTTCAAAACACTTTCCGCCGCACGTGTGTTTTTGATGTGCCGTAAACGTCATTTGTAGATTTTTGTTGTTGCTTTATTTACCTGTCATCTGCAAAGTCTCTCACTGTTCTATGCACCTTGGCATGAAACGTCGGATTGAGTGACGTTTTGGATGTGTGTGTTTTTTTTGGGGGAACACCAAAAAGGAAAAGAAAATATTTTCATTCCAACGTAAAAGTTGTGTGTTGAGTTTTAGTGAAAGTTTAAACCCATTCCTACGAGTTTACGTTTCGAATTACGGGTTTTGTTGCCTGAGTTTAGTTTTGCAAGAAGTTTCATCTTATAGGAAGAAGCGTTCGTTAGCTAAAAGCGTGCTGGCCTCAAATGCATACAATCTTCGTAATGCTGAAGGCCACGGGCAATGTTCGACGGTGTACAAAGGATGTGGTATGATAATTTAATTTGCTTCTCGGTCGCGCTTTTGGATGAAAGTGCGGTGGTAGAATAGCTCGCGATTTGCCGCACGCAAACAGCACGCGCGTTGGTGTTCGCGACATGTCGCACAGTCCGCCCAACTACATGGACGGAGTTCCGGTGAAAATTTCCGAACGTTTTAAACCACCGCCAAAGATAGTGCTCCCGCAGGGGGTTGTTAACCGTCTGCACCAATACGATGTGGGGCAGGTACTACATGACTCATGTTACGATGGCGAACTGGAAGATACGGTACTTAAGCGAATAACGGAATGGAAAGCGGTGAAGGAGCGCGAACGCTACGACCGGAAGGTTCGCTTACAGGCCCGGGAGCAGGAACGGATGCGGCTGCTCGAACAGGAACAGAAGCAAAAGCTGAATCAAATATCGTACCCTAACACGGACGAGCTGTCCAGCGCGAGCGACGATAATGATGCCGACGGCGACGGGCCAACGGCTGCGAGAACGACAAACGGGTCCGACGATGAGTACGAGGAAGAGAACGACGAATCTGCCCCGTCCGGCTCATCGGACGAGCGCACCACCAATGCAAAACCGTTCGATCATATGAGCCAGCTGAGCTCGATACTGGTACCGACTGTGATACGGGACACAGTGCCCAGTGCTGTGTCGCACGCACCAGCTGCATACCCAAATGTACTCGTTAAAGCAACTACTACTACTACTACCATTCCAAAGACGGCCCAGTCCGAAATGGCGACGTCGCCGCCGAATGCCACGTTTGGGAGCAACAACAATAATAATAACAATAATTATAATAAAATCAATTATTCGGACTTTGAGAACGATACGTCGAGTCCGTTCGATAACATGGAGCTGCGTACGATCAACGATTTAGACATTTTGGCGCAAGTGTTGAAGCAGAACGCTACCCTTATTGCTAGTCCGGTGAATGAGGTTGAAAAGCATTCGGAACCGCAGGAACCGAAGGATGCGAAGGACGCAGTACAACCGGTGCCACCTTCCTCGACTGCACAGTCGGCAGAGCAGCGGGCACAGCAACAAGAGCAACCCCAACAACAGCAAACGCTTCACAATCCCTCTCCAGTTACAACCAATCCTTACAGCAGTACAGCATACACCACGAATCAACAGTATTCGATGTATCCGGCGGCGTACCAACAACCCACGCAAACAACGATAGCTTCAACCGGTGTAAATGAGTATCTTCCGTCACCTTACAGCGCTTACCAGCCGTACAGTAATTATGGCACTCCGTACGAACCTACGGCCCTAGCCGCATCTTGCTATTCGAATTATCCCAGCTCAACGTACCACGTTCCACCCGTTAGCCAAAACCACCAGAGCTCCTACGCACCGGTCGTTACGAATTATGCATACGGCTATCAGCAACAGCAGCAGTCTTACGTTACTGCACCGTCCAGCAGTTCGATGGCGACCGGTACCGGAACGTCTACGTATGCTCCAAGCTACGGTTACAGCAACACCACAACGGCTCACAAGCAAACCGGTGGTTACTACACCAACTATCAGCCCGTTGCTTCGTCCGGTGGTGGAACAGCATATCCTTCCATCTACACTACGGCCACCGGTACGGTTGACACGGGTGCGGACGCACAGACGGGACTGAGATCAAAGTCGAGAAGCGTGCCGGACATTATGCGACAGTTGGACGATGAGGTGCAAGATTCGGCGACGCGAAGGACGCGCAACAATAGTCAAACGATTGCCGATCGACAAACGGGCACTGATCAATATGCTGGTAAGTTGCAGGTGCAATCGTGCGCTGCCTGGCCTAAATCGTGGCCGTCGTAAGAATATATTTTCGGTAATGCTACGTCCGCCGAATGAGGTTTTTCCTAAAACATTCTATTCGTTATGTGATTGGTATTTTTACTAAGCTCTTCCTTGGCTTCGTTTCTGATCGTTTTGATAATGAAAAGAATGTGTGAGAAGGTGTGAAATTAATCGTTCAGTGAATGTATTGCTAATTAACCAGCAAAACCAGGGCTAGAATTAAATAAATTAAACCAAACATTCATAATTTTTCTGTAGCGCTGCGAATTGCTCAGCTATTGAAGTTTGAATTTCTGCTTCCAATTCATCAAGCCAACAGCATCTCTGTAGTGCTCTTTTAAGGAATTTGTGTTTTCTACCATCAGCGGAGGTAGAAATTTAATACATTTCCCTGATATGTCTAAAGATATCTTCCAAGTCTCAGGGTTTTATACGAGGGCTGACAATAAAGTAAGGTCTCCAATTTTTTTTTTCATAGAAAATGACATTTATTTACAAAAAGCGATACACCGTTGGAAAGGCCAAGGTCTTGGCTACTTTTCTACATAATCGCCATTTTTTTCCAACACCTTGCGCATCCGCACGATTAGCTTGTCTATGCCGGCAGAATACCACTCTCCGTCCGCCTCGCGCAGCCAGGTGTTGACCTCTTTCTGAACCTCCGCATCACTTTCAAACTTCTTCCCTCCGAGATGTTTTTTCAGGGCGGGGAACATGTGGTAGTCACTTGGGGCCACGTCGGGACTATAGGGAGGGTGATCGATGATGTCCCAGCCAAATTTCTTGAGCGCCGCTTCATGTGGTCTTCGGTCAGCTGTTTCGGCACCCATTGGGCAGAAAGTTTGTGATACTGCAAGTTGTTCACAAGGATATGACGGATTGTTTCGCTGCTACACACTCCTCCAAGCTTCTCTTCCAGAGTCCCTAATTGTCGCACGGCGGTTTTTGAGCATTTCTGCCTCCACTGCTTGAACAATCGCATCCGAGACCGACGGTCGGCCACTTCTCTCCTCGTCGTGAACATTAGTGCGCCCGGAATTGAACTCGCGGCTCCACTTACGCACGTTTTTTATGTCCATATACTTTTCCCCGTAAACTTCAACTAGTTGACGATGGATTTCAACAGGTGTCACCTTTTTCGCACTCAAAAAACGTATTACAGAACGCAATTCGCACTTGGACGCTGACGCGAGGGGTACCGCCATCGTTGACGGCTGCTCAGCCAAGACTGAGCGGTCGGGGAAGCCTCACCCAGCAGCAAAGTGGTAGTGGGGAAACCAAGGAACACGGCGGTGTTGCCAGATTTCGCCTAGCGCGTGATTCGGCGAAGTTGCAGCGTTGGAGACCTTACTTTATTGTCAGCCCTCGTATGACTAGTATCTTGTTTACCAAACCAAAATATACCAGCCCACCACATATACCAGCTTATACCAATCTGGTAGATAAATTTACCTTAGGGCAACTCTGCTTTGACCTCTGGATCAGAACCTCCAAGACACCATTCGGGGTTTTTCCCATCATTTTCTGCCTCATTTTATGATCAAATATTGTCCCAACTTAGATGCTCTCGTCGTGCTTCAGTAGTCGGAATATAAATGTCAGGATGTGAAATGACTAATACAATCGAAATTGCTTCTGTGTTCGTTGCAGTATCTAGTAACATCGCCGTAAAGAGTACCACCGTCGACTATACCGTTTACAATCAACTAACGCAAACCGATCAAAACATTGTGAAGCGGATTAGCGGTATGGGATTCCCACTGGAACGGGTGGTGTGGGTACTGAAGCGCATCGGAAGCGACGACAAAAAGGTAAGGAACTGATGAAGTTGTTGCAATCAAACACTAAATCACTTCCATTGCAGATCGTCGAACATCTTATACCGCTGAGTGAGCTGCTGGATCTTGGCTTCGAGGGAGAGAAAATCTCAGACGCACTGCTAAAGTTCGACAACAATAAGCATAAAGCGCTTGATTACTTGATTTCGTAGAATCGTCGTCGATTTCGGGGTTGTTTTTTTTTGTTTGTTTCGATTCCTGTGCACGTACGAGGTTTGTGCGGTGCTGCTGCTGCTTGCTGGAACGCATATTACATGTACGCAGTGCAGTTGGAGCTTTGTGAAGCGGACTTAAGAGACGAATAAAGTTGTGCTGAGTATAAGTGATCGGGTAGCTACTAGCGCAACAGAAAAAGCGTAAACGATGTGTGTGTGTGCGTGTTGCACTATTTTGTAAACAGAGAGAAAATCCACCGAGTCCCATCTTTCGTGTTGGTCTAACGCATTCAAAGCTCAATTTGCAATAGTGTACAAGTTGCATAAATATAAATTGGGTTTATTTAAAACATAGAAACGACGTTAAATTGAAACGTAACCGGACTTTACAAGGATTAACTGGGGTTATACACAAAAAAAGCAGGAAGGTTTAGGGTGCGCTAACGCTAACGCACACGCCTACTACTCCTTGCTGATGAGGTGCACAATTGTATCGATGACCCGTTTGCCATGCTCGTGGTTCATCAAATTTAGCAGTGGATCACTAATTTTCAGCTCCAACATTTTGGCCAACTCCAGCCGCAGGAACTTCATCATTTCGGCAATCTGATGGGTGGCGGCCTGCAACATCAACCAGCCACCTTCGAGCAGTATCACGAAATCGCCACCGTGCAGCTCGATCTGCAAATCGCTACCCGAGAACAGTACCATTGGCAGTAGCGGTACCATGGTCGTTTCGCGTATGAATATCCGTGACGTTTTCATCTTTTCCTGGTACACCAGAAACGGTGAACCAAAGTGCCCGACGCTAGCGTTCACCGACGATGGATGCAACGCGACGTAACCATCTGCTTGCGTTTTGAAGCGCAAATCGGATGCTTGCGGTAGACGGGGCACCGCTCCCATCGCACCGGTGACGAAGCTTTTCTCGGGCGTAAGAATTTTCACCACGTTTGGGTAGAGGGCAGCACACAGGATCGCTGCCAGCAGCCGATTGTTCGATCCGTTCGCATTGATTTCCGGCCCGGTAAGCTTCGGCAGTTCGTCCAACTGTTGGCGTTTCGCACGGCTACGCCCGGACAGGTCGAGCGGCACGAAACCGATCGAAACGAGCAGTTCCAAAAATTGGTACTTCATTTCACCGATCGTGGCCAACGTTTTGCCCGAAAGATAGTTCTGCTCCGCAAAGCACTGGCCCGCGTAACGACTTTTCTGGGCCGCTTCCATCCAACGGCGGTAAGCGTTCAGCATCGTCAGATGATCGCTGTTCGCGATCGCAAACTGTCGCTTACGGTTGTCCGCTTCATCACGCTTCCCAAACGGCGATACGAACGGGCTCTTGTAGCTGAGGATGGCCGCCACCGTAAGCACACTGTCGAGACATTGGAATATTGCACCGAACAGCATCAGCTTGCCTATCCGTACGTCCACCGGCAGCGCCGACAGATGGTGACCGAGCGGTGTCAACTGTTCCTCCAAATCGAGCGCACCCACATCGACGAGACGCTTTTTCGCTGCCTGAATGTTTTCTACGCTCGGTGGTTCGATGAGGGCGCCCAGTACGCCGTTCACCGAACGTTCCTCGAACGTGGCCAGAGTCTTCACACGCAACAGCAACGGTTCGAGCGGGATACGATGAATTTCTGGCACGGGTTGTCCGAGAATGTGGTGCGTAAATCGGGGCCGTGTGTAGAGGTGTATGCAAACGCCGGGCATTACACGACCGGCGCGACCCTTACGCTGAAGAGCATTCGCCCGCGATACCCACACCATCTCGAGCGATTCCATGTTACGGTTGGAGTCGAAGCGTTTCTCCTTCATCTGGCCACAATCGAGTACGAACACACAATCGTCGATCGTAACGGACGTTTCGGCAATGTTCGTACTGAGCACTATTTTTCGCTTCCCCTTCGGTGGTTTACGGAAAACGAGTGCTTGCTCCTCGTTCGTAAGCATGGAATGGAGCGGAATCAGTACGAACCGGTCGCCCCGGGCCCCAAACAGTTTGCTGTCGGCGAGTGACTCGTGCACGGTTTGTATTTCGGCCAAGCCTGGGAGGAAGATCAGAATGGAACCTTCCTTCGGCCAGCTGTGCGAACTATCGTCCACGATGTAGGTTAGCACGTGCTCGATAAGCTCCGGGTTGATGCGAAGCGGATCCATCAGATACAGTGCTTTACACGTTTGCTTCGTATATTCTGCAAATGAATTGTGGAATTAGATTTTCCGATTCCTTGATTGTCCTTGCCGCGCTGCTCTCGAATCTTACCTGCGTATCGTGCAAACAGGTCGGCCATTTTCAGATTCTCATCACGAATCGTTTTGGCCGGTGCCGCATTCGCTGCCTGCACATCCGAATACTCCAGCTCCTGCAGCAGCTGTTCGTGCTCTCCCTTGCGCAGCTTGCGACAGAACTGTGAGTCCGGCTCCAACACAAACCCGCTCCGGTCCAGTATGTCCTCCAGGAACAGCTGTTCCACGGGAAACGTGCGGCCCGGTATATCCAGCACCGGTATATCACCAAAGTAGCTGGAGAACAGGTTCGAGTTCAGTGTGGCCGACATGAGGATCACCTTCAGGTCCGTCCGCTTGCCCATCAGCTCTTTCAATATCAGCAACAAAAAGTCCGACTCTTCGCTGCGCTCGTGCACCTCGTCCACGATAATGTGCGTCACGCTGGCGAGCACCGGATCGGATTGTAACCTGCGCAACAGGATGCCGGTCGTGCAGAAGGTAAGCCGGGTGGAGGAGGAAATTTTGTTCTCCAACCGTATCTGATAACCGACCGTGTTGCCTATCTTTTCGTTCCGCTCTTCAGCCACACGTTCCGCCACACCTATGGCGGACAGACGGCGCGGCTGGGTGCAGATAATTTCTACATGGCGCAACGGATCTTTTGACTGCACCTTGGACGATTGTAGCAGCCAATCGTCGAGCAGAAATTGAGGTACTTGTGTTGACTTTCCGCAACCGGTTTCTCCGCTAATTACGAGAATTTGATGCGATTCCATAAGGTTAATAATTTCGGCCATTTTCGTCCACGCAGGAAGTTTTCGTCGGTTTTTTAGCATCTCCTTGTACGCTTCGTTCGTTTGTTTGTCCATAAACTTTCGCACAATGTTGCGGTCCTCTTTCATCACCTGTTCGGGATTAATCTTCGATCCGGTTTGGCGACCGGTTACGCCACGCTGATGGTGGGTAGGTAAATTGTCTCCCATTCTTCCCTCGATTGCGTCCTGCTCGGGAACGTAAAACAACGATCTTCTACCGTCGGGAAACTGGTACCGATCCTGTTCGATAAATCGCCCAATTTCTTCATCATTCTGCAGCAGATCTGCCACAGCGTAGATGCACGGCATGCCATCGTTGGTGAGTTCGATGCACTCTTGCACCAGCCGGCGGTTCACTCTAAGGCACAGCTGTTCCGGGATATCGGAACAGGTAGTTTTCAGCAACAGTATTGGCCGCTCGAACGGGTATCGATTCCCGGGTGGGAACCGAATCTCCAGAAAGAACCAATTTGGATCCTCTTCCATTGTTTTCTCTACCTTTTTACTGTTCTTCTTTTCCTCGCTGTCCGATTCATCTAGCTCGTGTGAATAGTGGCACCGATTGCCGTACCGACATTTGCCCTTCGCAAAGTTCCAACATTTTTCGCGCTTCGCTTTTTTCTTCTTTGCCAGCGCTTCCTGCATGCGTCGCTTTTCCTCCTCTGCCTGCTGGGCTTCCCGTTCCGCCTGCTTTCTCATCTCCGAAGGGCTGTGCGTGAGCAGGTGATCGATCTTAAACTTTAGCTGCCACACACGATTGTGTTCCTTTTCCACGAAC
>KZ062052.1:1277-29743 GCA_002091835.1 Anopheles maculatus | reverse complement strand
GGAAAGAGGGATATATTTGTTCAAAACGACGCTACGGGGCGAGTAGAGAATGCTTTCGGATGGGGACGCCCCTCAACAAAGCCTCCATCTCCATCCCGGGTATTAACGTGAATCGCACAAAACAAAACGAATGGACACTCAATTTGGCCGGCAAAAAACAAACCGCGGTTAGCTGAAAGAAGAGTGGACAGGGTGTGCTTTTCTGGTGGACGACGATGACGCGGAGGAATTCTGCAGCAAACAGTCAGACTCTCGAGACCCCAAACGACTAACTCTTGGCATAATAAGAAAACAGATGGTTGAACCAGCCCCCCGTTTGGCGAATTACTCGGCGAATAGTATCGATAACGCGACATAAGCTACAAACAAACAAAAGAAAAGGAGAGGAAATGGACGGGGGATATATGGTGTTAGGCGCGAATGTGTATAGGCAATGTTTGTATCTAATCTTTGTACCCCAGAAAACGGGAACTAACGTTCTTCACTTGTCTGCCTGTAAAGACCTTATATAAAAAAAACAAGGGTTTAAATATTAATTACGAACATTAGGTAATTTAGATATCTCTTTTGCTCTTAAATTCACATGTCTACCTACCCGCGTACTACTACCAATACTACTACTACTACTGCGTGTATGATCGAGCGAGAAAACACATGCCACCCATAGTAAATGCAACAGACCACAACAGAAAAAACGACCGACGTTTAATGAAATGCTTTCCTCTCTCTCACACTCTCGTGGATGCTGTTTGTTCCTTAAAACGGTCGTCCGAATGTGGTGGTGAGGTTGTAATGCGCCGCACGAGATGTGTTGTTCTATTCTGCCGGCATCATAAATAGTGTAATAGTAGCAGCAGCAACAAGCACAACACAACACAAACAAAACAATTTGAAGACATTCTCACAGGACTCTCGTACACAGCCACGTACATGCGTACATATAGGTGTATCATTCATCCGGGAACGTGTAACATGAGTGTGTGTGTGTGAAGGGGGAAATAGGAAGGACGCGTTACGTTTTGATAGATTGGTAAGATTTCTAAAAGAAAGCAAGAAGATGGGTAGGCGACGCGATAGGTAAAATGAGAATTGACATGGTCTAACGCAAGGCCGCGGAGGCGACCGAAATCACACACGGGGCGAAACAATCCATATAAATAATCCGATATTTTTAGTTATAATCGAATTAATCGAACGCAAATATGGAGATAGAAAAACGGAAACAAAAGAAAGTAAAACACAAAACAAAACAAACGGACATTTAATTTACAATCGTATTTTACGTTAGCTTTTTTTAAATCAATATCGATCGATGTTTGTAGGACTGTTTTGTTGTTGTTGTCTTTATTCCGTTTGATCACAACACTTCAACCGAACGACGGCGACGATAGTAGAGCCAAACACCATCCATCCTCTGGCTCATCACGGGAGTGTAGGTCTGGACATAAGGCGGACAAAATAGCTTTACTTTTGCTCCGTATGTGTGAGAGGAGGTTCCAGATATGTACAGATTCGCTTCTACTACACGTGCATTCGGGTGGGTGAAGGTGCACGTTTGTATTGGTTATTGGGCCTTGCCTGTTGTTATATCGGACTGGTTTTTTTTTTCTCCAAATCGTGTTCTGTTCACACTGCTTGTGTTCAACCACCAACCCGCGTATGTTGATCTAAGGAGCGGGTCCTTATAAGCTTTGCCGTTATAAGATGTATATTTAGGTATTGTGTCAATTTATGCAAAACAAACTGATTGATTGATCGGTCGCGGATTGAACATTTTTTCTTGGTTTAATTTGGACCCCTTTTCAAAAGGTTTAAACTGTCGCGGGGTCACGGGCTCCTGGACATACGGTTTTGAGTTATTTTGAATTCCAACAAGACCGAATCAAGGAGGAGATATCCGTTATCGAGAAGAAGGAATCTAAAACAAAGCAAAAACTCACTCAGGTTCACCACAACAACTAACAAAAGTGGAACGAGAGACCCCCCATTTACAAGCAAGTGAATATTTTTGCACGAATATTCAATCACTATTGGGATGTTGGTGAGATGACCCCGGACTGTTTGTTGAGCAGCCCATTAATACGCGCCTATTCAGAGAACTCTCTTTCCGGGGTTCATAACATTACTCTTATTATTGAGATATTAAATATGTGAACGTGTGTGTGTGAGTGTTTTGCAAACTTCTGAAAATATGTAATCTGTAATCACACATACGACGACGTCTTATAGCGCCCAAAATGCCAACTGCTCCAACCATTATATATAGAGGACCCCGGGCGACACACGGATTGCTGGAAAGCATCATAAAGCAAAAGTGGGGAATGTAAAATTACACATGCTAAAGAAATTATTGTGACTAATGAAAGCGATTAAATCGAACAGAAAACAGATGATGCTTTACCCGCAGTATATACGCTTCTCTAGTTTATACGCGTTGTAAGAAAAAAAAACAGGTCGCGAAGAGAGTATAACAACCGACGCAAAGGTTAGCAAAGGCCTATCCCTTTTGCGAATGTTTCGAATGGCTGATAAACCGCAAACGAATGAGGATGACTAAGCGAATTTCTACTAACAATTACTGTTACATATTTCAATCCATAATTCTCTCGCTCTCGCTGTTAGTAGTAGGCTAGCGTGCGATTTGGCGGAGGACCCTCTCCCTCTGTGTGTCTTGGGAGGCAAAGGTCACAGACACACTCAATATGGGGTAAGCAACGGTGTGGTGCATCAACAAATATGCTAGCAAAATTTGCAAACGCAATACTAACGCACAACAATCCAATCCTTGGAGTGACAAATGGGCCGACTGGATTCGAACGCAAACGCACAGCAGCACCTGCAGGTTGCCGGTTATAGTCCGGGGGTGGGTAATAGGGTAGGCGCAAGTTTTGCAAACTCAGAAGGATCTCTATAAATGGCCTTTAAAAATGGACGTGCGGTGTGTTGCTGTTTGCTGGTATTTACAGCGAACACAAGAAACACATCGCAGTCAAAACTAAACGTCATAAATCACACACACACACACACACACACACATATTTGATAAATATGAATCATAAAGTACGGTATTCGCGTAACAACAAAACGGTCAGGAAAAGTCGGTGAGAGCAGCAGAGGTGGTAGTGATGCAAAGCAGGAAGAAAGATAACTAATAAAAACGGAAACTGTATTCAAAAAACGAGCTTCATGTTCCTGAATACTTTATTCACCACTATAATTGCGCGGAGTACGGCACGCGCGCCTACGTGCTACTCTTTACAGGTTGATTCATACGAATCTTATCGAGTTTGTACAGCTTCTCCACATCCACCGACGGGAACCGTTGGGCCAGCGTTTCACGATCGATGTTAGGAAAGCGGCGCAACAGATGGACCACCTCGTTCCGTTCCCGGTTGCGAAGCTTACGCTTTTCGTTGTACAACCGTTCCCGGTACAGGCGCATAAACTTCCGCACAGCCGTACCACCGAACGCGAACTTGTGCCGTTCGTTCCACTTGCGGTTGGCAAACTTGGGAATGACGTGCTCGAACGCACGGTAGTAAAACCGTATGCCGAGCTCGTTCGGCACAACCTTTCCGGGTCGTTCGCCCGTGCTTCCAGTTTCTAGCTCATAGTAGGCGCGGTTACGCTCTCGGACCACTTCCTCCAGATTATCCATTGATTCTTTTACCTAAAAAAAAACAATGCAAATTACACGTATTGTTTCCTCTGGTGTGTAAATTGCACCTTCAGCTACCTTATCTAACCGTTCCGGGCTTGGAAATAGCTCCATTTTTTCCTTGCACTCATGCTCCATCGTTAGCAGCATGTTGCGTTCCTTCAGCAGCACAAACCACAGCTGGTGCAGGTCGTTGTTTGACTTGATGCGCAGATCATCCTTCGTCCAACCGCGACCATGCTTTACCTCCTGTTCGCCCCAGTTTTTCTTGTCGTCGAAAAATTCCATCAGCTCAGCCCGTGGCATCGTGGTGGAAAGTGCTCGCACCGTTGGTGGCGACAGTACATGCCTGTGCAATATCAACAAAACCGATTGAATTGTGCCGTGCCGGGCGGGTTTTATGTAACGTTTAAGACGCTTTTTCCTACCACTTCTAATCTTACCTTTGGAGAAGCGAGTACGCTTGCTGTGTGCTTACTGATGATAAACATTTCGATAGCTGTTGTGAAAGCGGGAGAATTTGTCTTAAAATATTCATTTCTTTTGGTGTGCTATGAGAAAATGCGTTCCTCCGGCGAGTGTGTGTTTTGGGGAGATTTATTTTGGCATGTTTACGTTCGGCTGCAGCTGTCACTATCGTCAGACGTTTGCTGGTCCCGGTTTGAAACGTCTAACGTCTGCGCATTTGTGTCAGGGTTGTAGCCTGTGGTAGTTGAACCCACGCGTGCATGCGGTAGAACACCGGTTCAAAAAAAGATGGAGCCGCCAGGTGCTTTTAACCTTGGTACAGTACACTTTCAGTTCAGTAAAGCCGCCGCTGTTT
This sequence comes from Anopheles maculatus, assembly GCA_002091835.1. NCBI lineage: Eukaryota > Metazoa > Arthropoda > Insecta > Diptera > Culicidae > Anopheles > Anopheles maculatus. The sequence goes on along the minus strand of KZ062052.1, from coordinate 25,262 downwards.
TATTTGTAAAATAAATAATCTTCCTTTTTGTACGATAGTGCGTATCTATTCTATTCAGCTTTTTTGTTGTTTCTTCTCTTTTACGACCGTTGGACGGTACGTTTTGCTTAGATCCTGACGCTCGATGGCACTCGCCATTGTCGCTTTCGGATGTATGTGTTGCGTCAAACGGAACCGCTTGCCGGCAATATCAATGTGATACACCGCATCCTTATCCATGATAAATTCGGTCGTTATTGTACGCACCGAGTTTCCTTCCGGCCGGCTAATGTAACCCAGGCAAACTAACTTTTCCGATGCAAATCCGTAGCTTGAAAGTAGAAATTATGATTGTAAACAAAATCTCCTTTCCCATACACGGAAACAACTCACCCGGCCGAAGTAACGGTACCGCAAAACTCATTATTCCTGTACAGTGGTTCACCTCCCCATGGCCACACATTCTTATCGATGTCGATGTCCTCCACGTGAAAGAGCACCAGCCGTTTGCTCAAACCGTCCCGCTTTTGGCGCTCCAGCGCTTGTCGGCCGATAAAGTTTTCCTTTTTCTTCAATTGTGAAATCTGTAAACCAACCAGTACTCAGAACACACAGAACATGCACACACCGTACTTACATCCAGCCGTACCGAGTAAAACACGCCTGCTTCGAACGGTGTCGTCATGCTCGTCAGCTCATCGCCCCAGAACGGAATGAACTTGTCGATGCGCAGGAACCGTTGCGTGAGCGTACCGACGTCACGTGCCCCATAATCCCGACCGCGTGTGATCAGTCGATCGTACACGTGCAGTGCATACTCGGACGGAACGTACAGACAGTAGCCGGGCATGCCGGTGTGCGTGAAGGACATAATCATGACATCGCTCGCATAGCCAATGTTGAGCTTGCGGTAACTGAACGGTGCCAACCGTACATCCGAGTTGGACAGTTCGCTCATCAGCAGGGTAGATTTGGGACCGACAACGTTTATCACGGTGTACATTGAGGTAACGTCGTTTAGCTGGACGGACGCATCGGCGGGCAGATTGCGGGACATCCACTCGTAGATGCGTGTCTGTTGCGAGGATGGCGAGATCATAAAGTAACTGTCCTCCGTCTGCCGTATCAGCATGCAATCGTTCTCGTAACCACCACGCTCGTTTAACATGCCGGTGTGCACGATATGGCCGACACCAATGTTCACGTCATTCGCGCACATATACTGGAGATAGTTCAGTACGGCATTCTCGCCCGAAACTGTGTCCGTCTGAATGCCGGGTTTGATTTCAATCTTCGAGAAGGACGAGATGTCAATGATGCCCACGTGCTGGGCACAGGCCTGATACTCTTTCTCCATAAACTGGAAGAATTTCGGCTTGTAGAAGCTTCCATCCGGGAGCGTTGGCAGTGGATCACCACCTAGAATAGACAAGCAGTGTGTGTGAGTGTGTAAGTAAGAATGCATGTAATTGTGGCAATGGCTCTACGTACGCCGATAGTCCGCATCGAAGTAAAGCGCCCGCTCGTAGCCCATTTTCGTACCGAACACGGCACCACGTGCTTCAAGCACGCTGTACAACGGCGAACAGCGCAGCTTGCGCGAAAACTTGTACTCGCTTTGGTTCGGATAGAGGATGGCATACTGACGGCCCACCACCTCCCGTATACGTTGCTGCAGATACTGCCTATTGTTGTGCAGGTCCAGGAAGCGTTGCACATTGAACGGCAACATATCGATCGTTGGTGTACCGCTAACGATCCATTCGGCCAACGCTTTGCCTACACCGCCCGACCCCTGCAACGGATTCCCATTCATTCCGCACGCAACGAAATAGTTCTTCACCTCGGCCGATTCACCAAATATGAGCCGTCCGTCGGGCGTGAAATTGTCCGGACTGTTGCGTATCGCGGGCATGCTTAGGTCACGCAGTACCGGCAACCGATCGACCGCTTTCTCCCACAGTGCGGCACAGTGGCCCTGGTCCTCCTGGAGATGATCTTGCCACGCTTTCGGGATATCTTTCGTGTCTTCGAACGCTGGTTTGGCATCCTTCTCGAACCAACCCACTAGCAGGGATTGGTCGTATTGTCGGGCGTACAGATTGGCATCGTAATCCCTAATGCAGGGCAGCAGATTATCGTCATCGGTCGGTAGGTTTAGGCTGGGCGTCAGTGCGTAATAGTGTTGGGCGGGATAGGCCGGTACGCGGACCGGTGGTTTCGATTTGAGGCCAAGTTCCCGGGCCCACATACCGCTACAATTGACAAAGTATTCGCAGGTGATTGTGCCGACATCGGTTTCGACTGAGTGGACGCGTTCGTTTTTGGTGTTGATCTACGGAAAGAAGGACCAATGTTGGTTAGGAAGCTTGAATTACTTTTGTCGACATATCTGTTGATCTTTGATTCAGTCCGGGAGTATTATTAAGCCATACCGATTACACTATTAAACTAAGCGTAATCGTAAATCACTCTACAGAAAAAAAACTTTAAATATCTGTTCTTGATCATTGTTACGATCAAGCTCGACCATCACAGCCTACTTTGATTAGAGCCTAGTTCAACTAAACGTTTCACAAATGTTACACGAATTCTGCAATTATTCTGTCTACTTTAAACCTCATCTCACTCCATGTTAGCAGCAAGCTCCACAACTCCGGTCCATAGCTCCACCATCAACCCCCTACTTACGTATTTCACCTGGCATCCTTCGAAGTACTTAACGCCTTTACGTTTCGCTTCACTCGCCAGCACCTGCACAACGGCGGCCGGATCGGCAATACAATCATCCGGCACGTAAACCGCACCCTGCAGATCGTCCGTGCTGAGAAACGGGTGCAGCTTCTTCGCCGTGTCCGAATCCACCAGCTCACACTGCATCCCGGTCGGCAGAATGTAAGCCGCCCGACGCTGTAACGCTATCACGCGATCGTGCGTTTGCGCTAAATTAAGACTGCCACATCTTCGCAGTCCAATGTCGTGGCCCTGCTCGTGCAGCTTCTGGTACAGCTTCAAACTTTCCACAATAATGTTGCGCTCGGGCGTCGGCTTAAACAGACCGATCGTGCCCGAACCGAAGTGGGACGTCCCGCTGCCAACCTTGCTCTGGTCCAGCACCAGCACATTGCTCCAACCATTGTCCGCCAGGTGGTACGCGACGGAATTACCCAAAAGACCTGCCCCCGCCACTACGACACGTGCCTGGCTAGGGTTCGGTTCACTTATCATGGTCCGTGTATTGGAGCGCGCCCCGGGAACTGTCCGCCGCAGTATCTTAAACATTTTAATTCCACACCACAACGCACTTTTCTAATCCGTTTGCAACACCGATACACCGCAATTTGGGCGGGCTTACATAATTCAATTTAAATCTTTCGCTCGCTGCTGACTGCGGAGAAGCGCGACCGATCGCAGTCGGTCGTGCGAATCGACTCATTAATAGACGGCTAGCGCGTGTCTCACTGTGTTTCGGCGGGTTTCACACGGGAACGGGAAATTGTGTTCACGGGCGTTGAAAAACACGCTCACGTTTGCTTCAGATCTCCGTGACAGTGATCGATATTCAATATTATTGTCAGTCAACTGTCGGAGCAAAATCTAGTTCTGGTTCTGGGGGCACATGCGCAGATCGCAGACCGTGCATGTGTTTTGTTGCTCTTTTCGATGCAAAGTATCATTTTACCGCGTGCTTTTCAAGGACGTGCGCTTGTATGGGTGAATCAGCTGTTTGTAAACAAACGCATTGGAAGGGGGAATGCGAGGGGGAGCTTTGTTGATATCTTCCCCATCCCGAGCATAGTGAGTTCCTCCTGAAATCCCCCTTTCCCATTGGAAAGCTTGGATGGGGATTGTTAAAGATGATTTACGACTTCAAAGAAATCTGATTGCTTGAAGGTCTAGTTTTTTAAAATAAATATTCGAATAGTAAAGTAAAACCAAATAACCAAGTTTAGAACTCTGATGTTGTATTAAAATACGAATGTTTCGGTTTTACAAGCCATGCTTAACATCATTTAAAATTTCTCATTCTTTTCGCCCTATTCTCAGCTTTTATCGGTGTCGCCACCCCGCTAATAAAGAAGAGATCATTTTGCTAATTATGCTGCCACGTTTTGACCCTCCTAGCCCTCCTTGCTGAGTTCTGACCGATTACCATCACCTTCGATGGCAGGATCTGGCTTTCTTTGCCCAGCTGCCAGTGGATCAAGCTTGAGCAATAGTTTTTCCAGCTCGAACAAATGCTCATCCTGTTCGCCCGGGTAGAGCTGACGCATTGCTTCTGCCAGCCGGTACACGTACTCCGGGTTTCTGCCACTCTGACCAACGGATGTAAGTATTTGTTCCGCTATCTGTTCTAACGTATCGTTATGCCCAGCGAATGAAGGATTGTCTTGGGTCGCTACGTACAACAGAATCGATTGCGGTTCGTTCAACTGTTCCGTGCTCCAAGGGTAGGGATAAAAGTTGACACTATGCCGTTCGTACCCATTTTTCTCCCGATGATCGAGATGCTGCAGGACCTGTAGCTTGTCGTTCGCTCCAATACGATAGCCCATGCCCCATACTTTCGATTCTGGATCTTCCGAGTGGATCAATGTAACCACACGTCCAGGCTGCAACAAAAAAGAGTACCACAAACATGTTTTTTTGTTGTTATTGTGTATTCCTAAAACAAACGAAGGAATTCCGATAGATTCACTTCCGTACCACGGTGATCAATACTGTTTTGAAAGAAGCGCCGCAGGAAACCTTTGATGTAACCGGTACGCTTCTCTACGAATGGGAAATCTGCCTTCCATACCAGTGAACCGTAGCCGAAAATCCATATATCCTTCCGATTGTCCGCTGCTTCAATGTCCTTCGCTGCTCCGCTGTATGGTGATGGATTGGCGTTTACGGCTTCACTCATGGTACGGATAAATTTAAAAGATTTTAACAAACGACTCAAATTTAGCGCCAATGTGGAAAAACGGAGCGAGCGACCTGTGCCAGATACTTTTTTTTCGATTTTTGTGAAAACGAATGTGTGGCCCAAAACAAAAATCAGCTGTTTGCTACGATCGGTGCGCACTGCAGTAAAGCATCAAGGTCAACTTTTGATGACATTTTGAGGTTTAATTATTTCTATAAACTGTTTTTCGATTATTTTTTGTTTGTTGAAGTGGAAAGCATACATTAAATAAACAGCTTTTAAAGAAAATTATGTAAATAAAAAATATTTTTCGTAAAACCATCGAGCTGTAGGCAAAAAGCTTGCTTCCATCTAAACCGACCTGCGTGTAATGAACCCATTAAATTGTGAGTAAAAAAGTTACATTTAGAATAATATGAAATGCAAAGAAATTATATAAACGACCAGTAACCAATAGAAAAAAAAACTCAACAAAAGTATGAACAAGCATGAACCACAGTGCAAACAACCTCACCCTGTGCGGCGAAGAGGCAAAGTTTTGCGATCGACACTATAAACACATCGCTGTCGCAAACCTGCCAAAATCAATGTTTTGGAAGAAAAAACAATAGGTCGAAAAAGTGGCCAAATATCTCGTGTCCTTTCACGTAAAAGTGTGTTTTGTGAAATGCATTGCAAGTTGTTCACAGATAGTACAACAGCTCCACATCATCATCATCGTGGTACTTTTAAGGAATAGTGTGGTGCTAGTGTGCAACGAAAGGCTACAACAGTTGCTGAAACTGCATCGTGTCACAACAGTACGGGAGGCGCAGACTAGAAGAAGAGCGAACGAAGGCAACGAAGAAGTGCTCATACGCATTTTTCCTCTGCAAAAGTGTGGCTTAAATCAGCTGCCTGGAGAGCTTCAAAGTGCAAATTATGTTGAAATAGCGTGAATAGTAAGTGCAATTCGACAACCGACAAATGCAATCCATTTTTTTTTTATTTCCTGATTTGTGAACGCAATGCTGTGGGAATGTGCAAGACCTCGGACACAGTGTAGTGCGTTTTCTCCACTATCTACAGATGGGTGACCCATTTCCTGATGATATCATTTTTGTGCGTGTGTGTGATTTTTTTTTTGTTCTCCTGCTTGTACGCCCCCAATCATTCTGATTGACCATCCGCCGAGACCTAGCGATACTGAAAATGTGCGTGGGCAGAACAAAGTGGCAGAGCAGCGGTGTGAGCGATGAATGGCTTTTAGCCATTTAGGTTGGTTGGTCCGAGTTGCTTGCTATGCTTTCGGTTGGCATTGTCACGATTGCTACGATTGTTTCTTGATAGGTGGCCACCATGTGTTGTTGCCGTGACGATATGTGCGATTGCTCATCACGATTATTCAGTTGGTTCGATAGTATCCATGCGCCGCAAGTGCGTGTGATAAAAGTGTATGTGTGGTGGAACTAAATCGCTATTGCCACCGCTGGTCGCGGACCGCTGGACAGTGACGGAATAGGCGGACGTGTTGGATTGAAAAAACGTATCGAACGTAAATGGAAGGCAATTGAACGTGCAAATTGATATGGAAGTGAATCTATCGGAATTGGGGAAAGGAAACGTTGTTGCAAAACCTATGCCACGGCCATGGAATAGATGTATCAACCTGAAATAATGATACGCTGAAGAATTTGTGCTTTTGTTGGTTGAAATGTTCAAGTCAATTTTATATTCGGCATTGTCTAATCATTTTGCATTGGGAAAAGGCCTTAGAACAGTTGTACTCACAACGCTAGAGTATTGGGCCTGTTCAGTAGTTGTAAAATAGCTTATATAAAACGATAAATTAATATCAAAAAACATTTCTAACAAGTTTTATCATTGGTGTGTCTTTCAGCGCAAGCCAAATACATCATCTGGTTGACAAATCAAGACCGAAAAATTTAACAGCTTCAAACCAGCTTTCCCCGGCCACAGCTTTAAACCACATCGATGCAAAATTTTTGTGCAGTAAGCACTTCTATGCGCGTCAGTTGGTAAATTATTAGTTCGAAACTGTTGCCAAAAGTTGTCCGGTTCGAACAGCCAACACCATCATCCTTCTACCCACAAGACTCTGTGGGGCCGTTGACGTGCGCCGGTTGCCAAAAAAGATTTCACTTTTATGGGTCGCTGTGTTCCGACCGCACGGGAGAAAGGAGCCCACTACACGCAGCTAAACCGACCGGCGTCAGTCGTCTTTTATGGGCCCTTTGGCTGGCAGACAGACTGAAGCGCGCTGTCCACGGCAAGATGATCATTAAATTCGTCGCTCTCTCTCTCTCTCCCTGAAATTGCAGCACTGTGTATCTTCTTGGTCCACGTGTGTATCATGTATGCCGGCAGAAGGGATGCTGCTGGGACTGTGAGTGAGAGCAAAGTTTGTCCCTGGAGGATTTTTTCACTGTTGGCGTGTTTAGCAATGGTTAGCCTCCCTCACGGACAAAATGGAGTTTCGTGTTTGGTTACCATTACTGTCGGCGATTAGTTTGAAATATATTAATCGGTTTTGCTTAATTTTCCGTTTGTACTTGTAACGAAGGACCGGTATTGAAGGACCGTGTTTCTTTCAAGCATTAGCAGATAACAGCCCCTTTTGCCAGCGAAGGGGTTCTACATTGAACCGGTATCGTGCTAGACACGTTTAATGGCAATATACATATTTGTAGTCAAAAGTGAGCTTTCATTTACTGTGCTTAACGAACTCCGTCCAATTCGATAAGGATATTTTCGATGGAATGTTAATAACGTCAAACAAGCGGCTCCGGACCTGGAATCCTACTGTTGAATTCCCATGATTAATCACACACGATTCGGGGTACGGGCGTGAACTGGTTGTGTGTTACACAATATGAAATCGTCGACGATTATGATAACTTTCCTTTCCAAGCGTGGTAGGAAGAATGAAACCTTCGCCTTGCCCAGGATGGAGGTGGCAGCAGCGGCGGTAATGGTAAAAGAGGCAAAGAAGAAAAAAAGGCAGTCCAAACAACGGACGCGGCGCCCCACAAAGTGAACCCAAAGCGTGAGAGAAGCAGAACGCATCCGCAGCGAAAGAGCGAACAAGAGATCCAAAACCCAGTCAAAAGCTTCTTTATTGGGTCGATGGCTCTGGTGTTGAAGAAAAAAGGATGATGCTCACTTGCCGACACGAGCCTTTTTTTCGTGGTGCTGCGAGCGGTGACGGTTGCTAAGATGCATAAAAGCATAGCATGCCAGCATACTCCCCATCCTCATGCTCGCGGTTCCTTTTGCTCTCTCTTTCTCTCTCTCTCTCTCTCTCTCTCTCTCTCTCTCTCTCTCGCTCTCTCGCGCCCGGTATCCTAGTTCGAGTAGCGCGAAGGCTTCGATCGTCGTCTTCGTAAAGCGAACCGGAGAACCGGTAATAAATGCATCGTGGTCAATTTTCCGCTGCCGTCCGGTTCGTTTGTTCAACATATAAGCACTTTGCTTTCAGTTTGCTCCGGAACGGTGTCGCGTGACGAACACGACGACGGTCGAAGCTATTCTTGCCGTGTGTTCTTGAACGCCGAAAGCACGGTTGTCCTTCGTTATTTGTTCCAAGCCGTTCGTTCTTGGTGCTGTGACCCAATCGGGAAAGGGAAAACGCGTAAATCGTTCCCATGTATTAAGCACAAAAGGCGCGCTTGAGGCGGCGGCGGCCTATCGATCAATACTTTCGCATGTTTGGCTGGTCCGGCAGCGTGAAAGCGTGGTGCTGTGTGCAAAAGCTAAAATAAACCCACAATGTGCTGAATATGCTCTGCGAGTGTTAACGTTGTAAACAAATGCAAAGATTCTCGGTCCAGTTTTATTGCCCCGATCAGTTGATCGTGCAGCATGATGTGTAGCAGCGCCACGTGTTCTGTTTCCTCATTTTATCGCTTCGCCATGTCAAAGCAGGATTGATGATACGTTCGACACAGGCACAACAAAAACATACCGTAAACCCATCAACCGTCCTTAAAACTGTGATCACAACCCGTTCGATCGTACTGCTTAGTGGCCAATTTTACACAGTTAAGTGATTTCGCAAACGGTGGTGCGATACTACTAGTCAGGCGACGGCAGCAGCAATTTTGCAAATCACCACATACCACATGTGGGACAAAATCCAATTTCACCAAAGCGTGGACAATATGGGACACATCGAAAATCTATCGCTGTTTCGGTAAATAAACAATATAAGCATATGAAACATTACTTTCTCATGTTATTGTTAGCTTAGTTGGTTCGGGGTCAAGCAAAGAACACATGCCGCCACCTGATGGTAACAAATGTCAAGAACCGAAGCCAATGAATCAACCAAATGTGTGTTTTGTATGGACAAGGAAGAGAGCCGACATGAAATGGAGCTGGTTGCTCGACTTCTCTCCCGTTCACGGTCAACTTGGGAATGTAATTTGATTCCGTTTTCTATACCGTTCTCATCTGTGCTTTCCTTAACCAACGACATACACTTCACTATAAGCAAGTCTTCTTTTGATTGACAAAAAAAGAAATAGTCAAACATCTTGTTCCGCTTTTTTAAAGAATTGAGATGAGATCATGCGCAAAGGAGTGAGTCCGATCGTGTGCTGCTTAACGACGCACACCACATGCCACAGTGGACACTTTGGTAGCAATATAAGGAAAGTTGCTGGACATTAAACTCCTTATACGGCTTCAGCCAAGACCGCTGAACTGCTGGCCAGTTCTCAATCGGTGTGTGACGACGGGCAATGTGTATCATTCATCTGATGTATGATGCTTCAGCTAACGATCAGTAATGTTAGCAGTGTTATAACACATTTTCTGCTTGCATACCTTTTATTTGTCCATTAATTCTATTTCATTTATTTTACATGTATTCTCGCTTCTCTAAGGACATTTGTTTGCTGCCGTGGCTGAACAATGTCTTAAGACTAAGGACGTAAACCGTTTAACATATGGGAATTTTAGAACGGAAGTGTGATGGGTAAGGATTCAAGGTTATGAGAGGTTCGGGGATGTTAGAAGAGCGGATCGGAAAGCGGTGATGGAGGAGTTGTAGTCGAACAGATCGGAGAAACTGTTGAAACTGCGCAGACAAACGAGGAAGGGGTCGTTGTGACCGAAGCATCTGCGTCGGGACACGACAGCCAGGGGAGCACGAGGACGGAGGAGTCGGGTGGGGACGTATAGGCCTGTGCGGAGGAGAAGATCGGGAGCATCGGTAACGTGCAGGAGCAGGCCAGCGATGAAGACGGCACTAGCCACAGAACGCCGCTTCTCTAAGGACACCAGCCCCAGGAGTTGGCAACGTGTTTCATAGGAAAGGAGAGCATGACTGGAAGAGCCAAGGAACCTGCGGATAGCTATAGCCTGGTGAAGTAGCGCTGCACTTGTTCCAGCTTGGTGATCCAAAGTGAGGCCGAGGGACACCAGACGGTGCACCCGTACTCGAGGATGGATCGGACCAAGCTGCAGTAGAGCGACTTCATACACAGAGGGTCGGTTATGTCAGCGGAAAATTTGCGAATTAGACCCAGGGTCTTATACGCTTTTGTGAGGATGTGGCCGTAGTGTTCATGGAATGTCATTTTACTGTCGAGGATAACGCCAAGGTCATTAATAGCATAGGATCTAGTGAGGGCTTGTGAGTTGATGGAGTATGGAGCCGAGATAGGATTGAGGGATCTAGAGAAGGAGATAACGGAGCCCACTTGTCGAGGCTTAGGGAGAGGCAGTTGGAAGAGCACCAGTGAGAGAAGGAATCTAACAGCTGTTGCAAGGAGGTGGAGTCACGGGGGTGCGTTATAGGGAGGAAAATTTTCACATCATCAGCGTACATAAGATGTGAGTCTGTGGGAAGAAGGTAGCTTAGGTCGTTGATAAAAAGGATGAAGAGAAGGGGACTGAGGACGCTGCCTTGTGGGACGCCAGTAGAGCAGGGAAGCACGTGTGAGATAGTGGAATCAAGTTCCAGTTTGTTCCATGTTTAACATTTCTTGTCCACAAAATTAATTGCCTCGCTTCCTTCTTCGCTTGTTACAGATACATTCGCGACGCAGCGACCTTGTCGTTAAAACACTTCCCTCAACTTCATCCGTACGGACCGGATTCTGGCGCTGGTACAATAGAAGAGGACGAAGAAGCGGCGGAACTAAGCGCTAGAATGGAGCTCTCGCACAGCCTAACCCTGAACGAGGCTGCCCTCAACCAGCTGCCCGAACAGAAAAGGCCCGTCTTTATCTTCGAATGGTTGCGCTTCCTCGACAAGGTGCTGGTGGCGGCCCAAAAGTCCGACATTAAGGGCTGCCAGAAGAAGCTCGTCGAGCAGCTAACCCAACACATCCAGGGTGCGCCCGGGCCGCCGACGCGCAAACTTATCGCCCGCTGCTTAGCGACCCTGTTCTCCGTCGGCGATACGTTTCTGCTGTTCGAGACGGTAAACAAATGCAACGACATCCTGAAGAACAAGGACGATTCGCCCAGCTATCTGCCGACCCGGCTGGCCGCCATCTGTGTCGTGGGCTGCATGTACGAAAAGCTGGGCCGCATGATGGGCCGGTCGTACGAGGAAACGGTCCAGATACTGCTGAAATCGCTCAAGAATGCCGAATCGCAGTCGCGCATCGAAATCATGCTGACGCTCGAGAAGGTGTGCGCCGGCATGGGTTCGGCCATCTCGAACGTGCACAAGGACATCTACAAAGCGGTACGGTACTGTCTGACCGATCGTGTGATGGCGGTCCGGGTGGCGGCCTCCAACTGTCTGCTCGAGATGACCAAACACGCCCCATTTCTGTACACGTCCGAGCTGGAAAGTTTGGCATCGCTGTGCTTCCGCGCGTTTGACAGCTGCAACTACGAGGTCCGGTGTGCGGTGGCCAAGCTGCTCGGTACGCTGATAGCGTGCACCCAGAACGGTAGCTTGCGCAACTTTAGCAGCATGACGGCGTCGGCGTCCAGCACGAAATCGCTCCGGCCGGTATCGCTCGATGAAGCGCTCGGTGTGCTAATGGCGGGCTTTCTGCGCGGCGGTGTATCGTTCCTGAAGGGCACGGGCGAAATCATTAAGGGCAGCTCGGGCGTTAACCGGGAGGTGCGGGTCGGTGTCACCCATGCGTACGTCGTGTTTGTGCAGACGATGGGCGGGCTATGGCTGGAACGGAACATGCAATCGTTTCTGGTGCACGTGCTGGATCTGGTGGCGAATCCGAAGGCGGCCTCCTCACACGTCGATGCGGTTTATTCGCGCAAATGCATCAACTTCATACTGCGCTCCGTTATTGGGAAGATGCTCGGTGAAAAGGCACAATCGTCAGCCTGCAAGGAGCTGATCCATCTGATTGCGAAGCAGATGAACTCGATCGACTTTAATCCGGAAAATGCAAAAGATTCCAACCAAGAAACGCTGTTCAGCCAACATCTGCTGGTCTGTGCACTGCAGGAGCTGGGCAGTTTGGTGCTTCTGCTTGGCACGACGGCCCAAAACTTGCTCGCCGACCAGTCGCTCAACTTTATCGATGCGATTTGTGCCGTGCTGATCCATCCGTGTATGGCCGCGCGCCTCGCCGCAGCATGGTGTTTGCGGTGCGTTTGTGTCGCTGTGCCGAGTCAAATTACGCCGCTGATCGATCGGTTTATTGATGCGATCGAAAAGATGCGTACCTCGCCCGATGCAATCTCGGGGTATAGTGGAGCGCTGGCGGCAGTACTGGGCGGGGTACGATATTCACCCTTGGGCATACCCCATACGCGCGGCAAAATTATCTTCAACACGGCGGAGGAACTGTTGCGCACGGCTAGTCAAAACAGTCGCCTGTCGCTGAATCGAACGCAGGCCGGATGGCTACTGATTGGAGCCATCATGACGCTGGGTGTGCCGGTGGTGAAAGGGCTGCTGCCGCGGATGCTGCTACTGTGGCGCAACGCGTTCCCACGATCAACGAAAGAGCTGGAGTCGGAAAAGGCTCGCGGTGACGCATTCACCTGGCAGGTGACTTTGGAAGGACGTGCCGGGGCACTATCCGTGATGCACAGTTTCTTGCTGCACTGTCCCGAGCTCGTAACGGACGATATTACACGTCGATTGCTAACGCCCATCGAAAGCGCTCTAGCGATGCTGATCAAGTGAGTGGTGATCGCGCGCATCTTTCGCTGCGTGTTACGTTATTTAAAGCAATTTGTATTTTACTTTATTGCAGCATAACATCGGTGCTGAAAAACTACGGCCAACACTTGAAAGCACCGACCGCAATGGTACGATTGCGATTGTACGAAACCCTTACGCTGCTACCGGCAAACGCGCTAGAATCATCGTACACCCATCTGCTCCGTATGCTGGTGTCGGAATTTACACTCACGGAAAATCCGGCCAATACCACAACCTCCTTCCTGCGACAGATGTGCCATGGGGATGATTCGATTATACTGGGCACCTGGTTACAGGATACCGATCATCGTACGATTGAAGATCAGGTAAGGGTCGAGAAAATTATGTTTTCCCCCGCATTCCAACTCGGATCATCTAACGCAACATACATATCATTACCAATCAGTTTTTGGTGGATATACAATGGTTAACAATGTTGTACATTTGATTGTTTTTCTTCCTTCTATCTCACACCACCTTACCATCCCGGGGCGTTTCTTCTCCTCTCTTACTTTGGTCATCCATTGTTTTGGTGTATTTTTTTGCCTTCTTTTGGAAATGTGATGACGATCATGTAAACAAAAACACACACACACACACACGCAAAAACTATCGTACACAACCAATCTAGATGGAACCGAACCGTAAGGCTGACGGTGATTATGTAAGTGAGCTCAATTCTAGTGCCCTCTGTCTTGTTGTCCCTCTGTTTATTTGCTTGTCCCATACCACTTCTGCCGTCCGTTTTTTTTGCCAACCATTTCTGTGTTTAAGTGCACACACACATTCTTTTTCTCTGATTGCCACAAATAGAGGCGCCATTTTCTTGTACGCTGTGGTGTACATCGCTTTTCCCATTCCCAAACACATTCTCATCCATTTCATTGCGATCGCGTTTTGTTTTTGGTAAAATGTTCGCTTGCAACATTCATTTCACTTATCTGCTGCTGCTGCTGTGCTGTAAATGCAAAACACCTATCGTTTGTTTATGATTGAAGTTTTTTTGTTTGTTGGTTTGTTTACTATCAACTATTGTTTTGCGTGGTTTTGATACTTTAGTTTTGTTTAACAGCAATTCCAGCGACCATTTACTATAGCCGCACTTCGATTTAGTGCACTATTGTATTGCTTGCCATTATTACTGCTACTACACTTGCCATGACTTTTAGGTTTACTTGCACGTTGAATTATGTTTAGCAAGTACGAGCAACATTTCATTAAGATAACGACAATTATTTTGACAATATCTTACTCCAATATCATCTTCAAATACGCAAATTTTGAAGATTCGCTATGATTTTGAGCTGAAAATTGGAAAACACGTGCTCTCTCGTGTAAGACCGCCAAGATCAGAAGGGCTGTTGCAGTACAACTAAGGAGGAAAACGAGTGCTTTAGGGTCGCTTCTTGTGCTATCCCTGAAGCACTTGGTTCTTTAGACTACCTTAGACACATAATTAATAACGAATAATACAAAGTTCATCACTTGTAGCAGCTATACGAAGCGGTCACAGTGTATTTGTAATAAGCCAATTCATTCATTCGAATCACACTTTCTACCTTTCGCTTGTTTAAGCTACCAAGCTTTTGTTTTTTTGTTCTGTAGAGCGTGTGGTAGTATAATTAGCCAAAAAAAAAAAACGCAACAAAATCGTGCTTCACTTCCTGGTCGCAGCGAGACAGAAGCGAGACCATCCGGTACCGTACCACAACCGTAAATATGTGTGACTAATGAATGTATCGTGTCCTGTCTTGTGTTTTAGCTACAACCGAACAGTGCCGCAGGTTCCGGCGCACTCGAACACGATGCCTGCTGTCTGTTCCGTGGGATTGCCGCCGGTGAACAGTGTCCTGGCCCGTTGCCGCTCGGTGTCGCCGTCATCGACATGTCGGTCATACTGTTCGGGCTCATCTTCCCGAAGGTCGCCAACAAGCACCGGTTACAGATGCTGGAACACTTTGGCGAGTGTATCAAGCACGCGAAAAGCTCGCGCCAGGAAGCGGTCCAGATGAACATTTTCACCGCCCTGCTCAGCGGGCTGAAGGGACTGACCGAAACGAAGGCAGCGATCGGGCAGGACGATGTGCGCAAGAGTGCTACGAATTTGATTATCAACGCGCTAACCAGCGCCAATCCGATACTGCGCTGTGCGGCTGGTGAGGCCCTGGGTCGAATCGCACAGGTGGTGGGCGATTCGCGTGTAACGGCCGAACTGGCACAGACCAGCTTCGATCGGCTGAAATCGGCTCGTGATGTTGTGACGCGTACGGGACACTCGTTAGCGCTGGGTTGTTTGCATCGGTACGTTGGCGGGATGGGTTCATCGCAGCATCTGAACACCAGTGTGTCGATTCTGTTGGCCCTGGCACAAGACGGAAGTTCGCCGGTGGTGCAAGTGTGGTCACTGTACGCGCTATCGTTGATAGCGGATTCCGGTGGTCCAATGTTCCGGGGTTATGTGGAACCGGCACTTTCGCTCGCGCTAAAGCTGCTGCTGACCGTGCCGCAGTCACACGTCGATGTGCACCAGTGCATTGGGCGCGTACTGAGCGCACTGATAACGACGATCGGACCGGAATTGCAGATGGATTCGAATTCCGTCGCCACGGCACGATCGTCGTTCCTGTGTGCGGCAGCGATCATGCAAGCACATTCGGATCCGTTGGTACAGGCCGAAGCGACGGGATGCTTACAGCAGCTGCATCTGTTCGCACCGCGCAACGTCAACCTGTCCACCCTAGTTCCTAACCTGTGTCAGAACCTTAGCAGCAACTATTTAATGTTACGAAAGGCGGCCGTCTCCTGTCTGCGGCAGCTAACGACACGCGAGGCAAAGGAAGTGTGCGAACACGCGGCCAATCTGGTGAGCGACGAAGATCGATACGCACTGTCGGATTACGGTTTGCCCGGCGTACTGTTCGGGATGCTCGATACGGAAAGCGATAGCCAGATGGTGCGAAACATTCACGATACAATCACCTCGATGCTGCAGATACTGGCGGCGGAAAACTTGTCCCAGTGGTTAAGCATGTGCAAGAATGTGCTTACTGTTGCGTCCGATGCGTCTGTAGGAGCGGACGGTGGTGCGGTCATTGGGACGACTGGTGCCGGAAGTGGTGGAGGTGTCGGAACGGGTGCCGGTAGTGGGGGAACCACCGCAGGAAAGGATGGCGGTGCCGATGGTGGCGAAGGAGGCGATGGCGATGATGACGACGATGACGACGATGACGATAATATGGAGTTCCATGCGGAAGATCATCAAGCAACCCATCCGGCAGTACAACCACGCTGGCCAACGCGCGTATTTGCGGCCGAATGTGTACGCAAGGTTATTGCGACGTGTGAAAACGCTAGCTCGCATCACTTCGATTTGCTGGCAGCGAAAGAGATGCAGATGACTAAATCGCGTGGCGATTTCCTGGTGCTGCATCTGTCCGACCTGATCCGGATGGCGTTTATGGCAGCGACGAGCGATTCGGACCAGCTGCGGCTGGAGGGCCTAAAAACGTTGCAGGAAATTATTGACAAGTTTGCGCACGTGCCGGAGCCAGAATTTCCGGGCCATCTGTTGCTCGAGCAGTTTCAGGCGCAGGTCGGTGCGGCACTGCGGCCCGCCTTTTCACAGGACACGCCATCGCACGTGACAGCGGCGGCGTGTGAGGTTTGTAGCGCGTGGATCGGGTCGGGAGTGGCGCGTGATTTGAACGATTTGCGTCGCGTCCATCAGCTGCTGGTGTCGAACCTGAGCAAGCTGAACAGCCGCACGAACAGTACGCAGCTGTACAACGAAAGTATGGCCACGCTGGAGAAGCTGAGCATCCTGAAGGCTTGGGGCCAGGTGTACATCATGGCGATGGTTGGCCATGGGGCCGCTCCCGCCAGCCAGATGCTGAAAACGCTTAGCACCGTTGGCACGGGCAATCATTCCCAGCTGGCCGTTCCGTCCGCGGCACAACCGAAGGAATTCAGCCGATTGGCGTTCGACGATGAGTTTGGTGATTTTGAAAGCCGTGGCGAAAGCTTACTCTCGCTCGTACAACCGGAATTGGAAAACCTGTCGAAGCATTGGCTGGCGGCGTTGAAAGATTACGCGCTGCTGTCGCTGCCGGCAGAGTACGCGAGCCAGCTACCGCACGATGGTGGCGCATTTTACACGAACGATACGATGAACCTATCGAAACCGCATTACCTTATCTCGTGGCCACCAATACTGTACGCGGCTGCTCTGTGGCTGAATGCCGAAGGGTTCCAGCAGGACGACCATCAGCAGTCGCCGCAGTTGTCCCGTGAGCAGGAAGAAGATAAGGCAAATGCGAACGATGCGCCAAGTACGGCGGCGTCCTCCGCTTCCGCCAAGGGACAAACGGCGACAACGACGACGACGACGATATCGCACGGTAGCGTAAGTGCGGATCGGTTCCACCTCATCTTTGGCATCTGCATGGAAGCGCTGTGCAGTACGCGAACGAACGAAAAGCTGGACAGTGTCGTTGCCTGCCTACAGTCCCTGTACACCGTGTTTGATTCGGCGTGGTCACGCGAGATGCTGATGCAGAACAAAACCCTCCCCGTCGAGCTGTGCAACGTGCTGCACCGGTTGATACTGACGCGGGACAGTGTGGAGGTGCAGTATTTGTGCATTTCGATCCTAAAGCAAACGATAGCGGCCGCTAACGAGTGTTTGGAGCGTGAAAAGGAAGAGGAACGACGCCAAAAGCTAACTGCCGCCGGCGAAGACGATGTAAACGGTGAGGCTGAGAATGGAAATAGTGTCACGGATCCTCACACACTGGACGTGGACTATCTGGGAGAGGGTGGTGAGGAGGGTGAAATTCTTCCGGGCAAATCCCTGGTGTACGCCGTGCTGGAAGTGGTGCTCTGTCTGCTCGCCCGACAGATTCCCGGCATGAACCCATCGCAGAGCACCCGTGTCGCCAATGAGCAGTTGCAGCGGCAACTGGCCCAGGCACAAAACGGACTCATAAAGCTGGGCGACGATAACAGTTTGCTGGTGGCAAGTGCAATCCAAAGCTTAACCGATCTTCCCACACTGTGCTCTCCGCTCGGTGCCCTATCGATCCTGCCGACTGTCCTATATCTAACGACGGGCGTAATCAAGGAGGTGGCCACCAAATCCATACACGACGAGTCAATGATTGCGAGCACGAACGTTGTGGTGCAGGCGGCCGTCCAGCTGCTGAAAGTGCTCGCGACCCATCGGTACGCCGCCAAGCACGACGACACACAGTCGGGCGATGAATGGCGCAAGCTGCTGCAGAGTGCACTCGGCCGCATAATCGATCTCACCAAGACGGGTTGCGAGGAAACGAAGATGGACGAGGTGACGGTAATGTTGGCGATCGCCGTCTTCCTACTTCACTCACCGGCCGGCGTAGTTTCGGTACCGAATCTACAGTATCCGTGCATTAACCACTTTCGCCAGTGCTTCCAAAGTGCTTCACTGCCGGTCCGGCTCAAGTGTGTGCAAACGATGCGTTCGATCTTTGCGAACGGTGAGCTGCGGGTGTCGACACCATACATCCATGCGCTGGCACCGCGGTTGATCGAGCATCTGTACTCGGAACAGGCACGCAATCCGGCTAACGAACAGGAGCTTGCGCTGGTGTTGGAAGGTATTACGACGGTCGAAACGCTGATCGCACTAGCGGAACCACAGAATCGTAAGTATTCGCTTTTAGGTTGTCATTTTTTATGTGGTAAATTGTATTTATTGCGCTAATGTTAATGATTTTCATTCACACACGCACTCACATAAGGAGAATTGATGCAAGGTAATAATAAGGACGATAGTTAGTCCTATCAACGGGCTTTTAAAGAAGCTTTTATATATAATGCAGGGGTCTCCAAACTACTACGGTCCGCTAATCACTAATTTTAATTTAATTAAAATTAAAAACTGATTAAAAACTTAGTTTAATGTCAGTTGAAAAGGGCTATACAGATTGACCAATGCAATCGTTGTTAATGCATAGTGAACCAAGCTTTGACACGGCAGGACCGATATCAAATCCTGTTCGAGACCAATCCATAATGCATGATTTAGTATCCTTACTTACTTACGCATCAGAAGCTTTAAGGCCGAACTCGCTTCTTGGCCAGCTGCCAGCTAACGCAATCGTCTACCAATTAGTGATGTGCGCTCCGGAGTGCACCCACGGTTCCGGAGCCGGCTCCGATTAAACGGCTCCGGAACCGTTAGTTTGCCGTTAGGCCGTAAAGAGTCCATTTTTTGATGCCGTTATCACTATGCACTTTGCAAAATAATTATCGTAACAATATCGTAATACTTGCTTGAAGCATATTATTTTTCTAATGATAACATTAAGAATCATTTAAATTATCCCGTTAAATTAATTGAACAAAAGCAAATAAGAATGCATCGTTCCACGATGCTGTAACCGTCTAAATTAATTGATTGTTGTATTATTTTTAATCCAACTACGTGCGCACAGATGAAGAATTGTCTTGTAGAATGGGTTTGCTTCGTTTGTGTGATTTTGCTACTTTATGGCGCGAGTCTCCGTAGCCAGTAGTTTGAAACCGTCTCAGGAGCCGTGGGTGCGGAACCGGCTCCGGAACAGTGTTTTTCTCGCTCCAGAGCCTGCGGAGCAAGCTCCTTACGGCCTAACGGTGAACTAACAGCTCCGGAGCCCGTTCCGAACTAACGGCTCCGGAGCCGGTTCCGAAAATTATTGGAACCGGTCGGAGCCGTTTTTCTCATCACTACTACCAATCCATTTTCTCTCCCTTTCTGGCGGAAGCATCGCTCCAACTCAGTCGGTACCTACCATGCCTACTGTGATCTTGTGAACTTTCTTTAACGAATGTTTTGGCCTGGGTGTTATTCTCATGACATGCATGACCAGCTCACCGAATCTTTGAGACTCTAACTCGTTTCACAATACTGACTCATTTTAATGGTTCTTCCTCTCGAACGTGGCTACCGAATGTTGTCAGTTTTGGGCAGAGTTTGGGACAATAACCAACTCCTCTCTCCGTGGTCTTGTGGGACGAGTCTCATAATAATGATGGCTATATCATCAGCCCAAGATTTGTCTAGGCTTAGCGAATATGATCCCCAAAGTTACCAAATTCTCTAGCGTCAGACTTAAGACCTAGCGACCCTGACAAACAAACGTTTGGGAAACCCTGCCATACAGCATAACGCACAGAGAAGAAACGAAAACAAATGTTTCACTTCCTTAATGTCCACTCTCCTACTTCTGCAGGCATTCAGATGCTAACCTTGCTCGTGCCCATCCTCATCAACTATCTGGATGATCCGGAACAGCTCCAGCAACAGCAACAACAACAACGAACAACCAAATCGAAGTACGTGACCGCACTGAACGATCACGCCATACAGTGGCTAATGAAGATTGGCCTAAAGTATCCGCAAGAGTTCAAAACGTTCATGGCACAAGCACCGGAACTGCGGCGCAAGCTGGAAGCGGCCATCAAGCGCAACCAGATGAATGCAACGCTGCAGAAAAGCAAGAGCGAGGCAGCGAATGCGGCCGCACGAAATAGTGCCGCACAGCAGCAAAAACCGACCATACAGCTGAAGACGGATTTCAGTAATTTTAGCTTTGCCTAGAACGCTATATACGCTCGTCGTGCAGGCAATCCAGCAATCAATTAATCGATCAAATTCGCTGATAACGACGACGGTGGAAGGTAATGTATATGTGCGTGTGTGCGTACTTTTCCTTAACCGTAAAAAAGGACCTTGCTCTAAATCCTACTCCTCATAACTGCTAGTATATTATAATTATTTATGCAATTGTGAACGAATGTGTCCCCCCCCCCCCCCCAAAGCGTATACTCTATTTACCCTGTAGATGTAGTAGATGCTTCTCTTCTTCCTCCTAAAGAGCAACCCAATCATCAGTAGTAGTAGTAGAAGTAGGCGTAGCGATAGTAGCAGCAGCCTCTAACGTGTCCTCCCCGCCCCTAACGTCAATAAAAAGTAACGCCCCCCTCCCAAAAACTAGACGAACGAACAATTTGTTTATATAAATTGGAATTATAGGCAATAAAGTATTAGAAAAAAAACCCGGCGGAATGTAGAGAAACGTTGCCCCGTAGCTGCGGTTAAGTTTATTTAAAATTCAATGCGTAATCCGATTCCGAAAACTTATCATCGTTTCATCGTGCGATACACTAGTCTTGCTTGCTTTCTTGCTGCTGTGCGACCAGCTCCCGATAATGCTCGACCGAACCAAGTTCAACGTTCGCGGGCAGACGTTCCGTAACCGAATCGCCCGGTTTCGATGACGGCTGGGAAACGTCCTCCGGTTTGTCCACTACAGCAGCCTCTTGCTGCTGCAGCTGTTGTTGCTGCTGCTCAGCAGCGGCCTGTTGTATTTGTTTCTTTTTCTTCAACTTTTCGCGTACTTTGTTGCCTAGCCGCGAGGCGGCCATTACTTTCGCGACCCGGTTACTCTTCAGCCAGCGCGAGTTCCATGATTTCGGGACTTCCTCCTCGGGTGGTTTATCTTCCAGCAGCAAATTTTCATCACCAGAATCGTGTATCTCTACAATGTCCTCGTCATCCTGTGCCGAACGGTCCATCTTTGTTGCTTCAGCCTTAGCGTCATCGTCCTCCTCCTCGGTATCCGACGAGCTATCGGACGAGCTACCGCTACCACTACTACTAGACCCATCCGAATCACTGCTGGAGGAAACCGTTTGTACCACTGTGTCTGGCGCGGCTGTGTCCTCCTTCGCTGGCACGTCTGCTTCCACCACATTGCTTTGTTCTTTTGCTTGGTCGTCTGTTTTGTCATTTTTGTCACCATCTGGTTGCACTGTTTCCGCTGTAGTTCCTTCCGTTGGAACGGTTTCCTGCTCAGCAATCACCGGCGGTTCTTCTACCGGTGGTTCTTCTTCGGAAATTTCACCTTCCTCCGGTTCCGTATCTTCGGCCTGCTTTTCCGGTTCCGGTGTCGGTGGTTTCTTTGCCTGCCGATCCAGTTCCTCGATGTTGGGAACGAATATCGAGGCACGTTCCTTCGCCAGACGTTCTTCCTCGGAATCAGACGAAATGCACAACGTTTCCGGGCTTGCCTCGACGGGAATAACTTCCGGCGAGCTTTCGCGTGTATCGTTGCCTTCGTCTGGTTTACGCAGTTCGGAAGGTTCCGGAACAGTGGCGTCCTTTTCAACCGTATCACTGGTAGCGTCAGGTTGTGGTGCGGCTTCTTCTGCCACAACAGTAGCGTCGGTCGTTTCTAAAGCAACTGTTTCGGTATCTTCTTCGGCGGCCTTTTCTGGCGATTCTTGTGCAGTGAGGCACTGCTGTTCATCGTCAATTAACTTAACCGATTCAGTTGCCTTTTCTTCCGGTTCCAATTTTTCCGTCACTTTCTCGTCCGATTCTAACGCTTCCTCCAGTGCTTGTTCGGTTGATTTTTCCCGCCCATTATCGGGCGGATTGCTAGAAGACTCCTCGTGTTCGTCATCATCCTCATCGCCCACCTTCCGTATGCGGAAGTTTCGTTTCAATCGCACACGCTTCGTTTGTTGTTGAGCATTGTTGTTTTCCTTCTTGAAATGGTTTCCATTTTTCGCTTGCTCGGATGCTTTTGACCCGGTCTGCTTCGATTCGTCGTCCGTGTCGACGTCACCATGGCGCCCACCATCGTCACCTTCGTGCTCGGAATCGATTTCTATCTTGGTTACCGGTTCCAGTGCTAGCTGCGATCGAATGGCACGGGCACGAGCTTGCAGCTCAAGCAACTCCAGCACCGTCATCTCCTTTTCCGCTGTAGTAAGTGAAGAAATGGTTCAAACGAATTGGTCAATAGACGATGACGAGAGTAGCGTGCGCTTTTCATTTTGGGGCTAAACTTACATTTTGGTTCACCATTCCTTTCATCAGGTTGCTTACTGGCATCGGCTAAAAGGGCACAACAGAATATCGCTTTAGAAACATGGAACATTTCAACGGCCCAAAAGCTCTACTTTGGCACAACCTGGCTGTGAAAGTGCAAAGAAATATTGGTACGGACGAAGCGCTGCTGAACGCACTTCGGTGTGGTGCGACTTTTTTCCACCTAGATTGCGGTTTGTACACCTCGCAGGAATGTACGCTTGTGTTGGATCGTTGTAACGAAATCATTAAAAGGTACGCGGAAGAATGTCAACCCTGGAATGTGACCATCGGTATCATATGTGAACTAAGTGGTCCGCAAGCGCGTGTTCAGTTTACTATCAACGGAAAAGAGCCCGTGCAGGTCTTCGACCATCTTCGACCAGCAAATAATAACGCTTACGGCCGACGCAGGGTACGAAAATCAGTGTTTCGATGAGGTGAAATATGTCACAAACTTCGACCAGCTACAGCAGCGAGCAAGCGTTGGAGATGTTTTATCGATAGGGCCTATGGTGAAGCTCACGGTGGAACGGATTGTGCCCGGCCACATAACATGCAGAGCAACGCAATCTGGGTGCATAAAGCCTTTCAATATTGTCAAAATTGGCTGTAAAGTAAACTCCACAGACGAACAATTGGAGTACGAAATGTCATCTACACTGGAGGAACTAGCATGTGTTATGGAAAAAGGATGTAAATTTATAATAGTGCCACAAATGAGTGCTAAATCACTACACGCATTTTTAGAACCGATTAAGGACAAGGGACAAATTCAAGTTATTGTCCATGCGTCCAATACGAATGACGATCCGGATCATCCGCAGTCGTCTATCGATGCATTCGTAACGAAAGATGTCGACTGCTTATTACGGACGAATCTCATAATAATGATGGCTATATTATCAGCCCAAGATTTGTCTAGGCTTAGCGAATATGATCCCCAAAGTTACCAAATTCTCTAGCTTCAGACTTAAGACCTAGCGACCCTGACAAACAAACGTTTGGGAAACCCTGCCATACAGCATAACGCACAGAGAAGAAACGAAAACAAATGTT
>KZ062051.1:218011-237054 GCA_002091835.1 Anopheles maculatus | reverse complement strand
ACTACATGAGCGAATGTACGGTAGAAATTCTTTTGGGTAAGTAGTAACTAGACGTTAAGTATTGATTGTGCTTTTACGCACACAGACTCATTTTTGCACTCTTGAAGTTCGGGATATTTAAGGACTTTTGAAAGATGTCAAATATTCTGCTGGAAAAAATGGTATCCCAACTTCAGTTTGCATTGAGCATTTGAGAGTACAATAAAACCTCAGCAACACACTTCTTCTGCTTCTTCTTCCTTGGCACTACAACCTCGTGAGGTCTTGGGCCTGCCAGCTATTGCTAGCTTTCTGTGACTAAGTTTTACCACCCGCAGCTGAATAGTCAGTCCTGCGTACGGGGAGGCGGTCCGCCGGGATTCGAACCCCGGTCCTGCCGTGTGAAGACCGGCGCCGCTATGGTATATACCACCAGGGCCGCCCCTCAGCAACACACAGAATGATCAATAAATTGCATAATAGAAAAAACCTAATGGCGTCATGTCAACCTGCCAGCTGTGGCCACCGTCACGCGAATGCAATGGTAATGATAATGGTTGCAAAGATCATGCTCCTCTAAAAGGCTGGTCCGAAAGCAAGGCACTGAGGCACTAGGCCAATTGAAAGTTGCGCTACTGCACAAAACTCGATCTCTGTAATCGGCTTCGTGTTCCCTAATCAGCTCGCTTTCTTTCGCTCTTGCACGCTCTCTTTCTCTCTCTGTCTCCCTTAAATTTCCCCCAACATGACTTGAGTCCTAAAACCTACCCTATGCACCGTCCACGACCAGTAACGACGGCTGTGTCATTTTCCTTTTCGTTGCATTTGAAAAATGCCATAGGGTGCATTAAAACCAGTTTTCCGCAATAGCACTCTCCAGCGATTGCAATAGCGCAGCGATTGCATATATTGCAGCCTGCACCAGCGGCAGATAAACGTCGCAAATGGCGCTACCGAAGGGAATACCCTACCGTTAAATAAAAGTGACTTGGTTGCGTCACACCAACCAATGTAATGTAACAAAATATTTGCTTTCGCCCACGGTTCTCCAGTTGGAAGCCGTTCTGATGCTGAAGCAAGACATTGGTGCCGATATTGATGTCGGTCGACCAACATGCGACCATAGATTTTGCAACCAACCTTACTATCGCAAACCTGAGGCATACCACTCTCGTTTGGGGGTGAGGAGGTGCGGGATGTAAGAAGATCTGAGCTGATGAGCTATCCCGGCTCGGCTCGAGAATGTTGAATATAGGATTTATAGGAGTTTGATTTACAACTGCAGCGAACGTCACAGACTGTACGGCTGTCAATCGAAACCTGATCCGCTTTTAGCATCGGGGCACAGCGCCGTTTAATAGTTCTAGAAACGGGATTGCCGTTGCCGAAGAATTGTCACCGTTTAATTCACTTTACACATTCACATTACATAGCAAAGGCAGAAGCAACGAAACGGAAGAACTTGAAGAAACCGGGTAGTACGTTACCGATCGATTTGAATATGCGTGCATGTCATTTGCTAGAATTGATGCATACTATTTCAGTGAAGCGTTAGCGATTTAATTTATGTTTCATTACCGGTTATTCTGCATGCGAGATCACTCTGAACTGTCTGCCCTGTAGCCAAGATAGGGCAGGCTACTATGGGTACTAGAAGCAAATGTCAAGACATAGGAATGTTTTTACACCGGCTAATCCGACGGCAGTTCGATAAAGACCGATTTCCCTGTATTTTATCTCCACTTACTGTTACATATGCATGCCTTTACTCTACAGAAACTGCCATGGGAGTATCGAAAAAGACGCAGGATCAGTTCCCGTTCAGCAGCAAACTCTGTGCAGCATTTTCTTAGCATTCAAAATTATAAACCGCAACAATCAAAACGATGGCGAATCCCAAACAAAACGAGATGGAAGTCAAAGTTGGGCGAGAACGAATCGAAAAAATGTCCGCCGAAGTGGTAGATTCAAATCCGTACAGCCGCCTGATGGCTTTGCAGCGCATGGGAATCGTGAAAGAGTACGAGCAAGTACGGCAAAAAAGTGTGGCCGTCGTGGGTAAGCATAGTTCGTTGGTGGTGGGTGAAGAATCCTTAACGCAGCAGCTAACATATGGGTGTTGCAGGTGTTGGAGGTGTGGGCAGTGTGACGGCGGATATGCTGACCAGGTGCGGTATCGGCAAACTGCTGCTGTTCGATTACGACAAGGTGGAGTTGGCCAACATGAATCGGCTGTTCTTCACACCGGACCAGGCGGGACTGTCGAAGGTGGAGGCCGCAGCAAAGACGTTGAATTTTATTAACCCTGACGTGGCAATTACAACGCACAATTACAACATCACAACGGTAGACAACTTTGATCGGTTTCTTGATACCATCCGTACCGGTGGCATCGCAAAGGATACTCCCGTCGATTTGGTGCTCAGTTGCGTGGATAACTTTGAAGCCCGTATGGCGATCAATACGGCGTGCAACGAACTCAGCCTCAACTGGTTCGAATCCGGTGTGTCGGAAAATGCCGTTTCCGGCCACATACAGTTCATCCGGCCGGGCGAAACAGCATGCTTTGCCTGTGCACCACCGCTAGTGGTAGCGGAAAACATTGACGAGAAGACACTGAAACGGGAAGGTGTGTGTGCCGCTAGTCTGCCCACCACCATGGGCATTGTGGCGGGGATGCTGGTACAGAATACGCTCAAGTATTTGCTCCATTTTGGTACCGTGTCGGATTATCTCGGTTACAATGCGATGATCGATTTCTTTCCCCGCATGAGTCTCAAACCGAACCCAACGTGTGATGATCGATTTTGTCTTGAGCGGCAAAAGGATTACCAAGCCAAACCACCAACCATGGTGGATGCGGTGGCTGAACCGGAATCGGAATGGAGCGCTGAGTAAACATACCCTTTGATACTATTAAGCCTACTTGTTAGCAGCTTTTAAGCCCGGGAAACAGTTAGTTATTGCAATTTTGTATTCAAACATAATTAATAAAGTAATGTGATTAATGATATGTGTGCTCTCGTGTGAGTGTCTGCATAGCGGAAGTATTGAAAAGCGGTCATATGATTTGAGTTTTTTTTATTGATCTTGTTTTATCACACACATACAAATATTTGTCAATACATGCTATATACATACACAAATATATGCGCTCTTAAATTAGATACATATTTATGTATGCATATCTATACACATATGAATATATCTATATATGAATAACAATCGCTTACTTCCCCTTACTTAAAAAAAAACGCTGCAAATAGAACAAAAACTACAGATTCATTCAAGCCCTGCTGTGCGAATTCTCTCCGACAGCCAAAGGCAAATTTCACAATTCGGGTTACGTTTTTTTTATCTTCGCAAAAGAATAAAGAAAAAAAACAACAACAACCACCAACCTTTGCGAAGATCCGAGCGTTACTGTTCTATTTATGATTAAAAGATGATTTAAGTTTAATTTCTCCGAATTAAATCCCATTTGAAAAATTAAAATAAAAACAAAAACGTAACCACCGGGTTTCTTACGTTTTTTCAGCGCCTGGGGCAACCACCTATATGAATGTTGGCATGATCCCTGCTAGGTATCAGTGCGGCCAAACAAGTGTAGTTTTAGACCAGCGAACTGCATAGTGGCATGGAAGAATGGAAAACATTCACCGAGCGCATCAAACAGCGGGAAGCTCCGGTGGAACGTTTTGCCGTTCTGTTTCTTACAACGCCTTTGCCTTGCGCTGGCGTGGCTCCAGGCGAATCTGGAAGCCTTCTTCCCGCTTCAAGATGATGTCGGCCTGTAACTTAAAGTCTTCCTCCTTTAGATCGGAGTGTACGCGGAAGTTACGGAGGATGGTGGAGAGGATGATTTTCAGTTTCAGCATTGCGTACTTGCGCCCTGAAAATAGCGAGGTGGAAATAATAACGTACACATAAATGTTAAATAGTATCCTGTCGGTCGGACGATGGGAAGGGTAGGAGACTTACCAACGCAACTCCTTGGCCCTGCCGAGAATGGTACGAACGCGTAGTAATGGCGGTTGGCCTGCTTTTCAGGTAGGAAGTTGTCCGGATCGAAGACGTCCGGGTTGGGATAGATGGATTCCAATCGGTGCAGCTTGAAGGTAGCGACCGTGATGGTGGCACCCGCCGGCACGACCAGATCGCTCGACGCCAGCTTCAGATCCTGCTTGAGCGATCGGGCAATGATCGGCACCGGTGGATACATGCGCAGCGTCTCCATAAGGCACCGTTCAAGGTACTTCATCTCCAACGTGTCCTGGAACGTGGCCGGGCGGTCCGAATCGCCGAAAATGTCATCCAGCTCCTGGATCACCTTGTCCTGGATGTGCTGGTGTACGCCCATCATCGACAGGAAGAAGCTACTGCCCGCGGCCGTAGTGTCGTGGCCCTCAAACATAATCGTGTCGACCTGGTTTTTGATCTCCTCGTCCGAGATGAGCGCACCATTTTCGGCACTCTCCAGCAGCAGGTCCAGGAACGCTAGACGCTTCTTTTCGCCCACATCGTTCTCCTCCACGTCCAGATCATCCTTCAGGTTAGCGGACTGCCCAAACGACAGACCCTCGACCGTGCTCGTTTTGCCGGCATCACTCTTCGGCTTTTCAATCTCGGACGTGTTAATGGATGTGGTAGCCAGCGATCCACGCGTACCCTTGTCGAATGCGGCCTTCTTGTTGCGAATAACTTTCTTCGTCAAGCTGTGGATGGTGTCGAGCAGCTTCACCTGCTTCTTGGCGTACTGCGTCAGGTTGAAGAATAGGTCCGGGTACAGCCACATCTTGCGATGGCGTAGGTGAAGAATGTCACACATCTTCATCACCGCCATGGCGTAGTCATAGCCGGACTGATCCTGCGTCTTTTTCGATACTCCCATGGCAGTTTCTGTAGAGTAAATGGCGTAGGTGAAGAATGTCACACATCTTCATCACCGCCATGGCGTAGTCATAGCCGGACTGATCCTGCGTCTTTTTCGATACTCCCATGGCAGTTTCTGTAGAGTAAAGGCATGCATATGCAACAGTAAGTGGAGGTAAAATACAGGGAAATCCGTCTTTATCGAACTGCCGTCGGATTAGCCGGTGTTAAAACATTCCTATGTCTTGACATTTGCTTCTAGTACCCATAGTAGCCTGCCCTATCTTGGCTACAGGGCAGACAGTTCAGAGTGATCTCGCATGCAGAATAACCGGTAATGAAACATAAATTAAATCGCTAACGCTTCACTGAAATAGTATGCATCAATTCTAGCAAATGACATGCACGCATATTCAAATCGATCGGTAACGTACTACCCGGTTTCTTCAAGTTCTTCCGTTTCGTTGCTTCTGCCTTTGCTATGTAATGTGAATGTGTAAAGTGAATTAAACGGTGACAATTCTTCGGCAACGGCAATCCCGTTTCTAGAACTATTAAATGGCGCTGTGCCCCGATGCTAAAAGCGGATCAGGTTTCGATTGACAGCCGTCCAGTCTGTGACGTTCGCTGCAGTTGTAAATCAAACTCCTATAAATCCTATATTCAACATTCTCGAGCCGAGCCGGGATAGCTCATCAGCTCAGATCTTCTTACATCCCGCCCCTCCTCACCCCCAAACGAGAGTGGTATGCCTCAGGTTTGCGATAGTAAGGTTGGTTGCAAAATCTATGGTCGCATGTTGGTCGACCGACATCAATATCGGCACCAATGTCTTGCTTCAGCATCAGAACGGCTTCCAACTGGAGAACCGTGGGCGAAAGCAAATATTTTGTTACATTACATTGGTTGGTGTGACGCAACCAAGTCACTTTTATTTAACGGTAGGGTATTCCCTTCGGTAGCGCCATTTGCGACGTTTATCTGCCGCTGGTGCAGGCTGCAATATATGCAATCGCTGCGCTATTGCAATCGCTGGAGAGTGCTATTGCGGAAAACTGGTTTTAATGCACCCTATGGCATTTTTCAAATGCAACGAAAAGGAAAATGACACAGCCGTCGTTACTGGTCGTGGACGGTGCATAGGGTAGGTTTTAGGACTCAAGTCATGTTGGGGGAAATTTAAGGGAGACAGAGAGAGAAAGAGAGCGTGCAAGAGCGAAAGAAAGCGAGCTGATTAGGGAACACGAAGCCGATTACAGAGATCGAGTTTTGTGCAGTAGCGCAACTTTCAATTGGCCTAGTGCCTCAGTGCCTTGCTTTCGGACCAGCCTTTTAGAGGAGCATGATCTTTGCAACCATTATCATTACCATTGCATTCGCGTGACGGTGGCCACAGCTGGCAGGTTGACATGACGCCATTAGGTTTTTTCTATTATGCAATTTATTGATCATTCTGTGTGTTGCTGAGGGGCGGCCCTGGTGGTATATACCATAGCGGCCCCGGTCTTCACACGGCAGGACCGGGGTTCGAATCCCGGCGGACCGCCTCCCCCGTACGCAGGACTGACTATTCAGCTACGGGTGGTAAAACTTAGTCACAGAAAGCTAGCAATAGCTGGCAGGTCCAAGACCTCACGAGGTTGTAGTGCCAAGAAGAAGTGTGTTGCTGAGATTTTATTGTACTCTCAAATGCTCAATGCAAACTGAAGTTGGGATAGATAACATATGTTCAAGCAGAATATTTGACATCTGCAAAAGTCCTTAATTATCCCGAACTTCAAGAGTGCAAAAATGAGTCTGTGTGCGTAAAAGAACAATCAAATACTTAACGTCTAGTTACTACTTACCCAAAAGAATTTCTACCGTACATTCGCTCATGTAGTCATGACAGTCGAACGCTTTGCCGTTCTCTTTGAGCATCTTCTTCACCACGAGCCGGGAATTTTCGTTAAACAAATCGATGAAACTCTTCAGCACGTTCAGGTGGAAAGTCGGTGCAATTAGCTTGCGATGCTGACGCCATTTGTGTCCTGGTGAAGCAAAACATATTCGATAAGTAAACTATGTATGTATGGGAAGGTCTAGAATTTCGGCGTTGAAGAAGCGTGAAGCGCAGTTCAGCGCTTGCGTGATTCGAAATGATGACGATCACTTAGCCTAATAAATAACGTAGCTTGTGTAACGAGTAAAGCGATGTCACTACCGTTGGACGATCATTTACAAACGCATATATATATATATATATATATAATTGTCGCCTAGTGTTAATATCGCACGGCTACAATAATCACATCCGCCATCGGTTCCTCCAATGGCTGGTGACGTGCGCGTTGGCGTTTCTACAGGCGAAGATACTGCCGTCGCGTCTTTTTTTTTGTTTCTGAACATGAGGCTAAGCGGAATTTCGAGGAAACCTCGAAGGTGATGGTTGATGCCGACCATTGTGGTAATGGTCGCTTCCGGTCCGCTGGTGCATAAAGGAGGGTCTACCCGTGCGCCATTATCGGCCGAGCGACCGAGCGGATTCGTTCACCGGGCATCTGTATGCAAATCTAGTCATCGCGTTCCGTGTCAATTGGTTTTTTGCCTTTCGTGGGCAGCGGCACGCCAAGCGGTCGACGTGGTCGCCGTACTTTTATTAACGTACTTACCGGTGCTGATGAGCAGTCCGTTGCCCAGCCAGGGCTTGAAGAAGCGGTATTCGGGCGATTTGTCAATGTACACATGGCTGCTGAGCAGCAGCTCTACATCGCGTGGGTCCACGAGAAAGACGATTAGCTTCGGTCCGATCCAAATTTTAATCACCTCGTTATAGTCCTTGCCCTTCTCGATAATTGTGCGGAACACGGCTTTGGGTTTCGATTTTTTCGGGGCGAGGGGGTAGATGTTGGGAAAAAGAAAAACATGGAAAGGAACAAAAGAGAATTGGTAAGAGGCCTAACGGATGACGAGAACTCGGAGTATTTGTACTACAAAGCCATTTCTTTACACGCTCCCGATGTCTAGTAGTTCAATGTCTAGAACTTTCGGTTGCGGAAAATTTTAAATATCCCGCAAGCCCATGGCTGTGCCCGGTTCCAGATCTTGTCTCTTGCTATCGCGCTTTGTATCGCGTGGGTCAATCACCCTCGCTGTTTGATTAGGGCTGATTGGGGTTACTGGGGATAACAAACGAAGCTAACGCTTCCGCTTCGCAAGAATTAAGAAGATGAAGCAAAAGGAATGGGAATGCGAGATATGGAAAGCAGCAGCAACATCCTCTTAGGTTGTTGAGCGGGGGAGAGGGGGGAGTCTAAGTGCTTTCAATTTATGCCGTTTCCTCCATTTGTCACCATAATACAGGCAGCATCAGAAACTAGGACTTCGAGAATTTTCGAAGAAAGACGCAGAGTCCCACATACTAAGCACGCGGTCTGTTGTCCAAGAATTGACTTCGTCTGCTGACGATTAGCAATTAGCCATATGGGGCTTTTGATACATCAAGTAAGAAGCAAGTTTTCATACTTTGTAGCATCAGTGACTGGTACTTGAACAAAAGGGTTTTTGGCTATCAGTGCTCTCTCCCAACACTCTAAGCTACTTACAATGCGAACTGCCAACCAAGTCAAGTGCGTTGCCTAGCAGCGGGAGTCCTTTCGGTCCAGGTATCTTTTCCGCTAGCTCGAGCATGTGGCGGCGAGAAAGCCGCCAATAGAAGAACCACAAGAGTAGGGCAGGGCCGAGCAGGAAATAGAACATGTTGATTGGTGAGATGATGTTGGCATTGCTGTTGAGGCCATCTGTATGCGCTATCGTGGCGGACATTATGTTGCGTACCGACTAACGTGCGTTTGATCGAAGTTTGGGCGGGAAGATGGTGGCAAGCGCGTGTATTATCACTGTACGCTGTTAACGATGCTGCTCGTCTATCGGACGATCGACGCAATCTGCCAGTCCCGAGTGCTTGCGTCCCGAGTGATCACGGTTTCGTAGTCCCAAACTATCACTAGTGACTTGCGGCAAACACTGAGCACCACTTGCAGGTATCACACACTATAACTTATGTCAAATTTGATTGCACACAACTAGTCGAGTACCGTTCACATCCACCGTTAAATAGTTTTGAGTTTTGGATTTTAATTTTTTTTTTTTTTGGCAGGTTGTAGAATTGATGCACCGAAAATACGATATACCAAACAGGAGAAAGATTGCCGAACACTAACAGTAACACTTGTGTAATCCGTGTCCCGGCCGGTTGCGCCTGACGTTTGGCGAAAAAAGCACAAAAAAGAGCAGTCGAGCAAAGCTTGAAAAGGAAGCTCGCGGAGAAGCTCGGAGCCGTTAGCTGTTGTCGCTGTGCCCGGACCACTGCAACTGACTGACGGATGGTCTTTTAAATTTGTTTTTATAGTCGGCATAATTTTGCTTGCCTCCTGACACAAAACCGCGTGCTTGCGCTCGGCAGTCGGAGGGGACCCGGCGGCGTCGGAAGCCGCGATCCGGCGGCTCGTTTTGCAGGGAGCTGGATGTACGCGACATTGCGGCACACACAGCAACAGACACGCAAACACACACACACACTCACACACACTTGGAGATTGTTCGTTTGTTCGACCAGCGAGGTCCGTACAGAGGGGGTTGGACTTCCCTTTCCATGCATACATACAATTCGGCACGTACATGTGCACTCACACTTGCGCCCGGTCGCCCGTGTACCCAGACGAGTGTGGCCAGCCGACAGCAATCTGCAACCTAATCCACATTTCTTCCTTCGCCACCTTGCGCTGCATCCGTACAATTTCGCGGCAAGGTATTAGGTCATCCCGCTTGTTTACTTGCCACACGATGTACCGACATTCGGAAGCATACCTTGGCTTCCTTGTTCTGTTTCGGCTTTATTTTACGACAAGGTCCTTCTCAACGTCCTTAGCAATAGAATCCTGTAGTTGTTTTGATAATCTAAAACTAGTACTTGCTGAGACATTCAATGTCTGCTTCGATCAAGAAAACACGAGTAGATATCCAACGGCTTAACGTCAAGTAGTATCAAGTGCAGAGTATTCGAGGGATTTGCATACTTCCGGGATGACAGGACCAAGATCGAAAGACGCGAATATTCGCAAATTCTAATAACATTGAGTGATTTATGATACATACTTGAATGATTGGGAAAATACGAAGTTGCGATTGTTGGACATTTCGTTTCATCTTCTTCTTTCTTGGCTTAACGACCTCTTAGGTCATGCCTGCCATTTCTGGCTTACTAGACTTATTGTTACCGCATAGTTGGATAGTCAGTCCTCACTATGGGGGAACGGCCCAGATGAGACTTGAACCCCGGTCATGCCGTGTGAAGACCGGCGTTTCATACTTTGTCAATTGTTATCAGTCAACATCCAGTTGACGGCTGACTTACGGAAGCGTACCTACTGATGTACGTGTACGCAAAGAGTACATCCGCGCGCCAAACCTGTGGATAATGTCCGGCCGGTCTTCGCAGGTTAATTGTTTTCTCTTGTTTTTTTTTTTTAGTTTTGAAGCCGTCGGGGATCAATTAGAATAATTAAATGATGTAACGTCGTCGTACGTACGTGGTGCACACGGACATTTTAGATATTCGCTTAGAGCCAAATGTGCGTGATGCGTGAGCGGCGCGAAATACACTGCACGAAGCAGCACTGGTGAAGCATTTAGTTTTTGCGCTGGCTGCCGGACTTGTTTACCGAAAAGCGTGACTGAGATGAATCGTGCATCACGACCGGGTTGAAAAGCGGAAGACGGTACGGCCATTTTGTTTCGCACAGTGGGAAGAAGATGGTTGGCGAATTTTGGCAATAGAATCCTGTAGTTGTTTTGATAATCTAAAACTAGTACTTGCTGAGACATTCAATGTCTTCTTCGATCAAGAAAACACGAGTAGATATCCAACGGCTTAACGTCAAGTAGTATCAAGTGCAGAGTATACTAGGGATTTGCATACTTCCGGGATGACAGGATCAAGATCGAAAGACGCGAATATTCGCAAATTCTAATAACATTGAGTGATTTACGATACATACTTGAATGATTGGGAAAATACGATGTTGCGATTGTTGGACATTTCGTTTCATACTTTGTCAATTGTTATCAGTCAACATCCAGTTGACGGCAGACTTACGGAAGCGTACCTACTGATGTACGTGTACGCAAAGAGTACATCCGCGCGCCAAACCTGTGGATAATGTCCGGCCGGTCTTCGCAGGTTAATTGTTTTCTCTTGTTTTTTTTTTTAGTTTTGAAGCCGTCGGGGATCAATTAGAATAATTAAATGATGTAACGTCGACGTACGTACGTGGTGCACACGGACATTTTAGATATTCGCTTAGAGCCAAATGTGCGTGATGCGTGAGCGGCGCGAAATACACTGCACGAAGCAGCACTGGTGAAGCATTTAGTTTTTGCGCTGGCTGCCGGACTTGTTTACCGAAAAGCGTGACTGAGATGAATCGTGCATCACGACCGAAGCGGAAGACGGTACGGCCATTTTGTTTCGCACAGTGGGAAGAAGATGGTTGGCGAATTTTGATCCCCAAAAACCCGGATGTTCATGAACGATGTACAGCAAGGAAATTAGTATTCTAAGATGAATACAAATTTAATTTCAATCACTACAATCCTAGTCTTTGGCTAGTCTGGAGCGTTATGGTAATTCGAACAAGTTAACCAATTACACCATTACACAAAACGTTGTCCTTGAACAGGTCAAACTCTTTACAGCTAAGAGCTTAAGGATGTTTCCACTACGAGCGAAAAGAAAATCCAAGGGTATCTGTCACAACGAAAAAAAAAAAAACTGGTACTAGTCATAGTTTTGGTCCGATCGCGATAAAACCATGCACTTATAAAGGGACCGGTCGTGTTCGACTCAACTGTTGGAAGTTTATCGCAACTTGAGTTTGGTGGATATCGTTTTTTTGTTGTCTGTGTGCAATAGATTCTCATCGTACGATGACCCTTTCGGTAGCGTTAG
The DNA here is from genome assembly GCA_002091835.1 of Anopheles maculatus. Lineage (NCBI taxonomy): Eukaryota > Metazoa > Arthropoda > Insecta > Diptera > Culicidae > Anopheles > Anopheles maculatus. Next base: position 225,215 of record KZ062051.1, on the reverse strand, counting down.
TGTCGAACCTGCCTCGGAGTGTCGAGTCGGATCTCTTGACTGCACGCGCAAGAAAAACCCTCAGCTACCGAAGAAGGGAAAACAGTCGCGAATCTTGCGCGTACAGTCGAGTTGGCGGCGTCGATGCAACCAGCGGGTCCAGCGTCGTAAAGATCGGGTTAGCCGGTTTGTTTCGTTTCGTCGCCAGCAGGCTGCAAATTGCATCTCCCGATCGCGCAGTTGCATCAGTGCGTGCTCTTGCGCATGGCATGCTTGATGCAATTTCTTTCGCACAATTTCTCAATCTTACAGCCTTCGCTTTTGCATGGACTTCGTGATCCGGCGTAGATATTAGCGACCGCCAGCTGCCGTGCTCGATTAGCACCCTTTTGCATGACAGTCGCGAACGTTCGTCTTACATACCCGGTAGCAAAAGGGGAAACGCTGACTGAAGATTGGGGAATTGGGGAATATAAGGTAAGGTGCTCGGGATCGTCAGTTTTGATCGTCAAATATATAGTGCGGTTCCTAATTTTAAGCTTATACTGACACTCAACAATGTGCAAGCCTTAATGCTTGTTGAGATAGTTCATTACTGGACAATCGCTATCAATGAAGTTTGACAGCAGGTAAGGTGCGTTAGAATTCGTGACCGTTTTCTACTCACTTTCACTTCAGTGCACAAATCAGGACACTGCACTGGACATAGCTCTTTTGGTTTACCTAGTTTCCTGTAGCATGCGTCTTGCTTCTACATGGAACGTGCCAGGTCTTTTTAATGTCACCCGTGCGCCAGAAACACCGGGCGTTTTAATTTGCTCACCACTGATCGGATTTGCGTCAGCCGACGAAGGTTGCGTAGTTTCATCGGGCGCTGGAGTGAACGTGGGGCTGGTATGATTGAAGGTAACAACTCTGCAGCGTTCTAGTTTTGGTAAAATATGGCGATATGCGACTTTATTAGTGACGAATCGCGTAATGCATACGTTTAAAAGAAGGAAGAACGACTAGTGTACCAAGCGAACAAAACCCGGGAAATACATCTCCTTTTTACACGACGATTATTACAACATTGGTTTAAACAGGTTCCAGAGTTAGACAGATGACTCGTAGATAACTATTTGCACCACCTTCGGTGGACCGTCCTGGCTGTCCTGCTTTTCCTTGATGTCCTGCAGGATTGCATTCGTGATCGCTTCCAGGGCGGCCATCTCCTTTGCCTGCGCCTTCTTGTTGCCATGGCGTCGCGGCATCGATACCACCGTAAGCACGCGCCGTAAATCATTATGCAGCGCTGTCACATCGATGCCGGTGCCGGCCGATTCACCCAGCCGTCTTAAAGTGTCCGCCAGTGGTCCGGAAAGAGCCTGTTCGAGTGAGAGCAGACCAAGTTGTTAATAGAAGCTGCTACTGTTTAATATACTGATAGTACTGTACCTGTAGTTTTTGCCAGCTTTGGGCGTACTGTCTTCGAACCAGCTCGATGATAGTACTGGTCAGTGCTAATCCGACCAGGATGTATAAGGTGCACAGTAGCATGTAGTTTGGTTTACCTGTTTGAAAAGAATGTGATATATTCCTCAAGGTCCATGGATAACCTGCTGTCACGTAACGTACTTGGCACCAGATCGCCGAATCCAATGGTAGTCATCGTGATAAAGCAAAAGTAATAACCATCAAAGAAGTTCCAATCCTCTTCCCACAGCAACAGCAAACCGGTCCCTGCCGCTAGGTACACGCCCAAGAAACATACGGCACCGACAGCGTACAACCATTTCTTGTCAGACAACTTAATACCAGCATCGGGACAAAATCCTAGTGGAATAAAAAAAGTAAGTTGATGTATATATGGGAATGTGTACGCACTTTAGCAACAGTGTGGAGTGTTGTTCTATGATGTCTGTTTCTTGTTCAGAAGTTTCTTGTGACTTTTGTTTGCTCTGTGTTATATTCAAAGACCCCGATTTTCGAGGGTCTGCAACAACTCGGAGATGTCTTGGCAAAGTCTGCTTTGTTTGTCCGAATATACGTACTTGCCAGTGGTAGAGCAGGAAAATTTTTCGCTATAGTAGACACAGCTTCCGCAAAGAGACGACCCCAGTCGGCAATGACAGTCAGCGTAAAGGGGATGCCGATGAGTGCGAACATCATACAGAAGACCCTGCCGCCGAGTGTGACTGGCACAATGTTACCATATCCTGCAAATGACATACGGAGAGATTACCGGTGCGTCCCATAGCGCTACATACTGTTTCCTAATAGGTTAATGAGCAGTTATACCAGTCCCGCTGAAAGCAATTTGTTTTCGATGTTGATACAAGGTGCATGTATCATGCCCGATCATGTCTAGCCAATAAAGAACGCCCCCACCTCCCCCCCCTCCCCCATGACGTACGTACCGATGGTCGTAATTACGGTGGACGCAAAGAAGACGGCCTGCAGCACGCTCCACTTCTCGACCGCGACCGGAAAGTTCTGATCGGCGTCAATCAAAATCCCGCCCTGTGCCGCATCCTGCACCACCTGCAACAGAGCACGGCAAGAGCGGTAAGTTTCCATTTGTATAATCGGTGACAACAACGCACTGGAAACTATTTGTCTCGGATGTTTTATGTGTTTGTGTGTGTGTGTGTGTTTACCTGTTCGTACTTCTTCAGCTCGAAGGCAAGCAGTTGATCCAAGTTTTGTACGCTTGTGTTGTTGACTATAGAGTTGATGAAACCGTGCCGATGTTGGGATAAAAGTTTGCGGAGTCCTTGAATTCTGGCGACTTCCGCAGGCCGCTCGAACTCGCGAAATATCTAGTGTGGAAAAGTAGTGATTTCAACAATCTGGTTATACTGTTTGGTGAGCATCTGTCAAGTAGAGCAGTGGTTGATCAATCACAAACAAAAACAAGTGCTTTGGTTCTCAAACCGGAACTTATCAGAATTCTTCAATCATTTCCCTTACGTCGCCATTATCCTTTGTCAACTCGCTGTACGTGCGTCAGACGGCGACGTTGCAAGTGAGAGTGAAATAAGCAAAAATTTACTAATGCCTAACGATTATCAGCGTGTCAAACGACCGGATGGGGTCCAACCTAGTTGGCCCCCCTCGTTCGCGTACTGTCAAAGGGTTAAAGACGCATCGGTTTGATCGCAACCATTTGTTTGTTTGTGGTGCGCGATATTTTAATTAGTACCACCGGGTTGTGCTTCGAGCGCGTGAAAAAATGAGGCCAAGAATAGCATTGAACTTGACCGGCGAATAATCGGGTTCCCGGTTCGGCAACCGTTCCCGTGCCGGTGACGCGCTAGTGACAGGGCGTCAACAGGGCGTCAACAGGCGTCCAACAGTTCTACTCCTTCGCTTCAATTGCGCTAGGTTTCGCTCAATTTCTAATTCAGCTTCATTAGCATTTTTCAATCAATCGACCGTTTCTTCGAAATTAAACTGCCGGCAGCGAACAGCAATCGATTCAACCGCGAGCTGTAAATTTCCATACGCAAATGTCGGTCGGTGTCGGTGTCGGGGGGTATTAATGTCATTCAGGTTATATGAAACGATCAACAATTGATGGTGCTGTGTGTGATTGGCGAAACGATACCGATCAACGCAACAAATCGGCCGAACCGTGATATACATGGATATTGTCGTATTTGTAGTACTAGCCGAGTTGATAATGCACACCGATCAGGTTGTAACCAATGTGCATCATATAACGTAGACAAGTGACTGCTCTATTAGCGACATAATCATCCTAGTGCCAATTGTAGAAGTACCACAGGAAGACTCGTTCCGATTGGAATCATTTGCCAGTTGCACTGAGGACTTCTGAAGGAAACCCTTTACATCTGGTACTATACTTATCATTATTCCACAATGAGTACTGATTTTAGGCACACATTGATGTCTTAACCTTACCGACAGACTAAATACAGACTATCTTGCTTATGGATATTTCTCCAAATTCTTGTGCCCCAATTATTTGCTATATCTGACTAGCAACAATATTCTCCTTGAACAGGCAGCAGGCAACGCTCTGAAGTGATCGGCGCCAGGTCAGCCCTTGCAACTCTGCTTAATGTTATGCATTAGCTGCCATCGACATTTGCTTTGCTTGTTTGTTTGGTACGGGATTGCAAAAATAAACACTAGCACGGTACGAATGTACTAAAGCAAAATACCAGAACCGATCGAGGATGTATGTTTTATTGGGGGCGGAATTCTTTGAAGAAGGCATACCGTTGGATTTCTTCGATTGCACACAAACATCCATTACAGTTCAATTACATGGAAGGTATGCAGCAAGATACTTGAGACGACGATTATTCGGCATGGCGAATCAGATATCACTTGTGTAGGTGGTGATTCTGTGCATGAGTTTAAGAATAGGAAATGTAGCTAGTAGTTGAAGGTTCAATGATATCAAACTAGTGGCGGATCAAGTCGGAGACCTTAGACGAAATGGAAGTTAGGATCCCCTATCAGATATCCAAGGGAGATATCCGAGGGGGGATGGGGGTTGACATGATGTCTCAGGGGATACTTTCGGTGAGGTCCGTAATAGGAGATCTTTAATACGGGGCTCTTTATACGAGGACCATTATTTGAGGCCACTAATACTCGACCTCCATGATGAAGTCCTTGCTTGGAAGTTGAGCAACATACTAGACCACTATTTTATCCCGCTTCATCATTGTCTCTACTTTATTCGCAAGAAGTAACGCTCTCGGAGTTACGCTACACCTTACACTGCGAACAAATATTGAAGTTGTTGTTGTTTTTTCCTTTGACCTGATATCCAGCGAATTCGTCTAAAAGTAACCACTATCGGGGTTGGATAACGAGCAGGGATGACACCAAACATATATCACTGCTCACCCACACATGTCCTTGTTGTCAACCGGGTTTTTCCTCACCATGCTCATCGGTCGGCGTTAATGGTATCGCAAACAAATCATACAATTTATGGCTCCCTCCCCATATATTGTGTTTTTTGTCTTGCCGAATGAAGCTCGGTGTATCACATTACGCGAGAAACATGTGTCACTGGCTGAAAATGATCTTGCGCTCGGGTTTCACTCACTGTCGGTGTATCGATTGTGTATGTAGCGCGGCTAATGTGAAGCGGAAATTCTGCTGTGTAGCTATTAACCAGATTGTTTACTAATGGCACTTTTTCGCTCATACGCTTAAAGCATTGCGCCCACATCTTATGACAGATGACTAAGTATGCTCAAAGTCGTCTTTTTCGACAAACTTATCGTTGTATTATGTTGTAAACCGGTGTATCATAGTAAAAGACGCGAGAGAAAGTTTCGCAAGCAACTAAGAAACTGGACATGTACGAACGACCTACAGCAGTGGTCGGAACGTTCCATTAACGTTCCAAAACACGGTCTCGGGCACCTCCGAAGCCAGTTAACTGTGATGCGGAAGATGAAGGAAGTGAATCATTAGTGTGTGCGACATTGATCAACGCTTTTGTGTTGCTCGGTCCGCTCAGAACGCTGCCGAAATACTAACGTAACGGATCCCGTGTTACGCACTGACGATGATGATGGCGATGATGGTGACGAAAGACATAAACAACTCGCACCCTGACGGCGATAACCACGCTGGTAACGATGTCAATGATGCTGATAATCGAGATTAGTAATAACATTCTTCTCTCTCCGTAGGTCGCGTGCTCTTCTCTTGAGAGACCGACACAGCTTAGAATAGCAAGAGATGTTGCTTCGTTTGCGCTGTCGGTTGTACAATACAAGCTGCCTATTACGCTGTACGAAACTCTCCTTTTCATGAAACATTTATGAGGATGTTTAATAAGCCTCCCTAGAGAGAAAAAAACACCTACTTAACGAAGGACCTGCACGACTACGTAATGAAGCGGAGAAAACAAAATATATATTCTCGTCGGGTAACAGACCACGCACAGATTTTAGGACACGCTGAGCGGGTGAAACACGCCAACCGATACGCTAGCGAGTCGCAAACAACAACAATCAGCGAGCCAATGGAGGCAAAAATTTCTCCAAATTATGCAAAGTGCACATCCCCTTGTTCGTAACCGGGCCGGCTTATCGTCAGCGTTCTTGGGAATGGTCGTCGTACGCCGTGTAGGTCCCCCCCCCCAGTCGGTACAAACATAAGGGCTGGATGAGATGCTCCGGTAGTATGTGGACTAGGCGAACAAAGTTGATCATCGGAGATCTCGTGTTTACCGGGTTAGTCTGTGCGAGAATAACCCGACGTTTGAGCGATAGTGGAGCGCGATTTCTCAGTTCGCTGGACTATTTTTAGAACCTCACCGGATCTCGTGCCCATGCACGCGCATTTCGCAGTTTGTTAGCCATATGTCTTGTTCGTGTCACGCTTTCTGTGACCGTGTGTCGCGGCTCAACTGCACAACACACATACGCTGTGCGTGTGTGTTGGGGTTTGTGCTGGTAGCGTGGGAGTGTTTTGCCGCTTTGTTGTTGCGTGTTTGTTTGCCGTCCGAGGAATCTTTTTTCAACCCTTTTTTTTATCTGCTTGGTGATGTTGTCTAGGTGCATCAGTACTATCTCAATTCCATGCTGGATGATTTATTGGATGATTCTCCTGCAGATTACACAAATCTGTCCAGCATTCGCTAAGCACAATACCAAGAAGAGAATCACTTCTGGTTAGTATAACTTGAAAACCCCCTAAAAACCCATTAGTTGATTGCCTTGTTCGTCCATCAGTATCTCCCAATGACGAGCGCATACATTGTGGTTTCTTTCTAAGTTCGCTGTCCAGCCGTTTTATGTGGCCTGGAAAGGGTTTTAGGATGTACGTACAGCAGGTCGTAAAATTTGCCACCCAATAACTCTCTGGAGCTCGAAATGCGAAGGGCGTAAAGTGTTGCCAAAGCATAATCGTAAAGAAAGTATTTATGTTATGGGTCTCGGGAAATCTCGAACGTTTCAAACTGGTCGAATGTTAGAGTTCAACTTAGGCAATAAAAGAAGTTATTCCTTATCATTATCTGCTAAATTGTTCGAGAACTACCATTTTATAGGAGATAATCGTATCCGTATCGTTAGACATTATTGGGATTAATAGGACATTCGAAAGAGAGCCTATTGAGTGATCGGAAGTTGCTAGTAGCTGTCGGAAAGAATTGTTCATAGATCTATTGTTGATAACTCTGTCTAATTACTTCAATTCGTTGATTTAAAGCTCCAACCATTTTTATAGCAAAATGACAACCGAT
>KZ062051.1:181573-207628 GCA_002091835.1 Anopheles maculatus | reverse complement strand
TGCGGTGATGCTGCTCTAAGCGAAACAAGGTGTCGGGAGTGGTTTCGACGCTTTCGAAGCGGTCATTTCGCCGTGGAGGATGCTCAACGTGAAGGAAGGCACAAAACGTTCGCCGACGAAGCAATTTGGTGGGACCAGCTCGGCGTCATCTACTACGAACGTCTGCAACCGGGAGAAACAATCACTGGTGAACGCTACCGGCAACAATTGATGAGTTTAAGCCGATCACTGCGTGAAAAGCGGCCAGAATACTCATCACGCCACGACAAAGTTATTTCTGCTGGATGCCAATGCTCGGCCACATGTTGCGCAATCTTTGAAAAACTACCTTTATACCCTCAAATGGGATGTTTTACCCGCCGTATTCACTGGATCTTTCAACATCGAATTTCCATCTGTTCCGATCAATGGCACATGGATTGGCTGACCAGCAGTTCTCCTCCTATGAACAGATTCGGAATTGGTTGGATACCTGGATTGCGTCGAAAAACGTATCATTTTTCCGAAAAGGAATCCGCGATTTACCCGAAAGGTGGAACTAAAGTAATAAATAATAAAGGCCAATACTTTGATTGACCCAATTTCTACAAATAAAAATGCCCCGAGAAAAACTAAACTTATGCAAAAAACGACCGTTATTTATTTGCGCACCTAATAGGGCGGCCCGGTGGTGTATACGATAGTGGCGCCAGTCTTCACACGGAAGGACCGGGGGTTCGAATCCCGGCGGACCGCCTCCCCGTACGCAGGACTGACTATCCAGCTACGGGTAAAACCAAGTCATAGAAAGCTAGAAATAGTAGGCCAAGCACAAGACCTCACGAGGTTGTAGTGCCAAGGAAGAAGAAGCAGAATAGTAATTATAGCAAGGACGTTACTATAGCAATCTAAAAGGGTTGACGTAGTACAGCTTAGAACGCATACAGTTGTTCTCTCTAATGTCCTAAAGACATCAAATAGAAGCATGGAAGATCGACGTGTTTGGCCCAGTGATCTGCTACTCGCTCATGTCCGTATGTTTGCTGTTCAAATTTTAAGTGTCTTAATTTTCAAAAGCCTAATGCCGTTCACTTGAAGCTAGATATGATCGTCGCTGACAGGACAGGCAGAAAAAGGCTACCAGGGAAGCAACTGTTTGCATAGTTTTAGGCGTTAATAAATAAGGAAGAGCTTCTTCTTCTTTCTTGGCCTAACGGCCTCTTAGGTCATGCCTGCCATTTATAGCTTACTATAGTCTTATAGTTACCGCATAGTTGGATAGTCGGTCGTCACTATGGGGGAACGACCCAGATGAGACTTGAACCCCGGAGAAGAAAAGAAAAAGAGTTAAGAAAGAGCATAACAATCACTACAGAAACAAGCGCCTCCCAAAACTGTACACCATTGAGCATTGAAACAAATAATAAAAGCAAGGTAAAATCTCCCCGGAGGTGCTCAACGGGCTTCCTTAATCTCGTCAAATGCGACAATCATCCACTTTGCATGGATTATAGTTGTAGCTGTAGCTCATGTATTTTCGTTTATAGCTTCGTGCATTAAGCTGCAGAACTATTGCACGTGTTGATGAGTCGCTCAACTGCCAAACTGATTACATCTAGTCGTACCACGGACAGCGTTTTCCCCCCCCCCCCATCGTGTAGTCTCTAAGGGACAATTTATGCACAACAGACATTCGAAGCCACTTTAAGTGAGCCGGGTGAATGGAATTCAGCACACCTGTTTGACGCTAAAGACGTTACCTTCCGTCGCTAAACTAAACGTCCCTGTTAGGGACTTTATTAGCAGCGTTCTTAACGTTCCGGTTTGCAACACGGCCGACTCCGTCCATCAAACAGATACTGGCTGGATATGTAGCGCATAAAATATTTACAAGTTGCAAAGTTTGCAACAGTTTGGGGGGGCTTTGGAAGGGGAACATTTGATTGGTCCTAACTACTAATGATGAATATGAATGAGCATCACTGCTACACATCGGGATGCCGTAAGATGCACGGGTGTAATAATTTATGTTTTTACCTATCACCGGAGTTGTTGAAATGACTTCATAAAGACTCACAGTTACCCTGGCCTATGTCTATCTTTGCTCCAATACTGTACACGAAGCCTGTCAGATGGAGGTGTCGGTAGTTTTGCGCGAGACATGAGCTTACCGGTATCAAGCTGGTTTGTGACTTGCGTTATTTGAAGGCGAGGGGTTCGAGCGAAGTCTTCAACAACTCCAAGTTTGTGTGGGCGAACATCGAAAATTCGCAGTTTTATAGCAAAACAATACACATCACACTTGCTTTAGCAACTACCATGTTTTTTTGAGAACGGATTAAATTCATTAACTCGATAATGAGAGTATGCTTTAAAAGTCTACCAAAGCAGCATGCCCACGTATCTTTTACCATAGCAACAAAGCCGTCAAAGATTCACCCTTCACAGGGGGGGTCCAAATGCTTTAAATGAAACCTGCTAGTCAATACATTTTCCCACTATCGAGACGAAGTTGAGCGCGTAAATTTAAGTACACGTTGCTATCCATCGTACCCTACCCGGCATCGCACACATTCGGATGAAATATTAATTTATTTCATTTAGCTCCTAAATCTGAAGCGTCATTCTCACCTTACCGGTTCACTGTTCTGTTCGCACACATGGGGCGGAGGTTACCGTGTGTATAGTCTCTGCATCAGCACTTTAAAATTCATACATTCATACCCAACACAAAAAAGGGGTAGCCGGGCAGTGTGTGTGTGTGTTTGATTTTTCGACAAAAAGGTCTTTCATTAGGGATAATATAAAGAAAGGCAGCGCAAAAGCCGTCTGCATGCGGGACGCTCCGGTCAAGCGTCGAGAGACACAATGCGCGCGTAGATGTGTGGAAGAAGCTGGCAAACAGCACACAACCAAACACACACACACACACATACATACAGCACAAAGATGGAAGGACAGCAAAACAGCAAAACAAAGAACTCGGAATTCCTCGAGTAGCGTCCGAAGGATGTGTACCGAACAGGGGAACCCCGGCGAACCCTGTGAAGTTCCTTTTTATCTAAAATTCTCATCAAGGGAATTTTTCATTCCGACCCCGAGGCCCGACCGTTACCCACCCACCCACCATGTTTAAAGCAGCGGTAAGGGGTTTGGGTGCTTTCGGTTTAGTTTTAATTTTCCATCACATTGGAAAACCGCCAGCCAGCCAGCCAGCTAGACTCGCCCACCCCCCGACATACACTAGGCTTCGTTGCACAACCCTTGCGGCTCACTTGCGGGAAGGGAAAATGTAATTTTTCACCAACCAAACCCACCACCCACCACCCCCCGAGGGGCAGTGAAAAACGGACCGGTTGCCGACCTGGTACCGGCCCCGGGGGCCGACCGTGTCCGACAACCTATTTAACTCGCATCACCCCGGCGACGGTGGCGCGATGTCGGCAGGAGCACGGGTTTCGCATTTAAAGTATTTACGGTGTGTGTACGTTCAATCGTAATTTATATGTATGGGCAGCGTGTGTGTGTGTGTGTGTGTGCGTGTGCGAGCTTGAGTCATTTGCAAAAGAAGCGGCCAGTGCGAGTCGGGCGTACGGTCCATTCGGCAAAAAGTGGCTCCGGAGATCGTTTGTCGGCTAACAACGACAACGATCTAAGCTTGTGCTAACACAACCATCACTTTTCTCAAGCTGTGGGTCTAGGGATGCAGGTCGGGTCGGGCATCCTGGGTAGGGAGAACGGAACCGGCTGCGTACGGACATCGAAGATAGGTGGAGCTCTAGCGCTGGCTAAGGATATGTTTGCGATATATTTATGTGTGTTTTTTTGTGTGCTTTATATCATACAGAGTCTAACCCCGAGTCTGGCCCGTTCTAATGAAAGTATATTAAATACGAGCGAGCTTTACCAGGATTCCTTGGTGTATTGTTTGCTTTTTTTTTGTTTGTGCTCGCATCCTTTGATTTTAATTGTCCGCGCTCGGCGATCCTGCAAGAACGCTCGCTTTGTACCGATGCACACCAAAGAAGAGAAATTCCTTTTGCATAACCTTCACAAAGCAAACACCCCAACGGAAAGGTAGGTCAAATAGGAGCAGATCCGGCTAAAATGGGGTGTGGTTTAGCGCAAACTTGCCACACCGCGGTACGAGCATTTCTTCTCGTTCTCGTTTGTTTTTTTTTTGTGTTGGTTCGGCTCCAAGGCACCAAGGCACCAAAAATGCCTGCCCACAGACAGACAGGTTCCGTTGCGCAGGATAACTTCAACGCAAGGGTGAGCAAGAATCCCCGTGCCTCGTGTGTTTGAGGAAAGTTTTGCTGTGTTGAATTAAAAATGATTTTTGAAAAGCTTTATGCGTTTCTTGTACCGTAGAACGGCGACTTGCAGCATTGAAGAACCATTCCTGGACGCTCTGTAGCTGGCGCTGTAGCGTTCTGGACTCTCTGTTGCAATGGCTCGCAACCAGCCAAGATGGAGTGGTAGCTTTTCAGGTGAAATATTTCAGTCTTTTCCAGTGTTGATGTTGCAGTCCAGAAATGTCTGAAACGGTTCTATCTCTACTTGACCACAGCTCTAGCACCATGGTTTTAATCAACGAATCAGAAATGTATGGTAAGATTCGACATTATCCTGAAACGAGTCGAAAAGGTGCAAAAAGAGTCTTGTTACGTCCGGAACAGAGCCCAGAACTCTGTACTGCTGTTGTCTCTTCTTCTGCTTCTTTGGTTCTACAACCTCGGAAGATATTGGCCTGCTATTCCTAACTTTCTATGACTTAGTTTTACCCGTAGCTGGCTAGTTAGCTCTGTTGTCTAAACCTCTAAATATGATGCGGTCTATGATGATCTAAACCAGTTCTTTGTTAGCTCTCAAAGCATTAAATTAGATTGATGTCTCTCTTTTAGTTTTCTCCCGAGCTTCTTCGGCAATATCAGTTCATGTCACCGATGCTCTAGAAATATATTGATTCACGAAGCAGTTTGCAACAAATTCCACACCAGCACAAAGTATTCATGATTGAGTTATTGTGTTTCAGAGGTTAGCTTCAAGGTGTTTAATCTCAACAGATTGTCTAAATTAAAATAAAAATCTACAAACAATTCTTCAACATCTTGAGATGCAGTAGTTGTGAGGTCTGATAATAAGGGTCTAATGCCACCAGCCTGTTTACATTGCCGAGAAGATTTCAACAAATTTTACACCAGTATCAGACGATAGACCATGGTGTCTACTCTCACTAGCTAGTCTGCATTACCGAGACGTCCTCTACACATTCTTCATCGGCATGAAGATTTGAAGATAAGATAGCGGTGAGATTTGACATCAAGCTGGCATTAGCTAGTTTACATTACCGAGCAGTTCAACAAATTCCACACCAGCACAAAGTTTTCATGATTGAGTTATTGTGTTTCAGAGGTGAGCCTCAAGGTGTTTAATTTCAACAGATTGTCTAAATTTAAAAAAAAATCTACAAACAATTCTTCAACATCTTGAGATGCAGTAGTTGTGAGGTCTGATAATAAGGGTCTAATGCCACCAGCCTGCTTACATTGCCGAGAAGATTTCAACAAATTTTACACCAGTATCAGACGATAGACCATGGTGTCTACTCCTTCACTAGCTAGTCTGTATTACCGAGACGTCCTCTACACATTCTTCATCGGCATGAAGATTTCAAGATAAGATAGCGGTGAGATTTGACATCAAGCTGGCATTAGCTAGTTTACATTACCGAGCAGTCGACAGCAAATTCTACAACAGCACTTAGATCTATAGATTGTGTAGTTGTGAGGACTGGCCTGAAGGTGGCTGAAGCACCAGCTAGTCTACATTAACGAGAAGTCCTTAAACAATTATTGAAATGGCAAACAGTAGTTGTGAAGTCTCACTCTAAGGTGCCGAGTCTCATCAGACGGCATAGCCAAGAAGCCTTCAACATTTTTTTTTACCAAAACAAAGATTTTACACGGTTATACAGTGGTATGATGTAATATCTTAAGCACATCTATTCTGATAAAAAGTGTTCAAATGTGTGAACCACTTAGAGGCTGCTCCAGATACAGTCGTGTACGACAAACGATAACGACATGTTTTACGAGTGTTCTAGCATTTGTTGGCCAACACAAAGCTGTCAGTTAGGCTGTCAAAGTACAAGGCCGGAAAGTGTAATGTCAAATATAAACAAACACTTGAGTTTATATATTTTTCGACATTGTTAATTGTTTGATTGCCGATCACACCATTGAGCATTAAATATTTGACATTATTCATCAGAATGATTGTTTTTGTCGTTTGCCGTACACGACAGATGCTAGGCGGAGTACCTTAGTGCACCAACTGTCAAAATGGAGTGTCAGTTCATACACGCTTCGGTATGAGTTTACCTTATTCGGTACAATTGCTGCAACTGCTCGACTTTTTGACAGAAAATAGCTTAATATTTTTAGATTTTCCAGCTTAAGTCAACATAGACTCCACTGCTTGAGTGTAGAAATCGTTTATCTTTGAACTACTCCATCACCCAGCAGCCGGTCAACCGTGTCAAGGGTAAGAAAACAACACGGATGTGGGCATGAAACATGATTATATTTGCAACTGAGCCGGAAAGCTGAAGCTCTTGCTTGATGTGCGTTAATTGATAGAAAACGAACACACCCAAACACACACACACACATACACTCACAGGGAGAGAGATTGAAAGCCGGGGGATGGAACCATTTCCCGATATTGATCTTCGCTGTGGAGGTTGGGGCAAATTTGCGGTGCGTTTAATGCTCGGGCGGGACGCATTACCGAGGGTTATGTTAGATGAAACCTGGTGCTGGATTGGGAAAATTAATATGGGCTGCTTCCTGCCTGTTATCGACCCGCTCGGTTTCGCATGATTTGAGAAAGAGTTAATGGTGCCTTAATGATTATGAACGTTGGTTTGGGTGGGCAAAAAACAAAAACGACAACAACAAAAAAACCGGGCGAAAAAGGCACATCCGGCACTGGTACCTGTGGAAAGGGTGAAGTCCGAAGTCCGTCCGGTAGTTTGATTATTTTAATTGTTACGGGATTAATTTTCATACCATGTACGGTTGGTGGTCATGCGAGTTGGCTGTAGTTGATAAGTCAGCAGCATTCGATAGCGGGTGCAGGTTTATATGAGGAGTGTATCGATTTTTAAACGGCACTAAGTATACACCGACATTATTTTCACATTTTGCTAGGTTTGTTAATATAAATAAAATAGAGATTATAATAGAGACAGCTTGTGCATTTTTCTCATGTTCTATTGAAAAAGATGTAGAATATTGTCAGGAATTTCTAAATTTCTGATCAAAACAACAGGCAAAATATTAGTACTTCAGCTCAAACAAAGCTGACCAATTTGACTCAACAAAAGGATGAAAAGGTACACCAGATCGGGAGCCAGAACAATTCAATTCATGGTCTGAACTTATCCTTCTAAGAAGATTAGGTGGAAATTGGCTGGAATTTGCAATACATATTTGTTATCTATCAACAACGTTCTAAACATAAGGAAGAATATAGTAATTGTCGCCAGGCAATTACGACTAGGAAGAATATAGTAATCGCCAGGCCGTTTTTTCATGAATAAAAAAAGGTTGTGCAGTACCGTCTAGAAACTCTAAGATAACATTCTTGTACATATAAAACACGGTGAGTTTTGATGTACTGGCTGTCGTATTGAAAACGGATTCTGACAAATTCGACGATTTAGAGACCCACGACGTCCAATCTGCTTGAGGCTTCCGAGGGAGTTGATCCAACAGTGGTTCTTGACTTAGTTTACCCATAGCTGAAGTAGTCAGTCCTGCAAACGGGGATACATTCCGGACGGGATTCAGTATGCTATAATATTATAGCTGCGATTCTCTTTCAATTAGCTTTACCCCATAATCGAGAACTTCCTGGAGATTATTCTTAGACTTTGCTAGTATGTACTTTCCCACAAATGCACAACATTTTCTTTGCCAGCACAAATTTTGCCGAGATTGTCAAGTTATGATGAGGTCTGAAGCCAAGATGTCTAGTATCAACAGGTAGCCTGCATTCTTGTGAAGTTTGAAAATAAAAATCTTCAAAAGCACAATCTATTATATTGCATAGTTGCCGAATGCACCACAATGATATCGAGTTGTGATATCATAGGGTGTCTTGTATCATCAGCTAGTTTACATTGCCGAGATGTGTTCAATACATTTTACGCCAGTATCTTGAGAACTTTAAGCTAGGCTGGTTGTGTGGTGTCTAGCTTTCATTATCACAAAATTCAACACAACTTCTTCAAAGTACAATATTTTCAAGGTTGATTAGTTGTAAGGTTCGCAAACAAGAAGCTAATTTATATTGCCGAAAAGTCTAAAACAAATTCATCGTCAGCGCAAAAGTTTGAAGATACGGTAATAGTGAGGTCTAATGCTAAATGTATAGTCTTACAAGCTATCTAACAATGCCGAGAAGCCGTCTAGCCTAATGCTATACCAGCACAAACTTCCCAAGATTGTGCAGTTGTGAGATCAGACCCCAAGGTGTCTAGTCTCATCAACTGGGCCACAATGTCGAGAAGTCCACACACAACTTTAAAAATTTAGTAGTTGTGAGGTCTGAAATCACGGTGTCTAGTCTCCACAAGCTAGTCTGTATTGCCGAGAAGTATACAACAAATTATAAAATAGTACAAAGTTCTAAACATTGTGTAGTTGTGAGGTCTGCTACTAAGTGTCTGATCTCATCCAATTGTCTACATTATCGAGAAGTCCTTAAAAATTAGCATAAAGCTTTCAAGATAGATTATTTGAGAGGCTGACTCCAAGATGTCTAGTCTCTCCAGATTAACTACTTTGTTGAATTCACTAGTAATTTAAATTGTACGAATTATTCACCAGGATAAAAATTTCTTGATTTCCACTAGGAGTCTACAACTATAACAACAGTTAACTCATGATATAAAGGCAGAAGTCATAGAGATATACAAAGAGTTCTAAGACCGTGCGTTAAAAATAAAACTCAACTCACCGAGTGAATGATTTATTTTGCATCAAGGCGTGCTTGAGAGTATAGGAAACTCACGAACTTGATAAGTTGTGACAGAGCTTGCATGAACACATCTGCTACTAACGTAACCGTTTAAGTGTTTTGATTAAAGTTTGTTATTTTGTTAGTAGTCTTACAAGCTATCTAACAATGCCGAGAAGCCGTCTAGCCTAATGCTATACCAGCACAAACATCCCAAGATTGTGCAGTTGTGAGATCAGACCCCAAGGTGTCTAGTCTCATCAGCTGGGTCACAATGTCGAGAAGTCCACACATTCTTTCCAAACACAAAACTTTAAAAATTTAGTAGCTGTGACCGAAGTAGTTGTGTCTGAAATCACGGTGTCTAGTCTCCACAAGCTAGTCTGTATTGCCGAGAAGTATACGATAAATTATAAAATAGTACAAAATTCTAAACATTGTGTAGTTTTGAGGTCTGCTACTAAGTGTCTGATCTCATCAACTTGTCTACATTATCGAGAAGTCCTTAAAAATTAGCATAAAGCTTTCAAGATAGATTAGTTGAGAGGCTGACTCCAAGATGTCTAGTCTCTCCAGATTAACTATTTTGTTGAATTCAATAGTAATTTAAATTGTACGAATTATTCACCAGGATAAAAATTTCTTGATTTCCACTAGGAGTCTACAACTATAACAACAACAGTTAACTCATGATATAAAGGCAGAAGTCATAGAGATATACAAAGAGTTCTAAGACCGTGCGTTAAAAATAAAACTCAACTCACAGAGTGAATGATTTATTTTGCATCAAGGCGTGCTTGAGAGTATAGGAAACTCACGAACTTGATAAGTTGTGACAGAGCTTGCCTGAACACATCTGCTACTAACGTAACCGTTTAAGTGTTTTGATTAAAGTTTGTTATTTTGTTAGATAATATCTAAAAACGGTTATCAGTAGACGATGATATGCAAGTCTTTGTTTTCAACAATATACGTCAAATGTGGCTTGAGAAAATGTCCCCTTGTTTTCTCAAGAATTGTTTGTAGAAAATAGAATGTCCGCAAAAGGAACCCCTAGCTGGTGGATTTGCACGAAGAAGCATTATGCAAATTAATGTACCACTTTCTTGCTAAACCCTCGCTAGCAACATAAGAAGATAATGTATCAGAAGACGCTACACTAGCCATCCAGTGACCGCTGAGCTTAAATTAGTATCGCACCAGAAACTATATGTGCGTTCCGGGCAAGCCACGCCCACTGAAAGCTATTCGATGTCTAAGAAAATCTACACTAAGATGCAAATCGAAGCACACACTCTTGGCATCGTTCCACGGCTGCGAAAGGTTCTACCGTTACACTCTAGCGCGTCTCACAGCGAGCAACGCTCAAACAACCGGCATTGCTCTCTGTCTGGCACGGCTAGCGCCAAACGTACTTTCTCCACTCTCCAGGCAGCTTTCACGACTGGGGCGAGATTCGAGTTTTCCCTTTTGCACCGGACGGTCGGGTACGGCACTTTTCCGAGCGCCACGAACGCTTGCCGAGCTAGTGCATCTGTGGAAAGCGCCGTTTTCCATTTCGTTAGGGAAGTGGGCGTCTCTCGGCATGCTTCACCCCTTTTGTGCGCTCGATAGGCGACGATACGGCTGGGTGAGTAGCAGCGCTCTTGAGAACCGTGGGAAAGCTTGGCCCACGATTTGCAATCTTCCCACGATTTGCATATGGATGCAGTGCTGTTATAAGGGGTGATGGCTTCGCTCACCGTCCGTAGTGGCTTTTCTTGTGCACTAGATTGCACGGCAAAAAAGCTCGGAAAAAACAAATGCTTGGCAATGTACATGAACCGCAGGTACATATATAAGACACAGTCTCAACAAATGGTGGTAATTGCAAACAATTTATAAAGTTGATTATTTTCTGCAACAATGTGTGGCACTGAGAATGATTGACTGTCGCACTATAGTTAAGATATGGTTGAGGTAATGTCAAGGAAAGGTTGGACGGCATCCATTACGGTTATAGACTGCAAGGTACTTCGCAAGTCCTTCATCGAATTTGAGAAAAAAAACACACAAGTTACTATTTTTAATTGTTACCGTAAAATCGATTGAAACCCACTTACATATAAAAAGAACTATCTAAATTTTACACAAAGACAAGCTCTAGAAACATCACCAACAAATGTCTTGATAAATTAGTACCCAAAGATCAACTGTGCCAGCCAAATTTAAAGACACGTTCCTAGATGTAAGTTTACGCAATTCACAAGTCAATTTGGTTGATCCTCAAACTACCAGATGCTTTGGTTGAGATGAGAACATGCGAAAATCGCTTCAGATTCGAGTATCAACTTAATAACTATGCTCCGAATGAACGTGCTGCCATAATTATAGATAAAAACAAAATGGTGGAAGACTTGGCATAATCAATGAGCGTCTCTCTTAAATACTAATTACAACATTAATGTCTAGTCTGGTAATTAGACATTATTCCCAACTTTAGAGCGCTCTTAAAAACTTGCACTGATGTCTAGAATTTGTTTTCGATAGTATAGTTTAAGAGAATTCTTGAGCTGCAAATGTTACAACCACTTACAAACAATCATCATTCCATGCGTATAGCAATTACTTAAACGACCATTCGCGTTTGATTCAGTGTTGCAAGCAAAATGTGGGAAATTTAGCAACATTATCTTCGTCTATGTTACCATCAGAGTCGAGATGCGGTAAACTCTTACTTTAATGTGTGTGTTTTACTTTTTCATTCTTATGGTTGGATCAATAATGGATGGAACCACTCGGAAAACTTGGGAGCGAACAAAAAATGGTGTCCCATCCCGCTCAGGATCGCTCTTACATGGCACCCTTGTCGCTGCTAGTATGTTGGCTTTGTTTTTGCCTTTCGCTGCAAATATATGTCTCCCACCATCACACCTATCGACACACACACAAACACACACACGCTCTCACACGTTTTACAGACTTACTCTGACAATTACCTATTGGCGGCATCCGGAAGCTGGACAATGGGTCGGTCGGGAAGTGGAATGGCCGTTGTCCGAACGCGAAATGGAACTGCTGCTGTTGTCCTACGAAAGATGCTTCAGAAAATTACTTGTTTTGCTCGAATGTTTTACCCCAACCGGAGGTATTGGAATGTAAAAAGGCGAGGACGAACGGGACGGTGCGGGAAGAAGGGAATCGTTGGAACAGTGACAACCAGGCGAGAGTGAGTTTTTTGGGTTTTTTTGTTGTTGGTATTTAGCACCTACAAGAGGGAGCGAGTTTAATTCGATTATTTTTATGCTTCTGCAACATTGGATAGTAGACTCTTAGGTACAATAAAATTCACTATCACGATTTTTATAGCAAGATAAAGTCTTATAGCAAAAACATTCCTCAAGAACTACTTTTATCTTCAAAAAAGTGACAGCTGAGAATTCTTTCTTCAAGCTTGGTCGAGTTCTTCCACTAGTCTAAATGGTGCCCCAAAAAAAAAGAAACAAATCGAACACATATCACACAACACCAGATGACAGCAGGACGTGCTGAGCACATTGGGAATGAATTATCGAGGCGTAAACTCCGAAGCTTATCACTTAATCATGTTCACACGTACTACCGCACGACGTGCTGCATTTCTCAATTTCCTGGATGCTGCCGACTCCCGGCAACTCACACGGGACGCACACCAAGAACGTCCCCCTGGGGGACCAAAATCCGTGATCTGTTAAGTGATTTGTTGCTACCAACCCTTTTGACAGCTGGACAGTGCTTGGGATTCGGATCCTTGCCGATGCAGCGATGCACCGACATGCACCGAGACTAGTCGAAGAACTCGAACCCTCGGCCCAAGTGGCACTTGTGCAACGATGCCCCGGAAACGGAACGAATTAGCCACAAACTAACCGTGGCTAATGTGTGAGAAACTGAATATTCTAGCCCCGGGGGAGGGGGGGATTGGAATTTTTGTGTGTGAAACGTCAGGAGCGGACCCAGACAGGATAGGGATGTCGGTGATGTAGTGATAGGGGTGGTGTACTTACTTGTTTTCGATCTTGGCTCCCGTGGTCCGTCCACCGTCACCTTGATTGCCTTGTTGTAGGTGGCCACCTGCGGCGGACTTGTTGATATAGTGATGGTCAGCGTAAAGCTTTTGCCTACGCCATGCCGCACATGGAGTTTTGATTTCGGGAGGTTATGTATTTTTCATTTTGACATTGGTACCGACCGAGGGAAGGAAGATGCAACCGGGTTTTTGGAATTTTGGCCGGCAGACATAGAAGCAGGGAAAAAGAGAAGGAATAGATTAGTAGTGATTAGGCTTACGATGAATGTCGAACAATAGGTAGAGCTACGATGGCTACGAATTGGGAGCAACGACAGTAGGGCGAAGACGACGATGATGATAATGCTTTGGATTATGTTAACCCTTTCGGGGGGAGCGAAATTGATTTTACGCGAATTCTTCAAGTACTTCAAGTGATCTACATTGGATAGTAGACTCTTAGGTACAATAAAATTCACTATCACGATTTTTATAGCAAGATAAAGTCTTATAGCAAAAACATTCCTCAAGAACTACTTTTATCTTCAATTTTGATAAAACATTTGGACATTTGAAAATTCCATCCAGATCTCCTGCAGGGTTAATGCCGACAGGTCGTACACCGAAACCTTGTGCCCTACAGACAACGCACAGGATAAAACGTTTCCCCAGAAACGTAAAGCACTCCATGCGTTGTTGTTCTAGTACTGGGAACACACTTTGTAGTGTACGTTCCCTTTCCGTTGACGGTGCGCTGTTGTGCGTCAACAACATTAGAAAAACCCATGTACACAAGCAAAAACACCGTACACCCGGGGTTGGGGCGGTGTCGGTACACGCAGGCACTGATAGAAAAGGGGTGTTAATTGAAAGCAAAACAAAGTCTCCCTCTTGGGAGGTTTCGGGCGAAAACCTCGGAAGCCGCGCGTACGTTCGCGGATGTGTGCCGCACATGTGTGTTGCTTGGACGCCGCGCTGTACTTGTGGGCCCGTATCTAATATTCATAACCTACATATCTCGCGCGCGTTCTTCCGGCGAGTCACCCCTCGGGATCACCCCGTGTTTCCGAAATTAGGTGAGTTTGCTTTACAAGAGGGAATATGAGACAACCGAATAAAAACATTAAAAAAACACACACACGCATCACAAAAGCAGAAAACAGGTAAATGCGTACAAGAAGGTGCAAGGGAACATCTTTATAGGTGTACGGGTACGGATTGAATCACAATGTTATTTACACCTCAATTCTATTAGCAAGCAAATGTGCTACGTATGGGGAGGTCATGGGTATGTGAGGGCAGGATAATTGTGGGACGGGGGGAGGGCAGAAATCGTACACTTACGCACGAAACGTGTGAACAAGCGTGTATTGCTAGAATTGCCTTAATTACGAAACAGATGTATCCGTCAGTGTCGAACACTGAACGCTACGTTATAAACTCTATTATGCTATAAAATCGCTTAAAGTGTCAAAACGTTTTAAGTTGTTTTTTTTTATAGCATATCTAGTAATGCCTAGGGAAGGTAGACGATTTAAAATGTTCACTGTTTGAAAAAGTGGTTTAAATTAATTAAAATAAACTTGGAAATAATGTTTTTTTTAAAATAAAATAAGAAAAATTAAGCAAACAATATTTAATACCAAACTTTAAATAAAATTAAAGCGAATGTGTTGGTAGCGAACGCAACGCGCATCCTGTGTGTCGATGGATAATTTATCCACCCAGGCTAGCACACTGTTAACGTTTTATTGATGTGTAGTTGCCGAGTAAAACTTTACCAAAGTGCCCCGATGTGTATGTGTGTGTAGCGTATCCTTGTGCCGTTGCCGGGTCTGGACGAGAGTTACGGCGAGAGTTGTTTAATGAAAATTTTCCAAAAACGGTTCTCATCATTAAAACCGAACGCCCAAACGGAAGGTATAACCGTAGTAACCCGAGCCGGACGACGTCTCCCAGGGGAGGATATGAGGGTGGGTAGGGAGGGAATGAGCGAGGGAGCACGTAGCAGTAGGGTGAAGGGTGATTAAAACGAGGCAAAGTGGTGTTTTGCATATCTCTGAACCACTTTAGCCGACGTACCCATACGCACTGCCTACACACATATGTGTAGGTCGAGCTAGGTCTTACGCTTGGTGGAGTGGTGTTGATAGAATAGGCACCTTTTTCGAACGTCAAACACCTAGTAGGGCAAAAGTTTTCGTCTTTTTAGTCACCCAACCCATCGATGGTTCACTCACACCCGCCCCCCTACCCTCCTCCATTAAAGGACGACCCGGTGTTTTAGCTCCGGACTACTTCCGGCTTCACGTCACAAAAGGACCGAGACAACGCCATTTGTTTAAGCACTATTGCTGTAAAATTTGGAAGTCTACTGCTCATCCCCATCTTGCCAGTGGCGTTGCAGTACTGAACGGGGGTGGAAAAAAAACTTGCCATAAAATAGTATTTAGTAGGATAAACGGCAACTTGCCACCAGTTTCGCTCGAGGTCCCTTAGATCAATTTCGATGTCGCATACACACATTTTCACTCATTTTTTTTTTTTGTTTTGACGTACGGATGGCACCCGCTATGTAATAAGCTCTTTTAAGCTCGGGCTTAACACTGGCGCTACTTAATGCGCTTGGCAACCAGGTTGTGCCCCTCCGAAAGATATCATCGTGAGTGGCGTTTCCCCGGTAAAGTGTTTTCTGCTGCTTCTTGAAGATGTTTTGATGAAATCTGTGTCTGTTTGTTTGGTGCCGCATATCAACCGATCAAACAACCCGGGCTCAATCGCTCGCTTAATGTGTTTTATAATTGCAAATTTCCATGTGTGCCATCTTTTTTTTTCTCTTCTTCTTTATAGCACATCCAAACCTATGCCATCACACAGAACGATAACACAGTAATAGGGCTCGCGCTTGCCCGTACCGCAAAAACCCTGATAAAACAAGACAGCAAAGAGTGCACCGTGCCCGAAACGGTGCAAAAAATCGCATCAATCAACACGCAAACACGGATTTATCCCCGTGTGTGCTGGTGGGCCGCGGGAAAACCAACCAAAAAAAAGGAAGGAAAAATAACCGCTGATCGGTGTAAAACTTGTGCGAATGAAAATAGCGTAAGCTCGGCCGCACAAGGTGAAAATGGAGCATGATTTGATTCGATAGGATTATGGTTATCGAAACAAACCGGCTTTGCTGTTGTTCTTGTTTGGTTGGCTAAATTAATTAACCCTTGCATGGCGTTTACCCGGCGTTACCGGTGTGGTGTTACGGTTGGAACGAAGAACAACAACAAACATTATTTATTATGTGCTGTAAGTGATACTGTTAGTGACGTGTTAGTGTAACAAATAAATTAAATAACAGATAATTGTTTTACATAAAAAACAGAAAATAGTATAAGGAGTCTTTTGTCTCGCTTTTCCATCTATTTTTGGCGTTTTTGTTCCACCGTTTGTACTGTACTGTTTCTCAAACATATTTTTGAAATCTGTTTTCAAAACACCAGTTTGTTTAAACAATCTGGGAAAGTGTCAAAAAGACTTCAAAAAACACCAAATGTATTTTAAAAAAGGAAAACAAAACACTGAGGTATCCTTTAGCTATTGATTCTTATTAATATTGATTATATTAAGGTTTATTGTTATAATTTAATAAGAATGCAACGCGTTTAATAAAAAAAAATTAACCAAAATCAAACAATACAAATATTTTGCTGTGTTTTAATTCCGCACTCCATAAAGGAAGTCAAGCTTATATAAATCGTTATCTTAACAGTGGACCTCGCTCGACGATCCTTCTATCAACCGTTTAATGGTTGGTGTAACCAACACAAGTTAATATGAGCTATTGTACTGGAGCTATTGTTGTCATCAGTTTCGACTAGTGTTGGGCAAAATGAAGCAAACACCGGAGTCGGATCGATCCGACTCCAGGAGTTGCCGGATTAACTCCGGATCGACTCCGGATCGACTCCGGATCGGAGTCCGGATTGGACTCTGGATCGGACTCCGGATTGAATCCGTGTCGGATGTATGCAGTGTGTTGACCGAGCGGGGGTGGGGGGGTAGTCAATTATTCCCCGTTTCCGGAGTCGACCGGATTCGATCGGAGCACTCCGGAGCTCCGGAGTCGAATCCGGAATTTTATCGGATTCGGAGTCGGTTTTCAACATGTGGATTCGGAGAGGATTCCTAAATCCACTCCGGAGTTCCCATCACTAGTTTCGACATGTATCCTTCAAACCAGATTTGACAGATAGGAGCCGATCAGTACATCGGAAAATCAATTTACTTAACAATCGTTTATTTATAGAGGCTTTGGGTCTCAGAGAGCCTCTTAAAATCAGCTTAATCGATGTCGAGAGGCACAAACATCTGTCAAATAGTATCCACTTTGTTGTTTTTATCTTCGTCTGACAGTAAGCGACAGAAAGAAGACATAAAATCAGCCGTATGTTTTTAAAGTACGTTTCTTACAGGAAAACATTTATTTGAACTCAAAGTTTGAAGTTCAAACCTCATTTAGACTCGAACGGAAGCCTTTTTTGTGTCAAAAGCTGATATTGACAGGTAGAGTTCCAATTCCAGGTACGAATTCTGGCGGACCGCGCCTCCTCATACGCAGGACTGGCTATTCAGCTACGGGTTAAATCGAAGTCAAAGAAAGCTAGAAATAGTAGGCCAAGACCTACAGAGGTTGTAGTGCCAGAGAAGCAGAAGAAGAGAGTTCCGATTCAGCCTACAATATTTTCCAAAGAGTGATATTGCAGTAACAAAAGTCTTGCTGAAACTTTAACTAACAATTATCGACTTTTTTAAACAACTACCAATTTAAGATATTAAAAACATAAAAATATTGTTAAAAAATAATCTGATTCTGTTTGTGTTTTGGTGTGCCTTTAAGGGTTATTTTAATAAGTAGACGCAATATGCGCTCAAACCTCACTGTACAACGCTTCAAAAAAAAAAAATATATCGCTTAAGGCCAAAAAATTGCAATAAAGCATCAGGTCTGGACAGGTGTGCGGTAATGTGTGGAAAATCGGACAAGCAACAACTACCAAAAATTGAGGAACGCAAATTGCTCCGCTTTTCCAACAATCCACCATCGTTTGGTGTGGCCTGATGCCTGCGGGCTACTAATTAACATGTACATGCTCATGTAGCCAAACTGCACTTATGTTGTGTACAGCTACATTCATACATTCGCGTTCCGTGCCCGTGAGTGACATATAGAAAATGCTATCGGCACCGTATCATACATATGTAGCAGTGCAACATCCGCATCCGGAACAGCGGAGTTTGTTTAATTAAAACGTGTTGTTCAAATTCTCGCAACCTTAAAGCGGCCCCAAACACACACGTCGCTTCTTCGCACGCAAATGACGCGCATCACTCATGGCACGAAGTTTGACAGTCTTTTCGGGAGGATTTAGCCGACACTAGTGTGAAGCAGGTAGTGGGTAATGTTGTGTACGTGCTTCTTTTATGTAAATTAATCAAACAAAACGCTCCATTTGCAGTGTGCTGTGATGGGTTGTGATGGGTGCCGTTCGAGTATGGGCGTTTAAGTTGCTCAAGAAACGATTTGTTTCCGAAAATAAAAGAACATCCGTCAGATCTAGACATGGTGCTATTTCGTCTGTCGAACCCCAGAAAGAAATGGGACGAAAAACGGCGGTGAGATCTTGCCTTAGGTGTCCTAATTCGATTGTTTTGCTCCACAAACACATTAGTTACATATTGGTGTGATGAATTTTAATGCTATAACACAATCATTGAAGCCTTCATTGTGTGCGCAAACAGGTTCAATTGCTGCGTGATAATGCAGTAAAGGAATGATTTGTTAAAATGTTTCAAATGTCGTTCTGGTTGTAGGGATCTTAGTATTTTGGAATTTTGGAAGGAATTTGCGTCTTAATTACTGGCTCCAATTATATTTGATAATAATAACTTAAAGCAGTTTTTCAAACTATCGCTACGTCCCTTTAGTTCGAAAGAGCAGCTGTCTACTATTTCCAAATTCATGGTTATTAAGACCATCTCTATTAAAAAACCTCGACCTAGGATACTTTTCCTGGATACTTGCTAGGACATTATCAACCAGTGGCTCTGCTAACAAATACTGACGTGCGCAAGGGTGATGTACAGATAGGAAGTCGTCCAATACTTCACCCATCAGAGGTCAGCAGTCAGCACCGCGAACAACGCAGATATTGACATGCCCTCAAGTCTGCTAGCTGCCAACAGATCATAATACAGCCAGAGGAAACTTCTCTACTCAAAACAACAGTCACGACAGACAAACCGAATAGACAACTATAGTCTAAGGATTCACATACTTTTCTGAGGTATGGAGTTTGTCCAAAACTGACGATCTCCGCTTAGGTTTGAGACTCTCTTACATAGCAGAAAAACTTCTGCTATCCTACGATCAACCTTTGAAATCGTTCAAAACTTCACCTATCTGTGGTAAAAAATCAGTATCTACAACAACGTAGATGTTGAGATACGTGCACGATCGGTGACAGTACTCACATACGCCGCTGGGGTAATGACTTTGTCCAAAACTAATGAATCCTGGAAGATGGAAGATGCTCAGACCGATTTTTGGTGCCGTATGTTTGGAAAGATAATGGAAGAACGTCAACGTCATCAGAATGGTACCAGACGACCCAGTCCGTAAAGCCTTTTTAGGTATGGTAGGCCCAAATTCAGATGAATTTATGGCGTGCATGCGTCTGCCAGACTGGCGCTAACTCGTGAGTGGTACAGAGGATTGTAACAGCACTTATATGTAAGTAATTATTAGCAACTAAAACTCATATCAGCTTTCATATATAAAAAAGGGTATACTTTTAAGATCCTTTAGTAGTATGATATAAGGGTAACAACAGTATACAGATAGTAAATAATAGCACAGAAATACTAAAACCTTATAACTCAAGGTACGAAAACAAAATATGCTTTATGAAAATGAAGTTGAACTTGGGGAGAAACCGAAACACGCGCGTAGTGGGAGCTTACAGAGTCGTTCAAGAATCAGAAATCGATATATGCTAGGGTATCCTTGAGCGTTTCTTCAAGCTTCCAAAGGTCTAAGATTACTTAGACCCTCTCGAACCGGTACAGGGGCATTGGTGGGATCATCATTACATTTTACAGTCTTTGCTAGTCTTATTCCAGCCTACTGAACTTGTTTGTAGTATGTAGCCGGTTAATCCTTGCTACGGGAGAACGGTTCCAACTGGATTCGAAAATCGATTCTGTGCTCTTTGGTCTTGTTCTTTGAATTTCTAGCTTTCTTAACTTGGATTTCACCCGTAGCTTGATCTATCTTGGTAAGACCGGTTCGAACCGTCTAAAATGGAGAGCCATTTACTAGCTTCAACAACAAACATTGGATAAACGCAAGGGAGTAAACACTCCAACTTCTTCGGCGTAAAGAAATGGGAAATTGAAAGGAATATGATTTGCAGTGTTGAAATGTCGTGTGTTGCGTGTTAAGGTTAAGGTTAGACGAGCCCCATACTCACCACGGCCGCTGCGGCCAACGAAACGCAGATCATTGAACTTGGCCACCTGGTTCTTCATGACCGCGGTGCAGTTACGCAGCTCGGCGCAGTAGTTTTCATCGTTGCCGGCCCGCACCGTCACCATCGTGCCGTCACCGACGTCACCGAGCGCGACGACCTTGAACGCAACCGGAAGTGTTTTATTCGAGCGCCAGTGCGGGGGCAGCACTGTGCACACAAACAGAGGACTCCCGGTTCGGATCAGCTCGCCCGGGTGCTCGGACAGAAAGTCGCCCAGCGTCCGTTCCGCCAGTATGTCCGACGTCATTTTGGTGTACGTATCGTTCAGGATGCTGGCCGCCGACGGTGGGCCACTTTCGCCGCCGGCACCCGTGCTCGATCCGTTGCCGTTGGTCGCGGTGCCGCCAGCGTTGCCGGTTCCGCCGCCGCCACCACCGCTGGTGCCGGTGCCGTTACTGCCGGTGCCTCCTGTGCCACCTCCACCGCCACCACCACCACCACCGCCGCCAGCTCCACCATGGTGTCCGGTGTGGCCATTGCCGTTCGGTGCACAACCACTCAAACCTCCTCCGCCACCGCCACCACCACCCGTTCCACCGCCACCACCATTGGAAGGTCCGTTGTTGCCTCCACCGACTCCTCCACCACCACCACCACCACCGCTCCCATTGCTAAGTGTCGGTGCGCTGTTGATTGTGAGATGCATCGTGGATACGAACTCTGGAAGTAGAATGCGTCAAACGAAACACTTTAAACGGCGCGTATTACGTACGAAGCATGCAGATTGGCTATTGTTTCCCCATGGTAGAACATTTGACCATTTGGTGACAATTCGTTTAACTGAGGTGAAGATCAAAACAGACGAAAAATCGCCAGTCTTCACAATTTAAAAAAAAAACACACACCTACTACTGTCATTTCTAATGCACTGATATAAAACTTATGTAAAAACACAACATTTAAACTAACTTTATAACTTTAATCGCGACGTCACAGTCTAACACAATTCTTACTGATGCTGATTGATCGCACAAGTTGCTATAAAAATCACACACACCTTCACTTACTGTCAATGGTAGAAGTTAACAACGTCCGGCAATGTCACATGTAAAGCGTAACAATCACTACACGCAAAGCAACAATGCAATACGGTATCCGTGTCATAGTAATCAGGTTCACACCAGAGTCCTGGAGAAATTAGGTCCTTCAATCATGGACCATGGGTTCAGTGGTGCAAACGCGATGGAAACAGTTAAAATGACACCTGATCGAAAGACATGGACACAGCACGAGCGCAGAAACGTCGAAAGGGCTGGAAATGAAGGGAATTGCTTCATAACCCAACACGACACAACACTTCAGGCCATGCTCCGGGACACTTGATTGGTATTTTCGATCTGTTCGCGGCTTGAGCTCGCGTTAAGGCACACACACACACACACGCGCGCGCGCACACACATCTCTCCACACAACCACACATCCTTAACCATTGGTCCACACTTCATTCCCGGTCAGTCCATTTAGCGACTAAAAGCACACTCGAGCTGCAATCCGCGATGAAGATGAAGCGCGACACACAGCGCGAGCGAGAGAGAGCGAGCCCGTGTGCAGATAGAGTGCAGTGTCTGCGCGTAACACGGTACGAAAACGTGCACGAAACGAGGACGCACGAAAACAAAAACGCGCGAGGCAGCATGGCGACACAGAAAACACTCGCCTGGATGGATCTGCGGTTTTTCGGCTCATGTGGGAAATCCTGTCCGAGACCGAAACCACGATTGTGTGTTTTCCGTACAGAGTTTCCTGTACGCGGCAGACATAAGCCCCGACGTTTTAATGTCACTTAGTGTAGGGTATGTGTGGGTGTGGGTGTGTGTCGGTTTGTCCGAGAGGATGTCCGCTTAGCATTTTGTGCCTGCCGGATGTCCTGCCAGCTTGCTGTGGAAGTGTAAAACCACTTCCTTCTAACATGCACACACATACCCGGGGTTGTATTACAGTGGCCCAGCGGCATAGTCGACGGTGTTGGACCACAGCACAGCATCAACCTTTGACACCTAGTGCCCGATAGCATAATGCACATGTATACGTATATCGGACGGGCGTTAATGGATGTAGCAGGGCATACATTTTTGCGATGTGATGTAGACAGTGAGCGCTGCAGTGCGATATTAAAGTATTGAAGATTCGAGATATCGTCAAAATGAAGTTGAAGCGCTAGCGATGTTATCAACTATTGAAAAGTTCAAAAATTCTACTTTGTCAAGCTTGTCTAATTGCATTGCTTTCACCAAAACTCAGTTACTTATCTTTCCTGAGCTCCTGAGATGTTGAGATTCAAAATCGGAATAGATTGCCCAAGATTGCTTCTACCGAATGAGAGCAGGAAGAGTCCCTGCTTAATCTAAAGACGACAACTATCTTCAAATTGAGTTAAATATTCACTATTGTTGTTACTAACGATGTTGTTTACATTTTTAGAACCCATCGGACGTTAACAGATGGACTCGATAATCGTATGAGTTTTGAACAGTTGATTGTTTTGATATTTTGTCGGCTTTGACTTTGAGGTACAAAATAAACTTCCAATTCGCGATGGATTGTTCCTCAAAGTCAACAACAATTTGAGCTTCAAAACTTTACTGGGCGACAGGTTCACATATCGCGCAATCTTCACGCTCATATATCTCTTTTCTCAACACTTGGGTTATTAAACTTCTTGGAAGTGGTACTAGTCTAGTAGATAGTTGTCTGAATGATAGCTTTGTCCCTCTTGATCCTATGCCAGGGTACTCAAACAAGGGAGGTGTGCTACAAAATGTCTACTCTTCCTATTGTTTAACAGATAACTTCTTTTGCACTCTCTTGTGATAAAGTTGACACGTCCTAATAGAAAAATATCACTGCTGACACTCTTAATACCTGTTTAATTCACTTTTAACATCAATTTCTCAATACACTCTCAAGATGGGGATGGCGATAGCGCTTCCAATTCGAATCCCAAAAATGAAGAACTTGTACTTGCTGTCCACATGTTCCGCAACCTAACAACACCTGGTAAGGGTGATGACTTCAAGAAATTTGATTAACTCCAGCTTTCTTTCCGCTCATCATCTCTTCATCATAATCCGTACATTAATCTGCCACAGGGAGATGATAAGGCCGCGCGTGGCGACATCAAAATCGCGCTTCTCGCCCTCCCCGCAAATTCTCAGCACGTC
Organism: Anopheles maculatus; assembly: GCA_002091835.1. Lineage (NCBI taxonomy): Eukaryota > Metazoa > Arthropoda > Insecta > Diptera > Culicidae > Anopheles > Anopheles maculatus. Next base: position 183,848 of record KZ062051.1, on the reverse strand, counting down.
CAGAGCAGCCAGAACTTTTCACCCAAAAATAAACATACGCATCTTGCCCCCTCTTTCCACACGTTACCCCCTTCCCGGTAGGTGGTGGAGCCTATCGGCTAGAGGCCCAAACACCGAAATGGTTGTTAAATTTGTTGAACGTGGACGAGTGTGCCCGTCGACGGCTGGGACCGTCGAGAGGTGATAAATTTTAAAATAAACTCAACTCAGCGCAGCCAACTCTTTGACCAGCTTGTTTGCCAGGTGCCGGCTCGAGAAAGGAGGTAATGGAAGGTGGGAAGAAAAATTCCTCCTCCTCCTCCTCCTCCTCGTCTCCTCCGCTCTCTCGCACGCACCCAGCCAAGCCCTAGAAGCTGCACTTTATACCATTGGTGCCGTGGTCCTCAGGCCCTAACAGTAGCAGCAACAGCAGCAGTCATGGAATGTTGGTGCCACAAGTAGCGCCTACCCCCGTGCAGAAGGGTGTCCTCCCGCTTTCCTTCCCCTTTCCCCGCACAGCTTGCCCACCCTTGGGTGGGGTTTAAAAAGGGATAAAAAGGGGTTTGAAGCGCCGTGCCGCGCGACTACAATCGCAGTGGCATGTGTTTGTGGGTGGTCGCCTCACACACACACGTGGAATTGCACATACATATCCTCACTCCCTTAAAAATGGTAGGCTGCACTGTATGTATTAATTAACCGTTCCGTTCGACGGGAAATTGTTCCGTTTTTCCGCTATGAGATGTGGAATTTTTCGCGCGCGCCTTCATTCTCATCCTTTGCAGCGGGATCCGGCCATCCGACACCTCCTCACAATGGCCGCTTGCCCGGGCGGTTTCGAGACGGGGGTTTGGCAAGAAAACCCGGTAAGAAAAGTGTCATTTTCCGGAACCGAAGATTTGCTTACGATTTGCGTCCCGGTCGGTGGGCTGCGTCGTGTGAGGTCTTGATGCAATGCATACCAACAACGATGAAACGATGTAAACACGCCAAAAATCTCTTTCTCCTGCCTTTCAACCGCCGGCCATTGCGCGCACCCTCCGCACCCGTGGAAAACATAAATAAACCATTTTATCCATTAGTTCGGTGTGCAACCGTCGCTGGCTGGCGCTCGTTAGATTGGAGTGTATCGATGGCAGTGTACACGAGCGCAAACACGTACGCACACACACACGCACATACGCTGGCGCTTATTTTTCGTGCAGGAAAGATATAAACAACTGGCCCAACAGTCTCAGTTAACGGTGGCCGGTTTCCCGTTTTCCGCTGCGCTGCTACAGAAAAGGAAAGGGAAGGTGGGGGGGGGAGAGGAAGGGGAGATAAAAATTTCGTCTGCCTGCTGGCCCGTACGACCGCACCGGGGGTGCGGTCATCAATGAAGGAAAAATAGCGCGAAAAGGCCCACACACACCCACAGCTGGTCCGAACAGTTTGCAGCAATTTAGGCGCAAATGTGTGAAGTTAATTAAAACGGTACCGACCGGTACTGCATCTCGACGGTTTCGTTTACCTGTCACAGTTTCTTGGTTTTTTTTCTTTTTGAAACAAAAACCCCTCCCCCCCCCCGCCGCCGTGCTTCGCTCAACACCATATGTTTATCAACATTCAGGCGAAACCGAAACGAAAAATGCAAAACGCGTTTTTGTGCGCGCGTGCGGTCGGGCAGAAAAATTGATCACCCACCGGGCAGCCTCCTACTAGCAGGTGTGTGGGCGTGTGTGCCCCTTTTGTTTCCTGCATGTTGTTTGGTTTGCTGCACACACACACACCCACAAAAAGGAAGCAAGAAAGCAACCGCGATGAACGCACCGCGATGCGTTTTGGCCGGTGCAACCCGGTTGCCAATCTTTTCTGTACAGTTTCCTGCCCTTTTTTTCCTGCACTTCTCTCACTGTTTGATTGTTTTTCTTCCTTCTCTTCGGTGTGTGTGTGTTTTGTTACTTTTTGTTTTGCGTTTCTATCAAAAACCACACGATAACGTGTTACCTTTGGCTACGGCGTTTCAGCGTTTCGAACAAATTAGCCCGTCGCAAGCCTTGGGTTTTTGTGTGTGTGTGTGGGTGTGTTTTTTTTTGTTGCCCCCCCCCCCGTGTGTGTGTGTTTTGTTACTTTTTGTTTTGCGTTTCTATCAAAAACCACACGATAACGTGTTACCTTTGGCTACGGCGTTTCAGCGTTTCGAACAAATTAGCCCGTCGCAAGCCTTGGGTTTTTGTGTGTGTGTGTGGGTGTGTTTTTTTTTGTTGCCCCCCCCCCCCCCCCCCCCCCCCCCAACACACAAAGAGAAAAACATGAG
>KZ062051.1:160154-180606 GCA_002091835.1 Anopheles maculatus | reverse complement strand
CATCAATGAAGGAAAAATAGCGCGAAAAGGCCCACACACACCCACAGCTGGTCCGAACAGTTTGCAGCAATTTAGGCGCAAATGTGTGAAGTTAATTAAAACGGTACCGACCGGTACTGCATCTCGACGGTTTCGTTTACCTGTCACAGTTTCTTGGTTTTTTTTCTTTTTGAAACAAAAACCCCCCCCCCCCCCCGCCGCCGTGCTTCGCTCAACACCATATGTTTATCAACATTCAGGCGAAACCGAAACGAAAAATGCAAAACGCGTTTTTGTGTGCGCGTGCGGTCGGGCAGAAAAATTGATCACCCACCGGGCAGCCTCCTACTAGCAGGTGTGTGGGCGTGTGTGCCCCTTTTGTTTCCTGCATGTTGTTTGGTTTGCTGCACACACACACACCCACAAAAAGGAAGCAAGAAAGCAACCGCGATGAACGCACCGCGATGCGTTTTGGCCGGTGCAACCCGGTTGCCAATCTTTTCTGTACAGTTTCCTGCCTTTTTTTCTCTCACTGTTTGATTGTTTTTCTTCCTTCTCTTCGGTGTGTGTGTGTTTTGTTACTTTTTGTTTTGCGTTTCTATCAAAAACCACACGATAACGTGTTACCTTTGGCTACGGCGTTTCAGCGTTTCGAACAAATTAGCCCGTCGCAAGCCTTGGGTTTTTGTGTGTGTTTTTTTTTTTTTCCCCCCCCCCCCCCCCCCCCCCGTTCGGTTTCGGGGGTTTTTCACAGCGTTTTCACATCACTTCTGAATTGTGGTTTGTTTGTTTTTTGTTTTCCGCAGGCCACGACACGGACGATACATGTTTGATCTAAATATTATTTGATAGGATAGGCTGAACGGCGCTGAAGGTTGATAGATGTGCGGCTGGAAATGGTGAGCTTCACTATTACTTTTACCACACACACACAACAGAGAGAGAAAAAACGAACAGCAAAACTAAAACATAAAAGAAAACAAACCAATGTGTTCCTTTTTTTTTGCGTAGATTTTCCATTTCACTGCTGGTAGAGAATCGGTCATTCTTATCGGGCCCCCGATAAAGTGGGCCTTCCTGTTTTGATTTGTAACACACACACACGCATGCAGGATTAAATTAAAAAGACACAATTACAGCACATTAAACACCCACACACAAGGTTTTCTTTTCTCTATTTTCCGGGGGGGGGGGGGGAGGGCTGCTGCTCACCTTAAAATTTGCAGTTGATTGCACACCGTTTAACTAGCACCGGATCGTTTCGTTTTGCTGTTTGTTTTTGTTTTGGTTCATACGCTGGATCTGTCAAACTCGACGATCGATCGACGGCTGTGTGTTGTTTTGCTGATTTTAGCTTACACAAAACCGTTTCTGTGAGCGTTTGCTTTAAAACGAGTGATAAACGAAGGGAAGTGTTGCAATCCCGCTACCGACGTACCGTAAAAATTCGCACTGTAGTATTGGTTTTCGTGCACGCGGCAAGACATTGCCACCGGGCTGCCGCCGCTTACGATCGCTCGATCTTCCCGTGTAAACGGCACCGACGGGCAGCTGGTTCACTACTGCTGCAAGTGCATCGCTACGCAAGCAAAACAACAGAAAGAACACGGCTAATCACTTTAAAAGCTTCGTTTTAAACAACCAAAACACCGGCCATCCTTCATCCTGTGCGATGTGTGTGTGTTCGGGTGCCGTGGATGGGAAAGTCTTCCGATTGATCTCCTGATGATTGTTGTGATTGTTGTTTTATCCGATCGATCGTGCGCCGATCGGCACGTAAAAAAAAGGCAGCAAACTTTTGCGTAAAAAAACTGTATCACTTCGATGTTTGCACTGCTCACATATGTGCCCTGGGCACGCAACGCACAGCTTTTCGGTCACGACTCCCGGAGGTGAGCTGCGAAACTTCCGAAATCGACGACTAGCTGCATTAAACTAAAAACCCCCTCGGTCTTAATGAGTATTGTTTGCGACTGTTGGGCCCGGGTACGGCTACCGACTGGCGTGCCTGCGCCATAAAATCTCGCTTCATTTCTCCCCCCTTTCCCCCTCCGCTTCGCCCTCCCACCATCCAGGGTTAACCCTTTGCCCGAACGTTGCGCTGGGTTTGTTGGGACTGGCAGGTACTGGCTGGCCGTTGGGCCCCTCCGTTTTGCGTTACGGCGCACAGCTGATACTGTTTTCCCCGGGTTGCCCACTCGCTCGCTTCATCTCATCCCACACACACACACACACACACGCACACATCGAAGTTGTGTAGCTCACTGAACATCAAACACACATATAGGCGAAAGACCACCGAGAGACTTGATTCGTTCTTCTAAAACCCGAAAAAGCGGGAGGTTTTCCCTCCAGCGTTTCGTGCTTTGGGATGGGAAACTCGTCGTTTCGGGTGCTCTGTGTGTGTGTGTGTGCGTGTGGGTGCTCTTCGGTGAGCCTTCGAGCCTTCGTCAAGGAGGAGCAAACATCGATCGTGTGCCGCGATCGTGTCTCACACAACACCCGGGACACTTCGCACCGTAAAGGGAGACTTGTTGAGTCCTTGGAGAAATTGAGCTTACCTTGTCTTGCTGTTGTTGCAGTGCTTTAACGAGGTTGCATCCTGCAAACGGTAAGGTCCCGGCTACTCACGACCGATGCGGCTGGTCAAATGAGTGTCTTCCAAAGGGTTTTGTGTGTGTGTTTTTTTTTTTGGTTTTGTGTTGGATGCGGATGGTTCCACCAACTTCATCCACCAGGACACAACATCGAGCTGCCCAGCGCGCTCGTTGGCCAAACAGACCAACACCGAAACCGAACCGCTCGTGTTCGGATACGAGATTTACGGGCCGGACGATCAGATTGGGGTGTGGAAAGTGGTTTCTACGCGCGGCGGTATGAAGGCAGGAAGGCAGGTTGGAGTTATATTTATACATAATAATACGGCCACATACACCCTGGGAGCATCAGGGGGAGGTGGGGGGGAGAGAGGGAGAGAGAAAACGGGAGGGAGGGTGGTGGTAAAGGGTCGGATGTTGCTGATTTAAAAACAGTGCTTACTTTCGATATAACTCGTTCTCGCATGCGGCATGACTTGCCGGCTCGTTCTAGCGTCCCGGTTTTGCCGTCGCGCACCATGCGCCTCCATCGCACACATTCGCAGCTTCCCATCTCATTAGTTCAATTTAATGTATCTTTTCCGAACAATTTCTACCGAACCTGCTGCACCGCTTCCCTCCCTCCCTACTTGCGCATACACACACACACACCAGTCCTGCCGAACTGGTAACGAAGTACAACGACGAGCAGCAGCAGCAGCAGCAGCAGTCGACGATGACTACGACGAGCTCACCAACAGAGTGGACCGAAAGTCTGTCTCACTCATCATGTTCGCTCTCCCTCTCTCTCTCGCTCATTCTCTCGCTCTCTCTCCCTGTCTTGCTCATTATCTCCTTTTTGCGTTCGCAACATGTACACACATATGCATATGGTCTGGTCTTGCTCATTGACGTAAAACAATTAACACACCCAGCTACATGTGCCCGGTGTGAGGTGTTGCGGTATGGGGTGGTAAACACGCTCGGTTATCCAAAATACGGTGCTCTGAAGTATATGAAGCACATCTGCATGCAAAAACACATCCGGATTCAGAGTCCACGGAGCTTGAACCTCTTGCTTGTTCCTTCGAAAAAATGACTTCGTTTTGCGCTAGTGTTGCTAGATCAGACGATCCTCGCAAGATTAAGGATTCGTTCTGGACACAAGAAACCAAGCGAAAGAGGGAGAGAGAGCGATAGAGAAAACAGCCAAATAATCCCAAACCAGTTCTTCGTCTATTCTTTTCGAACCCTTTTTGTTCGGATGGACAATTCCTGCGTGAACAAATACGTACAATGTGCTGACCCTCTATTTTTTTCTGTTGGTGTAGTGGTGGGCACTGTAGGTGTTTGGTACCGTGTCCAGCAAAAATCGTGACGTGATGGGATTTCGCGGCAAAACAACGCGCCAACGAGGCGGGTGGTACCGAGGGTTGGCTGCATTTTACAATGTCAACAACAACAGAACCCGCTGTACCGAGCGGGAGATAATGTACGGCGGTACCCTATCCCTGCCACACATTTACAGGACGGTCGGTCGCTGTCGGAAGGACACGACAGCGGGCAACCGTTGGCACCTATTAAACAACTGTAAAACCTTCGATCCGGCTTGCTGTCGCGGATAGGGAAACGTGTGTGCCAGTGCGAAACGGAGATACGCCACGCAAAAAGGGAAAAATAGAATATAAGTGTAAGCATGTGTGTGAAGATAGTTAAGCGTTGAAGTGGAGTGAAGGAGTACGAAACCGTGTGCACTGTGCTGCTGGGAACATCCGTTGGATCGCTCGATTGGTCGGTCCGGTCCGTGTCGGATGGATTCGCCCGAGCCAAACCTTCTCTTGCGGTACGGTCGATTGTATAATCCTGCCAAACATCCATACCCGGGCAGGTGTTTATATACGTTTATATGTACACTGGGGACGTAGCGCACCAAGTACACCAGCGAGTCGTCGTTAACTGTGCACGTACATCAGCAACACAGCAACTTACCAGCCACACAGTCCGCACCAGTAAATTCTAGAATTGGGTAGGAATTGCCCACTTTTTTTGTTTTGGTGCTCCAATTTCTGCATTAAAGTCCGGTTCCCTGCTTACCGTCAGCCCCCAGCATTGAACTCCCTGCAGTGAGTTGTGCTCTGTGACTAGAAAGAATGCGTACGGTAGGGGATGAGAGCGTGCGTTTAGACACAATGCCACCCTCAGCTTTAGTCTTCCGGCTTCAATTTCTTCTGGCGCTGCTACATCCAATCCACGAGTCGATTCCTACTTGTGTAAATAATTATTTTTAATAGCAAAATAGAAATCTTTTCAACAATATTTGTTCGTAGTTTTTTTTCCTATTTTCTTCTATCCTGTTTTCCTTTTCAAGATACACAAACACACAAAATCGTAACATTTTTACGCCCTGTTGTATGCAACTGTAGTACGTGTAATGTATCAACAGATGTCGCTCTCCCGCTGGATAAAAGCCACCTAGCGGAATCGTCACAAAAGCACGCGTGGAAACGATTCGGCTGGCAAAAGGCTGTCAGTTCCCATGTAACAAATTTGATATTATACCGTGTTGGATGAATTTACCAGATGTGGAAGCTCATTTTTCCCCACCGAGTTTGCTTCATTTGTTTTACTCACACGGTATTATAATAAAATCGAACGTGTAATAAATACACTGATAAAGTTTCAAGTAATAGTTATACGGCGCCAGCCAAGCAAACATGCTAGGTTTAGCTACTTATGCGGTTATTAGACGAGGGTTTTTTCGGCAATCGATTCTGGCATTTTTCTGTCAATTCATAGTCCATTTTGCCTGGCATTTTTCTGTCAAACTGATATATTATTTACTTTTTGGTAGCTTTAATTTTCTTTCGCTACAATTATTGGGCATCGTAGTGATTACAATTAATATTAAGGATGAATATTCCAAAAAGTTATGGGTTTGGGGGCATTATTGGTTTTTCAACCCGAAAGCAAGCCTCGATTGAAATGGGCCAAAAAGATCTTGAGTTATTACACGGGCGGGTGGCATTTTTGTGTCAAACGACCTGTTTTGACAGAAAGATGCCAGAAGCGATTCCAGAAAAAAACCGTCATCTAATAACCGCATTACGAACCCTCTAAACCACTAACGGCCCGGTGGTGTATACGATAGCGGCGCCGGTCTTCACAGGGCAGGACCGGGATTCGCATCCCGGCGGAACGCCTCCCCTCGCCTGACTATCAAGCTACGGGTAAAAACTTAGTCACAGAGAGCTAGCAATAGCAGGCCAAGACCTCGCGAGGTTGTAGTGCCAAGGAAGAAGAGAAGAAACCACTCACGAATAGAAGACTTTTGACAGATGTCATATTAGGGTGACAGATTCTTTTTGTTGGTGGTTTGGTGACATTGGAGACGCTCGTGTATCACAGTTCTTTCGTTTCCCATTTCGATTTCTTGAAGAATTTGACACTTGCAACTGTCGATCGATATTTTTTTGTTTGATTTTGTAATGTGAACTGGAAAAAATGGATGAAAATATTATTTGTTTCACCCCGCTGTTCCACCTCGATAGTCCAAATGGTTTCATTCAAACGGGCTTACTTTGATAGATAGTGTTCGAGCGATTATATGCGTCAATTCGCATAAGAAATATTGACAGCACGCATCGTACAACGAATCTACTTTGACTGTTGAACTCGATTTGACATTCTAGAAGGTAGCTTTTAAATGTAGCTACTATACTTAGCCTCCTCTGCCCATGTGGCCTTCAAAGACTTTATAATTTGTTTCGTTTGTCGCCATTCTCATGTCATGACTATTTCTTCGGAGCTTGGCCACCGTACAGCTACAGCTCGTCATTGTAGAGGCTACTCTATTGTGTTTCCTCACATAAGGCGTCTGAGCATACTATTCAAGAACGCAACTAAGCGGGTTTCGGCAGTTATGAGCAGTGTCCATGTCTCAGAGGCTTATGGCAGTGTTGAAGCTATAAAGCATACATGTAGTTTCAGCTTCGTTAATCTTGGAGAAGTTGCTTTTGTACACCAACGAAAAGTACGAGGGGTGTTCACACGAGGTGTTTGCGAATATACCTCATATACGTAAAAATTATGCCCAGTTTGACAGTACGCGAGTTCGAAAGCACTGTCAAAAGTCTCTCACTAGCGCAGGGAGTTACAGCTTTTTTATGTGATGCTGTTCAGACGTCACCAGTACTCTTGGCTACTAACTCTTTACATCATCGAGCGATCTAGTGTTATAGAAGTCAGTCTTCACAAGACAGAATCTGGTATTGATTCCTATCCAGAATCCAGATATGCAGGATTAAGTAACAAGCTTACGGGTAAAATAAAGTCAAGGATGCGAGAAATGTGATCAAGGCGTTCCAAGATTGTATAGTTAAAGAAGAAGAAGAAGAAGCCATTTGTGAGAGTAGTTCAGCCATCAATCCATCTGAAATTGGGTCTATCTCGCCCCGTCTTTATAGACGCCATTAAAAAGACTTTACGGACTGCGTTGTCCGGTGCCATCTTTCATGACGTGACCAGCTTATTAGAGCTTGGCGAAAGACGTACCAGAGGTCAAACACTCTTCTGTGCATCATCCAGGTAATATCGAATGTGGTCAAGAGACTTCCGCCAACGGTGGACAAAGCGCATTTCTGGGAGGTGTGAGTAATAGTCTGCAGGTGCCTACGTTGGACAGCAGTTCAACATGACTGCACACGGACCCATCGTTCAAGCGTGATTTAGGAAGGAACTTGATTAATTTTCTCTACAAGACTTTGTTACCAGGCAATTCCTTGGTTCTAACTTTCCTGGACTTTTATGTATATCCAACATCAAGGACGATATGCCGATGGATCACGTCCATGACTGTTTATGCTCGAAAATTTATTGTATTAGAACTATTAATGCACACATATCAAAAGTATATTTCAACTTGTTGAACAATTCCTTTTCTTCTTTGGATCTAGTATCTCCAGAGGCCTTAGGGTTCTTCTTCTTCTCTCTTAGCCTAACGATCTCTTAAGGTCATGCCTGCCATTTCTAGCTTACTAGACTAATTAATACCGCATAGTTGGTTAGTCAATCCTCACTATGGGGGAACAGCCCAGATGAGACTTGAACCCCGGTCCTGCCGTGTGAAGACCGGCGCCGCTGTCGCATCACCACCGGGCCTTAGGGTTGCCATTACTGGTTTCATTGACTTAGTCTTCTCTTGGCTTGTCAGTCCTGTAAACATGGAGATACATAGTCCTGTTGTGTGAAGACCGACATCAGTAACGACTCTGTCAACATCTACTGTAATTGTAACATCTACAATTTTTGAAAACTAAATTATACTTCCCAGTGAAACGAGCATTCTCACGAAATCTAATCCAATGTTTTAAGTATGTACTAGAAAACAATTTTTATTTAACTTTAATATTTCTTTCCGGTAGCTTTTATTCGACTGTCTGAATCTAGACGGAATTTTTATAAGGAATTAATATAAAAATAGATTATGTTTTAATAGATACAATATTGATGGCAGGATTAATCAAGATAACGAATCGTCCCGGATGTACTTCAGTGTACGCCGAGTATTCTAGTTAATCTACTATGCGTTCCAGTGCATCCCAAACATCACCACACGTCTAACTGCAATTGCTTCCAGTCTTCACACTAAGCTCATAAGAGCTAATTTCATTGCCAAATGCATGTGTAAACGGTAGTGATAGACGAAATCACTTCCCGCGACATCGGTGCCATTAGACACATGAACACGAACACGAACGCGAACAAAAAACAAAAAGATAACCCACCAAATCAAAAGGCCACGAAAAATGACCGCTTGCGGGAAACAGAAACACACGGCCAGCGAGCTACAGCGATAAAAAGTCGACAGGGACAAAAATACGACCATGAAAATCAAACGCAAAATTTCATCTACCGATTTTGCGGACAAAAACGTCCGTTTCGCTGCGTCTAGGGCACCCCGCCAGCCAGCCTTATGTGTCGGGCCAGCCGGTACCAAATTTGTAAGAGTAACACAAAACGGCCAAAAATCCTGGCCCACGTCGGTGGTAGGTGGAAATGGGAACCGTGTAAATGTCCCCATGCGCGTGTGCTGGTGGCGTTCGCGAAAAGTTTTCCCTTGTTTTTTTTTTTTTGGATGTACTTTTTTCACCGATGAACTTTGCTGGCTGACTGTTTAAGGGAAGCTGGGGCAAAACGCACCCGATATGTTGTTTTCGTTATTATTATCACGTACAGCGTAACTGTTTTGACGTTTCGATTGAACCGGCCGTATCAGTGTGCGATATATGGCGCATTTCGTCAGGCTCTCAGGAGTTTGTGGAGTCCGTAGTAGGCACGATTCCCCTGAACAATGCGCCTTCGGATTTCGCTGCTTACGTTGTTGTCCGAAGTTACGATCGTGCCAAGGTAGCAGAACTCCTCTACTACCTCGAGATCGTCGCCGTCAACTAATACTCTGCTTCCGAGTTGTGCTCTATCACGGTCAGAGCCTCCGGCAAGTAGGTACTTTGTCTTCGTCGCATTGATCCTCAATCCAATCCTATCGGCCGCGCATTTCAGTCGGGTGTACGCTTCGCACACCGCCGCAGATGTTCGCCAGATGATGTCGATGTCATCCGCGAAGCCAAGGAATTGGAGAGACCGGGTGAAAATCGTGCCCCGAATGTCGAAGCCCGCGCTTCGTATGACACCTTCCAGAGCGATGTTGAACAGCAAACAGGAGAGTCCGTCCCCTTGCCTCAGTCCCCTGTGAGATTCGAACGATTCCGACAGCATGTTCGACACTCTCACCTTGCACTGCACACCGTCCATTGTAGCCCTCAACAGCCGTACCAGCTTCGCAGGGAAACCGTACTGTCGCCTGATGTACCATAGCTCGGTACGGTCTATGGTGTCGTAGGCTGCGTTGACGTCGATGAACGGGTGGTGCGTGGGGATCTGGTGCTCCCGGCACTTCTGGAGGATCTGCCGTAGAGTGAAGATTTGGTCGGTAGTGGATTTCCTTCCAACAAATCCAGCTTGGTAGCTCCCGACGAAATCTGTAGCAAGGGGCGCAAGTCTGCAGAAGAGTATTAGGGACAGGATCTTGTAGGCAGCATTCAGGACTGTGATGGCTCGGAAGTTAGCACAGTCCAGTCTGTCGCCCATTCGAACGATTCCGACAGCATGTTCGACACTCTCACCTTGCACTGCACACCGTCCATTGTAGCCCTCAACAGCCGTACCAGCTTCGCAGGGAAACCGTACTGTCGCCTGATGTACCATAGCTCGGTACGGTCTATGGTGTCGTAGGCTGCGTTGACGTCGATGAACGGGTGGTGCGTGGGGATCTGGTGCTCCCGGCACTTCTGGAGGATCTGCCGTAGAGTGAAGATTTGGTCGGTAGTGGATTTCCTTCCAACAAATCCAGCTTGGTAGCTCCCGACGAAATCTGTAGCAAGGGGCGCAAGTCTGCAGAAGAGTATTAGGGACAGGATCTTGTAGGCAGCATTCAGGACTGTGATGGCTCGGAAGTTAGCACAGTCCAGTCTGTCGCCCTTTTTGTACACTGGATGAATAACACCCAGTTTCCAGTCGTCCGGAAGTTCTTCCTGGTCCCATATCCTGACAATCGGCCGATGCATAATCACGGAAAGCCTCTCCGGGCACACCTTGAACAGGTCCGCCACCAGACCATCGACCACCAATTCAATATGAGGCCCGTAATTTATTTACCCTCATTGACTTGATTTTACCCGTAGCCGATCCCCAACCGGGGTTGAGTACCCGTTCCAGCCTGCTTCAAAATAGTTCTTTTTCTTCTTTCTTAGCCTAACGACCTCTTAAGGTCATGCCTGCCATTTCTGGCTTACTAGACTAATTGATACCGCATAGTTGGTTAGTCAATCCTCACTATGGGGGAACGGCCCAGATGAGACTTGAACCCCGGTCCTGCCGTGTGAAGACCGGCGCCGCTGTCGAATCACCACCGGGCCGCCCCTATAAAAACAACCGCTTCAAAATAGTGGATAAAGCAAATAACAATTTACACTATGTAATACTCCAGATATATTAACCCCATAGCTACCACTGTCGCGAGTTAGAACTGTCCTGAAGAGAGAAACACATTCGTGAATGGACCGTCGTACAGACAACATCTTCAGTCTGTCTTTGGTCCTTCTGCCTTCAGTTCTTCTGTCTTCAGTTCTTCTGTCTTCAGTTCTTCAGTTCTGTGGTTTATAATAAAGTGCGTGACGTAGAAAGTATCGGTAAATTCCGGTATTGTGTGCGTCTTTACAACTACAATTAAATAGATCTTGTCACACTGTTTATTTTGCTAAAAATAAATCGCTCTTAATGCTTGTTAAACATAATGAACTTTTATGTAGTTCATTAAAAAAACAACTCTGCTTTAATTTGCTACTGTTTCTTGTTTTGTTTCTTAAATATCCAGGCAGTTTAGCATCAACAGGTTAGCAGTATTGGTTGATGCTTGCAAATGAAAGTAAAAATAAAAGAGTTTGCAAAACTTTGCAACAAAAGATCATTGATTCCGCTGTCAACTAAAGCTCGTGCAATGTCATCTAGCGTTGTTTGCCATTTCGTATGGAGCGTTTGCAAAAAACATTGATAATTTTGCATTATCAAATAAGAAACCCTGTAAAGTAACGCTAGCTTTCTACCGAACTAAACTCTTCGTATAAGATTTTTTCTTATTTCTTTTAAAATAATAAATATAAATAACAAAACAAACGTAAAAGGGTTTTCGTTGCCCCTTTTTCCCCTACATCGTTCGGTTCGTTTTCATTCGTCTGTAGTTTCGATGATTTTCCGCTTTTTTTTGTATTGCTGCTGCTGCTGCGTCAAATGAAAACAAAATGCATTGATTGACTCGGTCGGATCGGGGAGGAGGGTGAGAGCCGACGATCCTGCCACTGGTGCAAAGTCACCCACAACACAGCCGTAGCCGTACGGTTAACGATGGCGCCTGAATGCAGTGCAAGTCGAGAAAAAAAAACACACAAAAAGGAAAAACATTTAGAATCTTTCGGAAAAAAGACTATTTTATAGTGCAAAAAGAAAAGAAAAAACAAACGTTTATTTATAGAATGTTTGTAACATTGTAAGATGGAAACGAAAATGAAGTCTTAAATTTCCGAAACACACACACACTCCCTGCATACATTTAGGCGCTTCGCACTGTGTTTGTGCACGGATAGAAAGGACATACGGTTGTGAGCTAAACGTACACACATAGCCTACCGGATTAAGCAAAAAGGCGTGTGTGTGTGTGTGTGTGAGAGAGAGAGAGAGAGATGAGCAAAAAAAAAAGAGAAAGAAGCATCGCAACTGTTCGCTACGTATCAATAGAATAGTTTCACACTTGATCACCGGTAGGCCCGCGTTCGTTGTAAGTTAACTTCATTATAATTTCCGGTTTATGCGCACCGGCAAACAGCGTGTTGAATCGGTGCGAGGAATGAAAGTGGGAGGGGGCGGACAAACATATGAGAACACCACCACCACCGCAACCTTTCCCCACCACACACCGATTTGTTGAAGCCGCTTACATTTTCCAAACACACAAGAAAACGTGCGTTTAGCGTTGGTTTTTTTTATTTTTAAGAACGAAAGGAAGAGTTTTAAAAGTTACAAATAGTGAGGCATCAGGGAGAGAGAGAGAGAGAGAGCAGGAGTAGAGTAACAGCATCATTAACAACAACAATAACAACACCTTACCGAGTGCATTGTGCGTTGATGAGCGGAAGACAAATCACTCGCAGCACAGCAAGAGGCGATGCAAATGGTGCAGTGTGGAAAAGAGAGAGAGAGAGAGAGAGAGAGAAAAACACACACACACACACACACAAAGCGGCACACAATTAAACCCATAAAGTAAAGTAAAATAGCAAAATGGTTGGGTGTGGGTGCGGTGACGAGCGACGAGAAGATAGACACGAAAATAAAGACCGTCGGCCCGATATATGCATGGCTATAAAACGCATCAACGCGCACTCACCTCTCGGTGGAGGGGGAGATAAGGGAGGGGTTAGAAGAAGGGAGTTGTTGGGGGAAGGGGTAGACTGCAACGGGGCCGGCTGTTGTGCATCGTTAGCTCGTGCAGCATATGAACGCAGCGGCAGCAGCATAATGTACCTTTCGCTGCATTTCGATACACGGCTAAATGATCGTGGAGATGCAGGGAGGGGAGGGGGGGAGAAGGAGCGTGAAGGGAAGGAGAGGAAGAAGAGGGGGGCGCGGGTGCTAGCGCGACATGAATGGTTTGTGTTCCGATGGTTGCACCCATTTCGCGGTTCACTGAACCTGGAGCTTTGCCTGGCGCGATAGTCTTTGCCCCGGATTCGATCCCGCGGATCGGGTGCTTGTGTGTGTGTGTGTGTGTGTGTTTTTTTTTCTTCTCCTTTCTCTCATGCCCATCCATACCTCACACCTTCAGTTCACATTGTACCACCCACCTTCCCTCTCGCACCACCCACCTTTTGACAGGACCAAATTGCAGCGCGTTTTCCTTTTGTTTGGTTTCGATTTTACGCCCCGGTTTTTTGTGTTCCGTTTTTGTTTTTTATTTTGGCGCGCCCGGTGTGCCGTAACGGGTTGGGTTCTTCTTCCGGCCCGTTTTATTTTTCCACCGCACGTGTGTGTGTGTGTGTGTGGGAGCAGCCGATCACCGGGACATGGCGAGCGCTTTACTGATTGGGGAGAAGTCCATTTGGCAATTGTAGGCCAATAAACTTCCGACCAAACAGGTGAGCGGGAGGCGGGCATGCCGGCAGCTGGAAGGCTAGTGCGGGTTAAAGGAAATAAAATGCAGCGCAAACCAGAACGGTCGATCGATCGGTTGGCGTCTCTTCGCACTTTTTGTTTCTTTCCTTCCCACTTGCGTGGCGCGAGTTTGTTTTCGCCCGTAGCATTAGTGGGTTTTTCGGTTGTTTACTGCAGTTTGTGCCTCGCTGTTTTTTTCGATGATGAATGTGAACCGTTTATAGTTGTCCGTTTCTGTTTTGAACGGGGGAAAAAGGGATAATTTTATCATTAGGCTTTATAGAGCAACGTTATGTTTATTATCGTTCACATTTTCGTTGTTTGTTTTGGGCAGATGTCAGACGTCAGGAGCATCACTTTATTTTTATACTCTTTGCAACATCCGCTGTAGTTGTTCCTTGTTTTAGGTACGCTGGAGAATGTTAAAGACGTTAAAGATCAACTAAATTAATAATCCTGGACATGTTTACTAGGGCCGAAGCCGAAGTGGACTGAGTCGTAGAAAGCCAGAACTTGGCAGGGCAAGACCTCTAGAGGTTGTAGTGCTAACTTACTTACTTACTTACCAGGCGCTACAATCGCTTCGCGGTCTTGGCCTGCTGCAACAATCCTCGATACCACTCACGGTCTAGCGCCGTCGTCTGCCAATCCGTTATCCAGACCGTTCTGGCAGACGCATCGACGCGATCACTCCATCTCAGTTTGGGCCTACCACACCTCCTCTGTACATGTGGACGGCCTAAAAGGACTTTACGGGCTGGGTCGTCCGGTGCCATTCTCATGACATGACCAGCCCACCGGAGCCTGGCGAGCCTAATTCGCTGCACGATGGTGAATTCACCGTAGAGCTCGTCATTGTAGTGGCTCCTCCATTGTCCTTCCACACATACGGGGCCAAAAATCCTTCTGAGCATCTTCCTCTCGAACGCGGCTAAGAGGGTTTCGTCAGTTTTTTACAGAGTCCATGTCTCAGAGGCGTATGTGAGTACTGGGACTATAAAGGTTTTGTACAGTCCCAGCTTCGACCATCGCGACAGGTATTTTGAGTGGAGAAGTTTCCTCAGGCTGTAGTATGACCGGTTGGCAGCCAGCACCCTTGCGCGCAATTCAACTTCTATGTTGTTATCGGTGCTGACTTTTGACCCCAGATAAGTGAAGTTTTGGACGACTTCAAAGGTGCGATCACCTATCTGTACATCACCCCTGCGTAGATCAGTGTTTGTTAGCAGGGCCGCTGGTGGTGCCACCATCATTTTGGTTTTTGCCTCGTTGATCTCCAACCCAAGGTTCAGTGCCGCATGCTCGATCCTTTGGTAAGCTTCTGCTACATAGGAGAGCCTCAAACCAATGATGTCTATGTCAAAAGTGTAGTGCTAACGCCGAAGATATATCTTTTGCAAGAAGTCCGAAAAAAGCAACCAAACCCAAAGCTAGGAACGTCCCTCGCAGAAATACATCTCGAATAGCGCGACGTTCGATTGTCATTGACGCTTGTTCCGTTTCTGGTGAGAATTCTCTTCAGTATTAGACTTGTTGCTCAGCTGGTATCTGCTAACATACTCCTATTAAAGCATTTTTCGATGCCTTTAGCTTGAAAATGTGAACATTTTAAGTCACCTTCTGTCAAAACAGTCGAGCAGTCACGGCAGTTGAACACCGAAACGAGTCAACTCATCCCGAAACGTTTGACTACTGACATATTGGACTACAGGCAGTTGGTTCGCTAAGCGCGTCACAAAGTTGTATAGTTTTTTGCCATAATAATTGGCCTTAGGCTTCAAGTTATTGCAGCAGAGGACAAAATAACTTCTTCTTCTTCCTTGGCACTATACAACCTCGTGAGGTCTTGGCCTACCAGCTATTGCTAGCTTTCTGTCACTAAGTTTTACCCGTAGCTGGATAGTCAGTCCTGCGTACGGGGAAGCGGTCCTCCGGCATTCGCACCCCGGTCCTGTCGTGTGAAGACTGGCGCCGCTATCGTATACACCAGCGGGCCGAGACAGTGTCAAGTAATGTAAGCAACAAAACGTCAAAACACGTCAAAACATTTAAAAAAAACTGGCTCAGGAGATCATAGACTTCAAAACTTTAAATCCCATATTTGAAGAATGGTTTGAAGCACTTTCGTTTTGAACATTTGAAGTCTTGATGTCTTGTACCTTTGAAGTCATTCAAAGCATCTCCTATCTTATGTCAAATATCAACACCGACGCACAAAGGGCGTTAACTACCAACCGGCCGTACTAAAGCGTAAAAATGTCTCCACTCAAAATACCGGACAACGTACTCATATTACGCCTCTTACATGGACACTGGCCTAAGCTGAGCTCGCGATTGTGCTTCGACGAATCGATGTGTTTTTTGGGCCATCTACATGTGTCCGCCAAAAAGTCCGGAATGACACTGACACTACACCGTGATCAATATCGGAGACTTTTGAACTAGAAAATCTAGTTCAATACGTGTGTAACATGTCTTGATTAACATTGGCCATGGGACTTGATTTAAGGTTTCATGTTTCTTCGTCAACACTTTGATTGAAAGTAACACTAAGTGGATATGTTTGACGGCGGTCCGGTGTTATTCGCTAGGATTGGAGCCTGCCAAACCGTCGCCCTGTGGCCAGGACTGACTATACCGCTACAGGTAGCAAACAAGTAAAGAAGCTAGTAATGACAGAAATTAAATTCTCTATGTTTCTATGTGTCGTTGATACTGTATCGCACAAAATATCCAAGATATATCCAAGAAACGCTCCACCTTCTTCATAGCGCCATAATGGGATCAAAATTATTCATACCTAGTCTATCACCTGGCACCAGCACCGGTTGCTAACACACATAGTCCGGTAGCAAATGTCCACACGCAGGACTAACTAAATCCAGCAAAGTGCTTCAAAGGTAACTCAAAGAATCCAGACATCTGGCACATTTCCCGCAGTTTTAGTAGTATCCAAAAAGAAGAACTACAACAGGAGTCTTTGAGCTTTACAATACGCAGTTTCGTGAGAATATTTGAATATTTCTTGTTGAAGTTAGTGACAAATTTGTCACATTTGTGAGCGCCGCAAGTCCTGCTATAGAAAACCCATCTTGACTCTTATCGGCCAAGTCGAGTCTCCATTCTAGGCGAAACTAAACTAGGCTGTTTTGACGGTCACGATAAGTTACTAATAACAATTCGATGAGTGTTTAGGCATCACTGATATGATTACCGCATGAGGAAATCCTTCGGGATATCATATCCTATTCATATCCTAATTAGACTCCAGCTCCAACAACTCAGGACTTGTTACCCAACTACAGAAAACTTCTCGAAATCTTTGTAGTGTAAAAGAAGCAGATGTCTAAGGACTTCAAGCCATGAATCGTAGTCTCCAGATTAGTTTCAAACGTTTCTTATTGAAGTTGTAAAGTTCTACCTGTGTTTGAATCCCCAACTACAGGACAGGTATTACAAAATAGATGAAGCTTTAAGAAATCTTTTACCGTACCTGTATGCTACAAAAGCACTAAACCCTTTACCCATTTCGGATATTTCCAAAATTGACACGCAACGAGTTTTGACTCCCACAAACACACTGTTTACGTTACAACAGTCGTTGTCGTGTCGTGGCGTGCAAACTTTCTCTCACTGCTACAATTAGTCTTTAGTCTTATGGCACCGCTTTCCCACTGCTCCGTCGAAAAATTTTCATCCCCAGAAACCAAAGATCATACATCCCAAAGCGGGGCACCATCTTGGCTTGGTGAAAATTTCACTCTTCGCCGGCGTCGCAGTCGGCAACGATTAAAAGCGATGCGATGCTGGTGTGAGCGGCGTTCATTACCGTCGCATCTGGCAGCGCGTCAAGTCAAGGTGCAGGATCTTTGGGCGTTTTCTGCCGAGCTGGTCGGGGTACTGGACCGGGGGGACAACAAAAAAACAGAACACCCCAACGGAATGGATAAGAAGGACTCGGTTCGCTACCGTCGACAGGTCGAGCTCGGTATATAAATGTGCATCTATATGTATATATACGTGTCTCCAAAATCTTCGTAAAACCGTTTCGTACTTCGTCCCCCCCCCAAAATAATCGCTCCCTTTCTTACGCTATATAGCGTGTGCTCCGTCTCGCTTGACTCTGGATGCTTTTTTTTTTGTCTGTTGCTTCTTTCAATTCCCAATATCTTGCCACTCCGTACGGTTTCTTTCGAGAATTTTCCCACCATCTAAAAACCCCGGTGAGCGTAGTACATATTTATTTATGCTGCTACTAACGATACCTAATGATGCTGTGTCGGTGTCTGTTTCTTCAGGGTTTTTTTTTTCAGGGCAGTATTTGCATAGCTAAAATTGTGAGGACCTAACGGCTAACTTCGATGGCAAGAAGTGCAAGCATGGGGATGAAGGGCGGCCCAACACGAAGACTAAGATTCGGTGGTCTCCCACCACTAGCAGGACAGACAGATCCCAATCTCGGGGATGCCAAAGCGCAGCTGAGAACCTTTGCCCCGTAATGCTCCAGCGCTTTTCTTTATTCTGGATGTTTCGTTCGCTGATCTGTGCCCGGGTTAAAGGAAATAGTTTTTCCCCTCCGCCCGCTAGTCTCGTCCTTCTTTTCTCGCATCAGCATGTTCGTCCCCGAAAAGGAACAAGAAGACAAAAAAAAGTCGTTGAAAGAAAATGTCCGAAGCATCCTTAAAGCGCTATAAAACGCGTTTATGCAATGAAGTGAACACAACGATTTCTTGGCTCTGCATCTGTGCATCACCGTGTAATCTTATTTCATTAAACGCGCTATTGTTGTTTTCCTATTTGTAGGTGGTTTTTGCTTCTTTTTTTTTTATTGAATTTTCCCACAATTGCCCGACGAAAGGAAATCGCATCACGTGGCGTGGGATGTTCAGGTATGCGAGATATCGCGCAGTTTTGCAACTGCATCGATGCCAAGAAGGACAAATATCCGTTCCACGGCAAACCATTTAGCAATCAAAGAGAGTTGCTCGCAGAGATGTTAAGCCTTTTGTACAGGGTGGCTGTAAGTATGTAAGGGTACAAGTTATAGTACAGTCAGTCCTTATTAGCTTATGACGCTTGTTGAGTGTCTACAGGATGCGAGTTTTTTTTTCCTCAAGAAGTCCATATTTATTCCGTTCGGCCATCCGATTTGTAAACACTGTCACTGTCAAGTGTCAACTGTCAAAAGATGCAAGTAAAAGATTCGCAAACACTACCACTACCTGTCAATCATAATGCGTATCGTGTAAACGGTTCAATAAAAAGGAGTGATTTTGATGTAAAATCTGTTTTGATCTTGCTTTTACTCAACCTAAGCGTACCGTACACACTAACCATGGCGTAGTAATCTCGCCCCCCCCAAAAACTCACACTAATGAAGTTAGCATGTGAAAAGCAATCGCCGGAAAGCGAGCATTGTGAGCACGCATATTCCACCGTTCGGTTTACCAATCTACAGCACCAATTTTCCTATTTGTTTGATTCGTTACACTCCTCCTCTACCACCCTTTCATCTCCCTCGTTCCTTGCGTTTGGTTTCGATCATGAACTACCTCAACGTAGCTCATGCAAGTGCAGTAAATATTCGCGTGGGGAGAGAAAAACTGAGGACCAACAAAAAAAACCCCCCCCAACCCACACTCACACAACAGTCATTTGTTCACACGTGTGAGTAGCGTGCGTTCGTCGACAGGTGTGAGATGCAAACACAAAACCCATCACAATCGCGCACAAAAATGCGATTAACGATTGGGTAAACAAACAACACAAACCAAAATAAAGTGCGGCCAAACAAAGCAGATACTAATGACACGCAAAGTGTGATCCGAAGTTGCGCAGCAAGCGACACCAGACAGGCAGCAGGGATCGATGCCTATATCACGGCTGTTGGTGTTGGTTGGATCAACCTGTCAAACGTCAAACGTAAGGTAGCAAAAATCAGAGTTGTACGCAAACGTTGAAGCTATACGGTTGCGAAAGTACAGGACTATCTATGTACGCTGTACCGTGCTAGTGAATATAGACTCCCCCTTGCCGTGCTTCCAATTTCCCACCTTCGCATCTGCCCCATCCGCTCACTAAACTCTCGACTCTTTACCATAATCCGCACGCACACTTGGGGATCGCTCGGTACATCTGTGGACGAATAATTGCTACACCTACAGCTATAGCACGTTCGGCAGATCTAGTCACACGATGGCTTGGCATTATTCGGCCTCGGTATCCTTGCTGGCCGATGCTTTGCGTCGGCGCCGAACCGAGCACAACGCGTACGGTGCTATCTCGCTTCTTCCGTGCCATTCAACATGGCTGCCCTGTTTTCGCAAACAGGCCCCCGCGCCTGTATTGACCGAACACAGGAGCACGTTGAGGGGCAAGGTTTTGGGGAGGAATGGGAAAGGGGGAGGGGGGGAGTAAACCTTCCAGCGTAGGATTTTCTTGCATGCGCGCGGTTGCAAACAAATAAACTACCACTTCGACAGCCGCATTGTCTGCCGGGGCTTATCCTGGGTTATTTGGTGCCGAGCTTGGCCTCGCTCAGCTCCGGCAACATAATGTCAGATTTCCCATCCCTTTTTTGCTCCTTGTTTGTTTGCTGTTTCTTTTTTGTTTTGTTCTTCTTCCTTTTTTTTTACGCCCGTTACGTATACTCCTATGTGCTTTATCCAAGCCGAGTCCGAGTTGCTGCCGTCTGTTCATTTCATTTCCTTCTATCGGACGACCCTCTGACGCTCTTATATCGGAGGTTTTGGAAGGCTCTCTCTCTCTCTCTCGCTCTCGCTTACTCTCGCTCGGTCCTTAAGGATTTATGCAAATCCTTTCAACCCCGGGTCGCTTGCTTATGCTTCGGGGGATATACTTTTTTCGTTTTGCTGGGTAGTTTCAATTCTGGTTGCTTCTTTCCAACAACACCCAAAAAAAACAAAAAAAAAAGGTTCACTTTCCTTTCTGGATGTATGTTTTGGCGCGTCTTTTTCCTTTTTCGCCAGGAACTTCAAGATCCCAGTTTCGGATGCTAAACCAAGCCGAGATTTGGTTGTCCTGGTCACGAGGCTGCTTCCGGCAGCTATTGCTACGCTCTTTGTCTCTATTTCTTGCGAACAGTAAGAATCCTCATACGCACACCAATGTTCCGC
>KZ062051.1:79451-139610 GCA_002091835.1 Anopheles maculatus | reverse complement strand
CCATAACTAGTACACTACACTTGTGTATACATGAAGATTTAGTCTAGCGCGTAACATCTTCCGACACATTGATATTGAAGTTCAGGATGGCAGGGGAAACAATCTGACAGTATGTTTGACGTGTTTTGTCTCTTCCTTCCTGCAGTAAGCAGTGGTACGATAGGTAATGGACACCTTCTCGGCAGTGCCACCGCTACGACCGCTGCCGTGATGACCGATCCGACGACCGATCTAGTGTCGCTCCGTTCGCCAACCAGCCAAACAGTGCCTGCCCCGACCGTGGCCACCGGTGTCGTCCCGCCACCGAACGGTCTCCCCACGACGGCGCTACTCGCCAGCCCTGCCTCCACCTACCCGCCCGGAGCCATCTCCTCATTCGCGGTCCACGCGGACCAGCAGCTGGTCAAGTCACCCTTTTTGCCTTACGACATAGCCGCCTTTCGCTCGACGGCAGCGGCCGCTGCAGCGGCAGCCGCCGCCGCCGCCGCCACCAACGGTACACTGCGCCCCGCCCAGCTGTCGGCCACCATCACCCTGCACCAGTCGGCGAGCGTCGATTCGGCTTCGTCCCGCCTTTCGCCCGCCTCGTCACGCAACTCCAACGCCAGTCCGCCTCCGCCCCCGCCCGCCCTGTCGACGGCGGCTGCCGCCGCTGCTGTTGCAGCAGCCGCCGCCGCATCCCTACCGCCCGGGCTACTCCATACGGCCGCCAAAGGTGTCAACCATGCAACGCACCATCACCACCAACACCACCATCACCATCTGCACAACCATCACAGCGTGCAGCAGCCACGGTTGGCAGGGATTGGGCCACACCCGGCACAGTTGCCCGCCGGCGGCTCGGTACCGGGCGTCAGCAGCAGCAGCATCGGAAATGACACCAGCAACGGCGATCTGTCGTCCGCCAACGAGGACGAATCGGAC
The DNA here is from genome assembly GCA_002091835.1 of Anopheles maculatus. Taxonomy (NCBI): domain Eukaryota; kingdom Metazoa; phylum Arthropoda; class Insecta; order Diptera; family Culicidae; genus Anopheles; species Anopheles maculatus. The sequence continues at coordinate 138,686 of KZ062051.1, read as the reverse complement.
GACGAACAGATCGACGTGGTAAAGTCTGCCTTCATACCGATCCTGCGACCACCGGCGGCCCCGTCCGCCGAAACGACCGCATCCGGCAGCACTGGCACGCGGGAAAACACGCCCGACATCTGCGAAAAGCCGGAAACGCCCGACTCTACCACCGCACCAACTACCACCACCACCACCACCGGTGGATCCGCTTCGCCGCCCCGTTTCGGGCTGCGGTGTGATCTGAAAGCGCTCTCCACGAAAAAGCAGATCCTGCACGAATCCGCACCGGGCTTAGTTTGCACCAAACAGCAGCAACAGCAGCAGCAGCAGCAGCAACCACCAACACCGCAGCTCGAATCGCCAGAACGTACCAAGCTACGTTCGCCCAATCTGATCAAGCAGACGCAAAAGACCGTGTGGCGACCTTACTGAAGTCGGCGCGATAGCGCCCAGGCGCAACCACTGGTCGGATTGCGGCTGTGCAGGCGTTTGCTGTGAAACCTGGTTCCAATTCAGGTTACACACACCGGGACGGATCAACGGAAGTACCCCCACTGAACGGAAGCGTTTTTTTTTTGTGTAAAATTAAAATGGTGATATTAAAGTTAAAGCGTGAGAAGGGCAAGTTGTGCTGGGAAGATAGACAAAAAGCCGACACAAAACTACTGACACAGACACACACACACAATGGAAGAAATTACAGGTATGGGATGCAAGAGACAAAGAGTTATTGTATACAGAGCGATAGCGAGAAAGAGAGAATGTGAAGTTAGAGTTGAGATATGTATTTGGTGATTTAGAATTAATAATATTTGTAATGGACAGAAACATTATAGGGAAACGGGCCACACACAACACAACAAAAAACTGCATGTCCGGAATGTAAACATCAAATCCGTGCCCGTAACGCACACTAGGCGGGCCACCACATCCTCCCGTTATCTCATTTCTGCGCGTGTGTGTGCGGGTGCCGTGAATTTTAAGCCATTAACTTCAGAAATGCAAAAAAAACACACAAACAAAACAAACAACACACACACACACACCGAGAACCTTCTCGCTCTCACCCACGCGCCCACACACACGCGTACACGTACAAAATCGTATCCTATTTACACACGCATGCACACCCACACACACACTCACACCCACCCACCCACGGATATGGATCTGTTGTACATACCAAAGTGTAACTTACATTTTATTCAGCACCAAAACAAAAAATGAACGTCCTGTCAAAGGATGCAACAGCAAAACAACAAAAAAAAACAACAACAACCATGAAACAGGCTTTCGGTAATTTCTTCGCGTGAGTGTATGCGTGTGTGTGTGTGCGAGCGTGCGTATGTGAAAAATCGGGAAGTGTGGAATTGCTCTGAATGTGTACTAATCGATTGTATATTGCAAACACAGCAAATAGTAGTAGTAACGCTGGGATGTGTATAGCAAAGAGAAAACGAAGAAGAAAACACACACACACACCGGCACACAAAACAAGGAACAAGTAAAAGAGGGGGGGGGGGTTAATGTGTTAGCAATGGTGACAGGTAATTAATCTACTTAGAACAGGAATTCCAGGCATATATGAGTATGAATATATTATATATTATATATATATATATTAAATAGTAAGTACAAATTAGTTTGGTTTATTGATCTTAACTGGAGCACGAGAGAAAATGGAGCACGTTTTCTTTTGTTTTTTTAGGTTGTGTTTTTTGAAGCCGCTCATACTACAAAGCGAAAACAAATTGACAAGCAAGTGGTACGATCGAGTGTCAGTGGTACGTCAAACAGATGCAGATCGTGTGAACACACACACTCACCAGTATGATGGTAAGAGGTACTGTGTTGCGCGATTGAGCCACATCTACATGTACAGCCGAAACTTCCAAATGATTTTGCTCGCCGTCATCGGCGTCGGTGTCGGCTATTAACGGCGAAGGAATCTCTCCACCGAGCGAGCAACCAAACCAAGGTGGCACATAAATCATTAACACATGCAACAGCTTTCATTAAAAGCATGCGCTCCGCTTTGCCCACCGTGTGCGATTGTGTGCGCGGATTGGAGAAAAGCGTTGGAGGTGGGGGTGTGGGGTGGCGGGGGTTTGAAAATTTTCATTTGCAAGATGAAAAAGGGGTGCTCACACACACACACACACACACCAAACGTATGTTAATGGTGATAGAAACGAGGTGCCAAGAATGGCGTTCGCTCGTTTGTTGTTTATACAGGCTGTAAGGAGCAAAATTTGTTGTCACCCGGTTGTTTGGGGGGGCTCACAAAAAGGGGTTTTCTTATTTTCCACCGTACTCTTTGTACTTTTTAAGGTGAGCAAATGGGACCCGTTTTTAGGAGGGAAGGCAAAACGGATTTGCTAATAGATTCATATTTCCGACTTTTCTCGCTATCTCTTGCACTTGGAAGAAACAGCACGGTTGCAGTGACTGATAAGTTGATGGATTAAAGCGAAAAAGAATCCATTCTTTCCATTCATTAGTCTAATGTGCACACTGTTTTCATCCTTTTTGCATCATCCGTTCGGAATTCGTTTGCACGGGGAGTGCTATAGATGGTAGTGTGGCGTACTGTAGCTATATTTCTGATTTTTATTACAAAGTCCTTCTCTTTCTCACTCACCCGACGCTGCTCACACCCGACGGACATGCGCATTTTTCTATTCGGGCTGGTGCGAACCAACCAAACGGAAAAAAGAAGGTACATCCTTTTTGTATGATTTTTCCGATCGCTTTTTTCCTCCCAACCACGGCGCGTATCTATTCGCTCATGTTTTCTGTTTTAATTTCCGTGTGTGTTATATATATTTTTGTTGTTGGTTGTACTTGAATGTTTTCTCTCACCTTACTGCTCGCTGCTGTATCTTTCTAGCTCTATTTATGCACACGCACACAGATACACCCCCGGTTGTGCACGGAATGGTGAATCAAGGCGAATAAAAATGATGGTGATTATAAAAATAGAAAATTCGTTACACTAGCACGGCGTTCTTCAAAAGGTCCCGCGTCACAAGATTTGTTTTTCCTTCGATTTCCCACCGCCCATTCCCCATTACTGTGTGTGTGTGTGTGTGTGCTTCTTTTCTCTCTTTTCATTTTACCCTACCATTCGCTCCAAATGCGCGGTTCTTTATTTATTTATTTAGATTCTTGCGATCCCCCCCCCCGAATCCCCGACCGTTTGCACACCTTCGCCACCGAGCATTGATGAAAATTGATCTTCTTTAGCTCCATTAGCTCTAGCGGCGGCAACATTTTCTTAGTCGATTTTCCATTTCCACGCACCCACTAAAACCCACTTGGCATCCACCCGTGAAAAAGGCAGCAATTTTCGTGAAGATATTTTGGCTTTCCAGTTTCCAGGGCGCTGTTTTCCCGTCGTCAAAGCGCGCCATCTGCTGCCGGTTGAAATCAATACTGTAATTGTTGGTGGAACGCGATGACACTGTGGGTGGGTGTGGTGGAAGGTACGTGGGGCGAGTGGGGGAGGAGGAGAACGTAATACTGCGTACCACCCCGCTCCACCTCCCACGAGCTGGCGTAACCGCGTGGCAGCTCGCTAAATTTACAGTGTGGAAAGCCATGGCACGCCAAAAAATGCCACTCCTTGCGTTAGTTCACCAGGGAAAGAAGCAGCATTAAAAAAAAAACAGCACACAGATAACGAAATGGAGGAAGGATACAATCTGTTTCTGTGCGAGGGATTTTTCTGGGATTTCCTCGTTTTTTTCTTCTTCTTCTTCGGAGCGTTTTGGTCGTGATGCTATTCGTCTCCGGACCATCGGGAAAGAAACCTTTTTTTTTTTTGCACGGGCTGACGGGTTCTTTGTCGTGGAAGAATCGTTTCTTGGCGTTTCTTCTCGGAGATGTGGCGGAGCGTAGCAGGGAAAGAAGCGTACTGGATGTCCGGTAACCCGGTGGGGTGGACCCTTTTTTTTGGTGTTCTTCTTTGGGTGCTCATAAAACTTTACGGATAATGTAAAGGCGAAATGTATGTGCAGCTATGTGAATCGTCGATGAGCGGACTATAGATATAGGAGTAGTTTGGATTGAGGTGTACGGTTTGAACCAAAACCTTGGAAGATGTTGGCTGACTATAAATTACTGGACTTTGTTGACTATGTTGATAGATATAGCTGAATGTAAAGAATTCATTTGCTGTGTTGAGATTAGAACCCCCCAAGACAGACTAACTCAGCACTAGAACTTTTCAATTATTTCATGGACTAATAACTCTCTATTTTGAAGTCATTGCGAATATAATCTCCAATAGTCTTTCCTTTACAAGTGCTTGTACAGCTCAGCTCAGTGTGATGAGACCAGAACCTGGAGGACATCATATCTGCTCTAGAACTACAGCTAGGTAGGAAGCAATATTTTGCTCAATAATTTTCTGGGCTATCAATTCTCGAGCTTGAAGTCATCGCAAACATTATTTATGCCCCTTTAGCTGGATGTAAAGGATTCGTTTTGTGTGATGAGTTTAGAGCCCGGAACGCACTCTGCGTGTTTACTCCCCCGAGGCAGAAATCGATATTTTGTTCAATAATTGTTTGGGCTAATTATTCTCTATTTTGAAGTTATTATCGCAAAAATAATATACAATAGACCTTGCTTTACTATTTACTATCCCATAGAGCTGGATGTAAAGGATTCATTATGTGTGATGAGATTAGCACCTGTAAGACACTATATCTGCGCTGTCTAGAAGTGTCGCTGCGGAAGACACTACCTCTGCACTAATACTTCGGGCAGATAGTTGACAGCAAAGGCGAATCAATTCTCTAGGAGGTTTTAAACAGGAATGGACAGAATGGTCCGAGACAGAGGCCAAACGAAAACTTGGCATAAAAATTGACTTTTTTATTATCAGCGGAGTTCGAGGGCCTCTAAACGCTGCGGATTCTTCTTCTTCTTCTTTCTTGGCCTAACGACCTCTTAAATCATGCCTGCCATTTCTGGCTTACTAGACTTATTGTTACCGCATAGTTGGATAGTCAGTCCTCACTATGGGAGAACGGCCCAGATGAGACTTGAACCCCGATTCTGCCGTGTGAAGACCGGCGCCGTTGTCGCATCTACTACGCTGAGGATTACAAATCCCAATTATTGGACATGTAGGGCATCTGTCGATGGGGGCGGCCCGGCAGGCCCGGGGTTCTAATCCCGTCCGGAAAACCTCCCCGTACGTACGGGTTAAACTAAGTCACGAAAGCTAGCAATAGCAGGCCAAGACCTCACGAGGTTGTAGTGCCAAGGAAGAAGAAGATGGTATCTGTCGATATGTATGGAGAACCTTTGAAGCTGGGGCTAGCTCACAATGCTCTATCTTGAAGTCACTGCGAATAGAATTGAGAACGTTCAATAAAACTCCTATAGAAGTTCTCGTACACAAGGCAAAAAATCCAGATATAGGCTAATAAAGTCAAGGATGTTAGTAATAGCAGGTTGGCAAACCTCTTGAAGCGTCTTTAATTTAGCGAGTGACTTTAGTTAAAGACGGAAGAGTCGCTCAGTTTAATTTGATTAGGGCTTTCCTGTTGCGTTATTTTGCTCAATAATTTTCTGAGCTAACAACAGACCAAGTCAATCCTCCAGGAGGCCTCAAACACATTGAACCCGAGACAGAGGTCAAGCGGCGACTTGATATGAAATTTATATTTCGTATAAAAGATGGAGTTCGAGGGCCTCGAAACCCTCATGGCCGGCGGATTTATACAAGTCCATTAAAAGCTGGAGCTGGCTAACAATTCGCTATCTTAAATTCATCGTGAATAGAATTGCGAACGTCCAATAAATCTCTAATCAACAAGACGCGAGTAATGGCCGGCCAAGAACTCTTGAGTTGGAGCATCAAAACAAAATTTTTAATTTTACATATCATGATTATCTGTGCCTAGTGATGCTCTGCAAACCATTATCCACCTTCATGGGAAAAAAACTATTCTGTATTATATCACACTACAAAAACGGATTCTGATGTAATTTGCAAGAAGTGGACGAGTTTGTGCTCTGGGCAACAACTGTTGAAGTGGCGAAAAGAAACACCCAAAACCAAGCATTGGGAACAGCGCTTTACTCCAATATCCTCGGCGGTAAGTTGTGAACCAAACGTAAAGCTATGATCCCCGTGTCCTGACAGCGAAAACGCTACAAGGCCACATAGAAAGCGAGTCCCTGGAACCATTGTTTTGGTGCCGTCTTTCGTCCTTTTTTTTTGGGTCTGGCAGGGCACCTCTGCACATTGGTCCCCGTGGTCTTGTGGCCGTGTTGCCTACGAACGAGCGGCAAAATGTAAACCCCATCTTGACACCCTCGTACAGACCTCGATCGATTTGCTGATGGTGGTCGGTGTGTCCTTGTGGGTGTGTGTGTCTGTATGTGGATGACGAGCAAATTGAAATTGTTGACTGTTAAAATCAAATATCAGACAACATTCAACCTATTTTTCGCCGTGGGTGCGGAGCCGGCTCCGGAGCCGTGGGTGCGGAGCCGGCTCCGGAGCCGTGGGTGCGGAGCCGGCTCCGGAGCCGTGGGTGCGGAGCCGGCTCCGGGCTAAAACCGGAGCCGGTTCCGGAGCCGTTTAGTCGGAGCCGGCTCCGGAACCGTGGGTGCACTCCGGAGCGCACATCACTACTCTGCACATTGGTCCCCGTGGCCTTGTGGCCGTGTTGCCAACGAACGAGCGGCAAAATGTAAACCCCATCTTGACACCCTCGTACAGACCTCGATCGATTTGCTGATGGTGGTCGGTGTGTCCTTGTGGGTGTGTGTGTCTGTATGTGGATGACGAGCAAATTGAAATTGTTGACTGTTAAAATCAAATATCAGACAACATTCAACCTATTTTTCGTTTTGCGTTCTTCCCTTTGCGCCTGGCCAGATGATGATGTTCTCTGGTTTGCGTCCGCGTTGCTACCGGTTGCTACCCAACCTTTCGGGCACAAATACATAAATGCCATACACTCAAATACACACGCACACAGACAATTTCGCAGTCAGTTTTCTGATGCGGCATTAAAAATCCCTTTCCCGTTTGGTTGGGAATGGTCCTCGGTGCTACCCCTCACAGCCATTCTACCGCGTGCCCTCGCCTCGTACACCGATCACAGACATCAGGCAACGAGCACCCGACCACTCTATACTCCAGGCTTTCCCACAGTACCGTACCGTACACAACCGTCCAATGCAAGATAGATGAGAGTGTTCACAATTTTCAAGCTATTCATCGTGTGTGTGTGTGTGTGTTTTTTTTGCACCAGGGAAAAAAAGGTTGCTTCATCTCCCTTTTTTCCGCCGAGGGTGTTTTTCCGCCTCTGTGTGTGTGTGTGGGATGTGATTTCATGACAGCAGAGCAGTAGCAGCAGCATGAAACTCCTGTACACAATATCGCGCGAAAATACATCATTTAAAGCGCCGTCCTGATCCGTCCCGCCTTGTTACAGGAGATGTGTTGGGATGAGTGTCAGCACACGCGTAATGAACGTGGTGGTGGTGAAGGAGATGGGAGATGTGCTAGACCGTGCTCTGCACGCCCAGGACTCTGACCTCCGGTACCGTCCCGGACAAGCGGTAACTTTGGAAGATTGGTAGGGAGTGCAGGGTAGTCCACCGACATGGTACCATGTCTACCGTGCGAGCGAGTCGTGCAGGAGCAGCATAGACAGGTTCATCAGTCCTCCAACAACCCTCCCCAAAACAATCTCTGCACACAGTCTGTCTCGCTCTCTCGCACGTTCGCTTTCGCTCGTCGCCCACCGAGGATACAAACAGGATACCGGTAGTTCATTTAGCATATTGCCGCTGACTGTCCCGATACGGTGGCCTAGCGGTTGGAGGGCGTTTGATTCATCGGCGTTGGTACGGCGTTGGCGGTGACACAGACACCGGGCTGACACAATTGTGCTGCCGTGCAGCAGAGTTGCCGAGTGGTTGGGCGACTGTTAGCGATGGATTATGAATGTTGCAGCAAAAGCCACTCAGCCAGGCAACCGAAACGCTCCGGACACTCCGAGTGGAGCGAGCGAGAAAGAGTGCGACCGGGTAAGAGGCGCTCGGTGGTAACGCAGAGCAAGAATGTAAACGAAGAACAGAACGAAACAAGAAAGTTGAAATGAACTTTAATCCTGGGCCTGGGAAAACGGGGCAGCATCGCCCCACTAATCGACACCGAGTGGAGTTTTGTGTGTATTAAAAACAAACCTTTCGCGCCTTGTTGTCGCTCGCACTCGCCTTTTGCTACTGTAAGGTTCTCCAGTACTAACCAAAACCAAAAAAAACACCCAATCCCCGGACATTACCCTAGAGATTTCGCACTGATGATTTTGTCATTTTTGGATGTTGTCCTGCTGCTTCTTTTTTGCGCTTTTTCACACCCGTTACTTGACGTACTGGGTTTTCCGATGATTTTCCCCCTCACTCAACCAGGGTACACGTACGCACACACTTACATACCAACGTAATGTCAAGGGACATCTATCAACGCGCGTTCGGAGGATTTTTTTTCCTGTGTTGCTGTGTTACTCCAGTGGGCTTTTCGGTGGGTAACCGCTTCTTTGCCGTGGCCAACCAACCTGGGTGGGTTAATCCGTTTCCCGTGTGTGTGTGTGTGTGTGTGTGTGTGTATGGGAAATGGACGCGCGCGCACACACACATCCACAGCACGATATAACTATTCAGACATCCGGAGGCATTTTGTTTTGTTGGGATTTTTTTACAAAAAACTATCCAAAACTGGACCAGACGCGCCTAGAAAAGGTATAAAAATATGTAACAACTAAAGCGTTTAATCGGCATGTTAGGCAAACCATCGTGTGAAAGCCCTGGCCCAAGTCTCCGGTCGTTTGGAGCTAATCCTTTCAATTTCGGCTACTCAATCGAGTGACAGTTTGTATGGGGTATGGTGGACTCTTTAGTTTAGTAGAGCATTTGCTGCAGTTTATTGAAAGTACATCAAACATATTGAATTTATATTGATCATAAGTGTAATTCTAGGCTCCCAGTCACTAGCTGCCCTTGTAAATAAGAAAGATAGTTCATAACCCATAATTTATAGTAAAGTTCATTTTCTCGGCAAATTATAGATTGATATAAACCCTCGCAAATTGGTCTCCAAAGTTCTCTAAAATTGAAAGATAAATTTGATGTGAAACTACATTACTCCTAGACATTCTGCTCCCAACTCTACACTAGCTCCAGATAACCATGGTTCAATAAAATACTTTTAAAACCTCGAAACACAACACACAAAACCTGTCTACGGTTGTTTGTACACCACCAAAAAAAAAAAACTGCAGTAAAAAGCGCACAAATCCGAAAATCGCCTATTTGCTGACGCTGACGAATCGAATACAAATAGTGGCCGATCGAAGGCCCGAAACAAAAAACTGTACCGTCCACCAACAGCGGCTGATACGAGCGGCAGTGAAGCCGAACGAAACGAACGAATGGTCCGGAGTGGTTAGATTTCACCCCTTTCTTTTTTGTTGCTGGAAGGTTGCTTCGCTTTATCAGAAGTTTTCATTACATCGCCGGTAAAAGCTGGCGTCGCAGCAGGGACAATTCATTCTTAACACTTGCTTAACACCCTAAACCCCGCAGTAGCTGTCGGCCATCACTGTGCGAGAGCGAACGCGGGGGGGGGGGGGGGGAAAAAAAAAGCTTTATCTTTTATCGACCCTTTGACCCTAGCACGCTTCTACACCGATTCTGCAAATCGGGGTGAAAAGAAATACTCACATATGCTACTGCTGTGTGCGAAAAAACAAAAATCCCCCACACCAACTGACCAGTGCTCCACCGAATCGGAGTTTTCCTTCCTATTTTTTTTTTTTTGGTGCGCCCTCAGTAACATGATCCAAACCTAATCCATTGCAGTAGAACTTTACGAGTTCTGGAGGTGTTCTGTTGTTCTCTCGCTAGTTGTTTCATTCGAACCCGAGAATTGGCTGGGAATTGATAACCTAAGGTGTGGCATACCAACTAAGCTAACCCGCCTGAAGTTCGCCTGCCTTGGTCCTTGGTCGGCGATCCTTATCCTGAGCACTTCCAAAAGGTTGAAATCGATCTTAAGGATGGCTCAGCTGGGTAAGATGTTGGGAAGGATTGTGCAGGGTTGGTACACATACGCACGAATTGAGCCTTTCGGACGAGATAACTGAATTTTCCTTTCTTTTTTGTCAAGTTAGACGGTTCCGAGGCACAAAAAAGGAATATTGCAAAAGGTGACGCTACTGGCGAAGGATTGAACATTCTATCCACTAGCGAGGGTGCTGTAATGTTGAAGTTCCTAGCACCACAGCTCACGGTGGTTTGGTCTATAGATAGTCGTATCGTTCATATGTGTATATAGTTTGACGGAGAATTGGTGTAGCTGTCACACGGTTGCCCGTGTAAACAAACGTTTCAATTGGCAAATTGTGATTGATCTACCTACACTCTGTGACTTTGTATTAACTAGCAAATTAACAAAGAGTCCTCTATATCTGCACGGTAACCTGATTGAGTCACTAATTAGTGTACAAACATGCTGATTTCGGGTGCAAATAGTCTACCATTACTGCATGATGTTATTGTTTTGATGTCCAAAGTCACTGTTTTGTCTAGAATGCTCATGTACGCAACAACAACAAAAAAACAGACAGTCCCGATAATTAATTCTACATAAATATTCCCTTAATCGTATTTGATTAACAGTTAAAAACAACAAACCGACAAACTTTTCCGCCTCACGCTACGAGCCCGGCTTAGTAATGGATTGCCCATTTACTTGCCGATAATGGTTGTCGGAAATCTTTTCTGGAAGATTCCAGGTGTCGGCGGCTCTAGCGCCGAGCTAAATTAGTGCACACCCTGAGACGCTATCAGGTATCGATTTCGGGGGCCCGAGATAGATAGCCAACCGAGCCGCTAGCCTGACGACAATAAATCTTTACGCTGGTTATGCTCGAGGACGTACTGACAATCGGTGTATCGCAAAGCACGAAATGAAATATACCCATTGTCCCTGGTAGTTCTGGTTCTATAGCCGCAGGGATTGGACAGCACGCGGCCCGGGACTTTGGAAGTGAGCGAGTGCTCGTGTTCGAACTAGGGGGACGAAACAAGCATTGATCAATACCGTAGGTTGCAAAGGAAGCACTAAATTTGCCCAAATAAAAAGGACACACGCGCCTGGACAAACCTCTCACACCAACCTCCGCTGATGAATTGCCGGTGTAGCGGGAGGGCGAACGAAGCCTAGGGGCGAAAAGGAAACTGAAAATCAATCGCCAACCCGCCCCATCCTAACCGAGGGGACCCATTCACGTTAAGTAGCGACGACCGACAGAGGAACTAAAAGAAAAAAACAGAACTCCCATTCCAGAACTTACCGATTAGGCGGGAGCAACGGTTCGGCATGTTTTATGAGTGTAGTTGGCCGAGCGTCCTGCAAACATACGCGCGCGCGAGACTGTTGGAAGCGTTGGGAATGTGACTGATTGTTGGCACATTTTAATTGACCAATCTACGACTCTAGCAACGCCCGACCGCACTTTGTCGGTGTGCCCACATACGACACGTTGAGATTCCGTACACAGCAAGTGGTCTACGTTGTAGTGTGTGTTCGCGCCCGGCCACACTAATTTCGGAAGCTCGCCGAAGTTCGCAACAGGGACACAAAGGGGAACCGGTTAGTCGCATTATCAGGGCAACCCTCCGGTGAGCCGGGATGCATGGATTAGCGTACATTGGATATTGATAATGAAGCCACAGACATAGAGGTGGAGTCTTAGTTGTTGGATGTAAAAAAAACAGGATTTTGTGTGGTTTCTATTCTATTGCCAACTATTTGATGTGAGTCGTTTATTTGGAGTTATTGCAGACTAGTTTGGAATATTGTAGGTTGACTGTCATCCTTGATATCTTAGCTCTTGTAAATGTCACATGTCTATTGAGGCTACACTATAGTAATAGGGCAGATTATAGTTAATTTAAAGAGAATTCGCAAGCAGACTTTAACTTTGACGTTGACAGCTGATTGCGCCTATATCGTTGAAACTGCTAGATTATGCCATAATGAATTATAACATCCAACAACAGGTGCGTTTCAATCTGTTTAAATCAAGATCTGTTACAGAACAACTCGGACGCTCAAAAAACAAGTGTTTTTAAATTCTGATATTAGTAGACTATAGTCTGCACCTATCCAAGCACTTTAGCTTAACCATAACAGACTGTAAAAGCCGTTTGAGTTTTTAGAGCAGTTGGAAACAGACTCCAAATTTGCTCACCCACAGTGACTCGATTGTTTCTAGATGAAAACAATGGCACATAGTAGAATCTAGTCGAATTTAGGACAGTACCAAGATAAGTATCACCAGGTGGCAATGCCTCTAAAAAATTTATGCGCTAGAGCCATACAAAGTTGAGACTATTAATCAACATTTCACATACAGTTTCATTTTCTAAACTTGCTTAAGGATGCTTAAGGTATGCAATCATTTATGCGGCTCAAAATTAGTTTGACATCAGTGAACTATATAGATCCTCGTTTTTATTGGAGCACAGGTAAAAGAACTTCAAGGACAGATCATCATAAACCAAGCCCTAAATGTAGCAGAAATTATGCCTTTAACAAGTCCAAACAAGACATTAAGGATACCCTATGTTTCTTGAGACATTGGACATTAAAATTATGATGTTAATATGGGTTTACAAACACAGTGAGATTTGGGATTTGGTCCATTGGGGACATCGTCAACACATGTTTTTTTTTTCTATTGCAGGATTGCTGTTGAGACAGGACTGCAATATATAAGGACACGAACCAAACTCCCAATAAACCAGCAAACAGGCGTAATGGTGGCAATAAAATGCATCCGTGCATGGTTCTCTACCTGTAGTCTAGGGTCCTAGACCTGAGCTGTTACAATTGAACCGACACACTTGGTTGCACACTTGGTACTTGGAAAAGCGGAAACCAACAAACATTTCGAAAAGGACATTTGAAAGACTCAAGCTCAAACGACTTGCGGGAGGTGCATCGTAACCGGCACCACAAAGCAGCGGGTCGGCAGGAACGGCAAACTTCAGCCGGCGACAACTGACCTGCGGATGTTGTAAAAGCATTTCTAATCCGAGTCGCAACTTGAGATGTTCTGGGAAGGAGCATCCCAGAACTCAGCTTTGAATTCCCGGATGCCTGAAAGCCGTAAAAAATTTGGCAAACCCATTTGACCTAAGAACACCCGGAGGCAAAAAAAAACACGTGAATAGAGAGCATTACAGCATGACGATATGTGTGTGAGATAAAACTGCGTTACATTCGGTGGTGCCGCATCCGGGTTGCAGTTTTCTTTTGTGCCCTGCCAGGCAGCGATTGCTTACCGATTTGGCCTGTTTTGTTTTGAGCAGTTTGTTCCTCAAATCTGGACGAAATTGTACGGAGGTGTAAGCAAACAGTAGACAAATGAAGCCTTCCTGATACATCCAATTCTTCGAACTTTGTACGTCATGTTTTCAAGTAGTTACACTTCTCTCGTCCTTCCTTAGTCTCGTCCTCATTCCTTAGCCACGCGTAAGCTCTTCTAGTCCTGTATTTCATCTAATTAAAACACAGATAAGTACAAAGCAGTCTGCGTCTAATCCTCCAGGTCTTCTAATGCCCCAGGTAACCTCTAGCGGTACGGAGGGCGTTGAAAAATGCCAAATTATCATCAACGCCAACAGTGATAATGAGAGTGCGTGGATGTTGCCTAACGTAACCCCACCACATTTTGCACGGTGTTCGGAAAAAGTTTTCCACCCAACTCTCGAGTTACTCTTCATAATTAATGTTTTCTTTGTCGCGTCCGTGGGATACCAGTTTGCAGCCGAGAAAAGCGGGCCGTATGGCTTTTTAATTCCTTTCTGTCGTGGAGTGGAAAATCGTGAACGAAAAATGGGAACAAATGCACAGAAGCAAAGGCACAGGAGAGTGTCCTACTATAGGATACCAATTTTCTTGCTTAATCGTAGCTGCAAGGCTTGATTTTGATTTTTTAATTAAAAATTTATTTCTTTTAATTTTGCTTCTTTTTTCCTTGTAATTTATATATGTTTTTTTTTTTTATATTATTATTCGAGATATAAAAAAATTGTCAACATAATGAAAATAGGGCAAGCTTAACGGCCAGCAAAAGCACACGCGACCAACTTTTCCGCAGCTTGCATGCAATGTTGTGTTTGTGAAACAAAATTGTACCCAAGTTTGCATGCTTAGTTGCAAACCCAGGGAACGCAATCGCATCCAGCCGTGCCTCAACAACACCTTAACGGTTTGGAAAGGAAATTTTAGAAAATAGTTCTGATTAGTATTTGTTTTGACTACAGTCTATACTTGAGAATTGGATTTCCAAAACAGTCACTTGCAGTTTAACAGATAGTAAAGATAATGGGCTACCGTGGATATTTTTATTGTACTGGCGATTATACAAGTTTTATGCTATGTTTTATTTTCTTTTACTACCCCGTGGAAACCGGGCAACACAAGGGCAGCACAAGGCCCTTGTGCTGCCCCTGTCCTGCCCGTTTTTTGACGAACTTTTTGCGCATGTGTTAGTGTGAAGCGCTTGCGGCGTATTGGTATGAAAAATAAATGAAAAAGGACACGGCAGAATTTTGGGTTTAGTATTTATTATACCACAAACTGTTTTTCTATTGGTATTCATGCAAATTCACTTAGAAGACTCAACCAATATTTTCCTGTGTGATGAGTCCAACTTGATTTTATCTGAAAAAGAAGAAACAATGTAAATGTTGCGTATAGAATCAATTTTTTATATCACTTACTTTTTTGCCGGTACCAACTCCCACAGTGCCTTGCAGAACACGATGATCCCGGAACAAATGCGCTAGTAGCCAAACGGATTTAACTGTCCAGAACTGGTAGTTTTCGTAATCAGTGATTCTTATTGATCTGAAATGTTGAAAGAATCATGGTAATCAAAATCAATTCAACAAATTATCATCCACAACACTTACAGAAAGCTTGCAGCGGTCAATTCATTTACTCGTGCTTTGCGAGCACAAGTGAGGGTCTTCCCGCCTAACTTCCTTATTCCCGTCACGTATTAGATCCGTTAGACCTTTACACTTTCCGGTTTTGGAGAAGAACACACACACAATAAAACTCGACAAGATCTACGCGTAAATGCACGACGGAGATCTTTGAAATTTGGCTAAGTCCCGTCAAAGAACGAGACAGAAAGTATTTGACGAATGAAAAAATATAGCTGTCTAGCTCACCGCCACGAAAGTGTGGACCAACGAGGGTTGGAAGTAGGTGAGACGCAGAGAAAACCCGTTAAATTTGCCCGTGGGGTACCTTCAAAAGAAAGTTTATTTTATTTTATATTGACGGTCTGGCCGTATTGCTTGAAAATTTAGAAAGTTCTTTGCCAGAAAAAGTTGTCGATTATTGATTACTAATTATCAAAGAATCTCTAAAACATGCACCGTAGGTAAAACGGTTGAGTTTACCATACATCACAAATTCTTTTTTATCCGTCCGCTAACTTGTGTGGGAGCTCTCGAGCAAAACTCCTACTCATCCTGCCGTCGGAAGATATGATGCTCCTGGGCGCTAGATATTTATCCCTCGGAGACATTGTTACATGATTGTCCCAATACGATCTTTAACCTGTAGTAAATTATTATGTTTGCGCTCGGGTAATAGATTTGGTACACTAAAAGGCTACAACTTCAACTCTTTTCAAGTCTAGAAGAAGTCGGAGCAAGAGCCTTCACGTTTCGAGAATTCTGTCGAATGGGTTTTATCTAGTGAGTGACACGTGAAATTGATACAGCACAGGCTTACATAAGCTCAAGCGTAAGAACTTGTGCTGGGAACTCATACAAGCTTGAGCTTGCATGAGCTCGAGCACCGAAGCTCTCTTACGCATTCGCTTGTACTGCTTATCGAACTGAGCTTTAACACAATGCAGCTCAAAAAGCAACTTATTTAAATTTAAAGCCAACGAATAAAGTTCAACGCAAAATACTGTAACAATTTTTACAAATATATATTTGTTTTCCATATTTAAGCAACACATCGCATTTGTCCATGTGCAATACTACTGTGCAACCGATGAAACTGCTGTGTTGCGTATTGCATACTACACGGCGTTTATCGTACAACGCTGAGCCACACTCATCTACTCTCCAGATCACCATTCTCCACCCCACATAGTACAATTACACACACACACACAAAACATTATTTGCATAGAACTTTATTCAATTTTGCAGCATAACATGACTAATTCCATTAAATATCGCTAAAAAGTTTTCTCTAAATGATGCCCCGTTCGCCGACTGGTGAGTAAATATTCAGGGCCCTGTTGAGCAATTGACAGCTGCCACCGGTACCGGTGCTATGTTGTATAATTTGTTGTTTCTATAACCATTTGTTATTTCGTGTTCGCACCTATAGTTCTAACTTTTCCACGCATCTTTACTTCAGCGTAAAGCATCTGTATCACTAAAGCATAAATTGCATACGGTTTCTGGGCGAATTTGTGCGCGCTTGTATTCGAAAGGTCCTAACACGGTTTGCCTCAATACTACAGCCAAAAGGCATAGGCAAGTCTATCATTGCGGAGCGGCAGAAAATTAGAAGCTAGTAATGTTACGGCTCCCGAACCAAACCCGATCAACGTTTAACGTGGAAAGTGCTATGAGCAAAACGAAAAACAAAAACAAGGAACAAAAGCACTATCTATTCATACGGGTATTCTAGTATATTCCGGTATGTGTATGTATATATCACTAAAGGTAGCTATAATTATAACTGCTAGTAGCTTGATAGCCGTACGCTTGCTGCAATAAAACCAAAGTCTATGTTCAGTTACTTCACGACTTTAAACCACGAGTTCAGCACAGGGTAAAGGATATCAAAATAAACCGCTTTGAGTGTAAATTATTATAATAATAGTAATAATAATAATAATAATAATAACAACAATAATTAAAGTAAAGATAATAGTAACAATTGTATTAATAAAAATAATATTGCAACGAAATCTTCGGCGTTTAGTTTTTCTCTCTTTCTCTCATGTTTTTACTATGCTTCTACTAGGTTTTGTTGTTCATCTATAACCATCTTATCGCATTATTTTAATTCGTCTGAGCATTATGCAAGTACAAAATGTGTGGAATGTTTGAGCCTTTTTTTCCGTAAAGTTGTTGTAATGTTTACGATTACTCGTTGTTTTTTGTTTCACTCGCTTTCCATTCGTCTCATATATGTGGATTTTGTCGATGCAAGAAAAGCTGATACTGATCAAGTGAAACGAATAACTGCCCTATTTTACTGGGGAGATTTTTCTCCCCCAGGCTATCGGTCTTTTTCGTTTTTGTTTCCTCCCAAATTCACTCATACATACGATCGCTTAGCCGATGAGCGAAAGTCGACTGTTAGTTTTTCGCAGGTGTGCTCGCCACGGGATAATCTGCTCACTGTCGTCATCGTCGTTGGCACACACAGATTCGCTCGGCGTGGACGGTGCCATATCGGGCAGATGGTAACCGTGTGCCGTACCACCGTCCAGCTTGCCGTTGCTGATGTTCTCCATCGAGCAGCGGGGCGCCATCGTGCCATTGCCGGTACCGCCGGACCCACCACCGTTCGGTGTTTTGCCCGGTCCGGCGCTGTTCGCCTGGCCAAAGTGGCCACCACCACCGCCGGACCCATTATTGATGGACGGGTACTGGTACTGGTTTTCCTTGTTGTAGCGCAACATGCCCGGTTCCGGTTCCGCACCGTACGAGCTAATGTTGTCGATCGACATGGCCCTTTGCGTGATCCGGTTGCGCCACGTATCTGAACGGCGCTGCGGTTCCTCTACTTTTGGTGTATATATGGACGACCTGCAAGACAGAACAAACGGGTAAGTCGAAATGTGTCCCACACAACCGCCGGGGGTGCGGTACCGCCGCTTACTTCAGTTTGTTCTCTGCCTCCTCCTTGCGTGCGATCAGGTCACGCTTCCATTTCGGAATTGCGGACAGTCGGCGGTCCTCCGCCTCCCGCGCTAACCGCTCCTCGAACTCTTTCTTCGCCTTTTCGGCCGCCTTCTTCGCGAGCATCTGCCGCTTCCAGTCCGGTATGATGTTGCCGGCGTTGTCGCGCTCCGGTACCTGAAAGATCTTATCAGCTGTATGATAAGGCTATCGAGAACAGAGACCAAAAAACACAAAATGGATGGATAGCGTGACGTGTGGATGTGCGATGGCGTGCGAACGGTGCGTGATGTGCGCGAGAAAGTAAAACAAAACGTAACTTAGGAAAGAAAATGGTGGCGTTGTGCGATAGGGTGGGTTAGAATCTTAACGAAGCATCCCTGTTGCATCGGGAAACGGACGGCAATGACGACGTACCTTCGCTTCACTGCGTGCGTGTTATAGGGGGCCGGGTTGTGGAAATGCTTCAAACTGGGTCAACACGCAGCCGAAGATGGAAATGGATCTTCGACGCAATAAAACGCACAGTTTGAAGCTATTACAAATGGTAATGAAGTCGCCATAAAGCAATGGATTGCTTTTAACGAACAGATGATGAAGATAGAGTGCCAAAATAGAAGTAAAATAGTGGAAAAGCGTTAACCCTCTGCCGTTATGACTGTATAGTGTTTCCTGTTGACAACAACGAAAGAAGCAAAACCATCACCATAGATGAGACTGCCCCACCAAGCTTTCACCAGAGACCCGTCGTTGCTGTTCTGTATGGCTGTGTTCCTACCTGATCGACGTAGTTCTGTGCGGTAAACTGGCGCGTCACTTCCGAGTACACTTCGTTCGCCTGCCGGTCCTCTAGCTTCGCCCGCTCCACCTTCATCTTCTTCACGCCGGCAATGTCTTTCGA
This sequence comes from Anopheles maculatus, assembly GCA_002091835.1. Taxonomy (NCBI): domain Eukaryota; kingdom Metazoa; phylum Arthropoda; class Insecta; order Diptera; family Culicidae; genus Anopheles; species Anopheles maculatus. Next base: position 119,803 of record KZ062051.1, on the reverse strand, counting down.
CAGCTTCAGCTCCGCTATTAGATCGGTCTTTTGCGACAGGAACTGCTCGCTCGTGCTGGACAGACACTGCATGCTGATGCTGCGCGTCGGCGCCGAGTACGTCTTGGCCAGCATCTTGTCCGTGCGGCGCAACTGCACACTGTTCAGGTCCTGGATCGAGATGGCCGACAGCGGCTGATGCAGCTTCCGGATGTCGGTGTCCTGTGGGGGCGGGGGTGGCGGTGGATGTGCGCCGCCACTGTGCTGTTGGCCCTTCTCGCCGGACGCCGGTTCGCCGGACCGTGCCCCACCGGCAGTGTTGCTGTGGTGCGACAGCGCGGACTGTAGCGTTGCCGATCCGGACAGGATCGCGTTGTGCAGGTTCAGGAGTGGTGGTGCTGGGGGCGGTGGGGGCGGTTTCGGTGGTTCCGATCCCGCCTGCACAATCAGGGCCGTGTTCAATGGCATATAATCCTCCGTATCAGATGATCTGGCGCATGGTAGGGCAAAAGAAAAGATGCGAACAATTATTAGCAATGCACAACCGTTGACGAAAGGTGATGCGTAGGACACACTCCAACGAGACAGCACAACCGGTAGAAATCAGTACTGAAAATGGTTATTGGTAATAAAAAAAAAACAACAACTGCCCCACAAGATCTAAGTGGAGCAATAGCAGAAGAAAAAAAATCCCAAACCGAGAGCCGTTGCAAATGAGAGAAGCTTTCATACGGCCACAATAAGTGAGGCGTACAAATTGGAGCACAACGAACGTCATGCACAAGCATTGGAGGAAAGAGAAACATAGTGGAGGGGAGTAGAAACGTATCCGAAAGAAACGGATAGCGTAACGGTTTGAAGTAGCCCCCACCCAAAATAAAGGAACCAACCATGTTCCCTTCTGCTTCACTAAATCTCCAGAGTACCTCCAGAGTATGCAAAGCTAAAGAGTAATGGTAGTAATTCCTACCACTACAACAAAAAAAAACTAATATTCTAACCGGTTACACGTTACACTTGAACACGGAGACACTGAATACTTTGGAGTGTGGACACGACACTACTAACCTTTGCGAGCCTGCATTGGATTTCTTGTCACTGATGCTTTTCAGATATTCCGACGGTTTGATCAGATGGTTGGAACCGTCACCGGTACCATTCGGGAAGCTGGGTGGCACGAACGGTAGCACTAGCTGCTTGTTTACCAGGTTCGGTCCCGGGTGTCCCTGCTGCTGATGGTTGTTTGTTGGTACCGGCTGGATGTTGACCAGCCGCGGTTGATGGTGATGTTGCTGATGGCAGTGCTGGTCGTCGACTGACGTTGCTGCCCCGGCACGGGACGCCTTGGAGCCGTATGGTAAGCTGGTTTCCGCCGCACATAGGCTATGTAGGTTGCCGCCGCTACCGTTGCCGCCAGCGCTGCCGTTGGCTTGAATTAGTTTGGCTTTCTTATTCGCTGCTCACCGGTGCGGGTTTATTCGAAAATAAGAAATAAAAAGCACACACACAGCAGCCGGACGTGATGGAGGTATGAAGCGAGCGAGAGAGAGAGAGAAAGAAAAAAAAGAAAGAAGAAAGTATGAGAAAAAAGAGCTAACGAAACGCTGCTTCGTCCATTGCATTTTCTTCTGCTTCATCCAATTCCAGCGGACGCACTCTCTCAAGCTTCATGTGTCTGCACAGCGTTACCGTCTGGCCTGATCCTACGTAGCACTGCTGTTGCTGCAGTTAGTTACCTTTCCCCATATCGCACACTCGTGCGCACACACATAGACGCACACGCCCGCAAGCTCTTTCGCGGTGGAGATCCGGAGAGAGAGATTGTTTTCCTTTTTTTTACTTCTTGCTGCGGGCTCCCTTTCAGGAAAAGCGCCGCTCCACTGACTTGTACCTATACACACACACACACACACACACACACACACACACACACACAGGCAGACATTCGTTTATCCGATCGTTTCTTTAATTCGTCAAGATGAGAAAACTTCCATACGTTTTTGTTCCTTTCCGTCTCATTCTTTCCTACTAATATGGCACGCACAGTGCCACGCAAACTTCGTACTCATTCGCACGCAACCAAAGTGCAGGCATGCCAATAAATTACACACACACACACACACGCACAGCCCATTTATGCATACGGCCAAAAGAAAATTCAACCCGTTCGTGAAAGGAACGCCGTATATTATATACGTGGAAGCGTGACAGAGTTGAAAATAAGGCAAAAAGGCGAAGAAACGCGCGAAAACAAAACCGAAAAAGAAGCTTGTTTTCATCGATCAGCCTAGAGATAATAAGTAATAAGTAATAAGACCTGCAAAACATGGTGAAGATACCTGGTACCTTATAATTATGTGAAATGAAAAATAAACAACACGGCATCATCGCCGAGTCAAGAGCGGGTATGTCGGGAAGGGGATGGACACCATCTATGTACTAACAATTTCACCACCAACAAAAGCTCGATCACGCCAATGGGTAATCAATGCGTAAGATCTAGCCAGGGAAACTATAACAAATAAAGGTAGGAAAACAGTCGAACAAAAACGCGACTCTTGGTGCTCACAAAACGGGGAAAAAACACCGAGCCACAGACGACAATATCCGGGGCTACTAATCTGCATTTGCCTAATTGCGATAAAAGTTGATTCATTAAAGCCCGAAATAAACGAGATCAGCGCTGGGGCGAAAGAGGTGATGTTTCCCCTTTTCCGTTTGCAGAGACTTAACAACAAACGAAGGATGAAAGGAAGGTGTACAAAGTTGCGGCGCTAGAGATGCGACTGTATAGCAATAAAAGACGCACCGCACTCGTACCGTGATTGGATTGGAACGGATGAGATCGGACAACGACAATCAACGTTTATTGACACAGAAAGCAAAATCGCCATATTTGAAGTTTCGTGATAGTTTAGGTACAACGATATGGCTTACAAAACCCGCCATGTTCGAAGCATCAGAAAACCACAAAAGTGAAAACGTTCGCCACCAAATCACCACCTCTGTAAACTCTGGTTTTCGGGTTTCCCCACCCCAATCGACGCAATATCTCTTGGTACATACGCAACTTACCAGAAATGATGGACATACTACGGTTGTGATTGCCGCGAATCAGATCGGACGGTTTCAGCGTCGACTCTTCCAACACCTCCAGCCCGGAATCAGAATCTTGATGTTCGGCGTTGTTTGGTTCCACGCCTTCCATATGTCCGCCGCCGTCCCGGTGCAACAGGCGCTTGTGCGGCACATTAAGGTACTGTTGTTGTTGTTGCTGCTGTTCACCGTACATCGTCGCCACGGTCTGCTGATCGTATGCATTGCGCGAATTTTTCGAGTAATCATAGCCATCGCGAGATCCACCGGTGCCAATTAGTGTGGCGGCGGCAACGGCGGCGGCAGCAGCAGCGGCCACAGCTGCAGCAGCCGCCGCTGGATGTGCACCGTGCCCGATATGCCCGTAGTTGCTTGCCTTGAGCGGTGGTGGAAGTGGTGGTGGTGGAGGTCCTGGTATGAGAGAGAGAGCGAGATAAATGAAGAAGGATTCTGCTCCAGAAACATTGGACGCACTACACACAGTAACATCAAAGTAGGATGTACAATGAGACACTTTAAAAGCTGTATGAAGAGACGGACTTTAATCTCTTGAACTTCAATTTGTTGACACTCATCTGTTTAGTACATTTTTGCTGTTGCCTGTGAGCGTTACCAAGGTACCCAGCTTTGATTGCCCACTTTCTTCGAGGATCTAATCTCCAAACGAGTTGCAAACCAGATAATCTATGTAGTACAAATGTTGAAAGGCTCTGGTACCGCTCGGCGTTCAACTAGCATGTACTGTAAAAGATGCGTTTGTTCAGTTTGTAACTTGAAAAGTTGAATTGCTCTACTTGTACCCGCTACGGAAGCAATTAAGGTTTTAATTTGCGAAGGTGCTTTGAAGGTATTGAACTATTCTGGAATATGAGATCCAATCGGGATCGTATGCATCTCTTGCCAATTTCTTAAGCTTCACAGGCGCACAAATCGTATCAGCACCGCTGTAATGTAGCCGATCATGACGTTAATCGCAGGCTTCAGGCCGCTTCTCTCGCTTCGCGGTGCGTACTTTTTTTTTAACGGAACAAAGAAACACAACCAAAGCATCCGATAGGCTTGCAGCAGCAAAACAAAAACAACCACCAGCAATAGACAACAGTTTACCACCCTGGGTAAGGCGGCTAATATAGGCCTTCACGGGGAGCTGTCCGCTGATGTACCCTGCTGATGCCCAAACCGTACATGATCGCGATTCAGTAGTGGCAGGCCGTTTTCTTGGTGGAAAATGGCAAGGAAAGTAAATGGTACAGGAAAGATTGCATCAGTGTGCGTATCGAGACGCTACTACCACCAACGGTAGCGACTCGACCGCCTGGAAGGGAAAGAGCAGAAGCAGCAGAATATCGTCGCCGCCCCGGATTACATCGCACTGCTATATTGTGCGCGTCTATGTACTGGATCCCTCCCGTCCTGCCCGTGTGCAGTTTTTCCTTTAAAATCCACTCAGCTGGACAAGCTCATTAATATTAGTTTTCGAGACGGGCGCGCGCGCGCGGCGCACGATCGCTGATGCTAGGTGTGCGATTATTTCGATTCCACTTTTAATAGAGCATGAAAATCTCGTTTGGCGTGTTAAGTTGCGCCCCCGGCCGTCCCCGTCTACCACGCTGCCGAGAGGGTATGTAGGGTAACGGGGGGGGGGGCAATGCTTACCTGCATTTTCATTTTCTTCATTCAGCTGCGTCGGCCCGTTTCGTTTGGCTGACGATGCGGACGGTGCCGCGGACGATGTGGCTGCTGCATGAGCACCGGTACCGTTAGTGGCACCATTCGCGTTAACGGTTGTTCCATTTGCTCCCGTGAACGCGCCCGGCGACTGATGTGGTTTGGCGTGCGGCGGAAGCTGCTTGCCCATCTCGGCCGTCCGCTCGTACACGTCCTCCGGCGAGCAGACGCTCTCGTACGCGTTGTCGACGGTGCAGGACGAGCGCAGCGTGCTGCTGGAGTAGTCGTCCGCGTGCTTGCGCTGCGAGCCCATCCCCGGGTACGGGTGGTTCGAGCCTTTGGTGCCCTTGCCCAGGTTGTAGATGGATTTGGGCAAGGGTTTCGTTCCCTGCTGGCTGCGCTGCTGCTCGTACAGTAGATTGTTGCGTTTTGCCAGCAGCATATGCTCCTTGTTGTTGCTCACCAGAGATGACTAAGATGCGCGCCCAGAAACGGGACGTTCGGAAGAGAGCGCCAGAAGAAGAACGAAGAACCAGCGTGAATATTAAATGACCTAGTTTAGCAACATGAAAATGGTTTCTACTTTCCCTTGCACTAAAGCTAAAGCTAAAGTTAATGTTCCCCTCTTTGTTTTGCCCCCGTTTCCGCATACCTGATTGTTATTGCTGCTGCCCGTAAGCTGTAGTACGACGTCGCTACGGTTCGAGCTCGCACTGGCCGACCGGCTGTGCGAACCACTGTCCCGCGAGCGGCTCCGCCCGATTGCACTGCGGTTCGGCGTACCACCGACATACTGTGCCTCCTCGCGCATCAGATAGATGTCCTCGTAGTCGTGTTCGTGGCTGGTGGCGCTACTGTTTACGTTCGACGACTTGGAGAGATTGCCGCTGATCAGATCGATGCCAGTACCGCCGCCACAGCTTCCACCTGCACTGCCTACGACACCGCCCATACCAATCCCGCTGCCTCCGCCACCACCTCCGCCGCCACCGCCGCCGCCGCCGCCTCCACCGCCGCCACCTCCACCTCCTCCGCCGTCACCACCGGAGTGTGACGAGGATACGGAGAGATCCTCGTCCGAGCCACTGGCAGCACCGCTGCTACTTGAATGTACCTCTGCTTGCACTGCGTTCCGCATAACAACGTTGGTACACAGCACAGTTGGTTTCGACCATTTTCGTAAAGTAAAAGCAATACCAAGATTTGTTTGTGAACGTATGTCGATAGTAGACAGTACAAGCGAACCGGTCCACGGTGTTTGGTACGTACCTATCGATCGATTGTTAACGATCTTATCTTCCTTCAGCCCGCTGTCAGCATCAAACAGATCCTTCACACGGTTGTAAATAACTTCCTGCGGGTCGTGCAGGAAGAATGACTCACCGGAAATACTGCCACTCGGGCTCGGCGGTGTTGAAGAACCGCGGCGCATCGGATTCACGTACACACCGTCGTTCGGTAGCACCGGTCCGTAATAGCTGTCCGGCGACTGTCTAGCGTACAGGCCGTCCTACGTTTTACACACACACACACACACAACAACAAAAAAACAAAACCCTCGTTAATATCTGTTCGCTTACAATACTGGCACGCCATTCTCGCCCACCTTCGTTTTGCGAATTGTCGGTGGATGTAGGTAAAACGGTTCCGAGTCCGAACTGCCGGTGGAAGATTTCGTCGACATCATGGTGTTGCTGTGATGGTTGTGACCGTGGCCGCCGACCAATGGTTTACCGGGGCGGCCATGATTACCGGCCGAACTCTTGCGCGAGACGCGTGCCTGTTTCGGCAGTGATCCTGGACCGCCGCCGGGCAGTACCTGCGATTGGTAGGCGTCCTGCAGTTGATGGCGGTGCTGCTTCGGTGACGTTTGATTGTCCGGTGCTTCGCCTCCGTTCATGTTGCCGTGCTGTACCAGTGCGTTCAGGCACTCGACCTGCTGATTTTCGGCCGCATCGTTGATTGGGCTTTTGCCGTACTTGTCCAGTGATAGCTTCGCGCCGTGATTCAGCAGCCACCGCACCACGCTCAGATGTCCACGGGAGGCCGCAAAATGTAGCGGTGTGGCACCATCACCATCCCGCAAATTAGGATCCACTGCCTGATCTTCAATCTACGGGAGAAAATGTAAGATCGGGAGCGAAAAGCAAGCGTGTGAGGTGTTGGTAGTGAGGAACAAATATATGTAGGTCGGCATCTACCGCCCACACATCAGCTTCCCCGGTTCCAGTAGCAAATGAAGATTTTTTGCACACCACTACCTACCATCCACTTCAAGCAATCGAGACATCCCATCTGGGAGGCCGCATGGATCGGTGCCATGCCATCGCGGGCCCGCACGTACAGTGAACCGCCCGCTTCCAGCACGAGAAACTTCAGCACCTCCAGATGGCCTTCCTGCGCGGCCAGATACACCGGTGTCACGTCGTTGTCCATTTGCGTGTTGGCGCTGCAAGACACCAACAAAAGTCAGTCTCAGCCTCGACAGCTTGAAAAAACAAATGAAAACAGCGCCCACTGCAACTTGCAGCACCCGCATCATCGGCAGTGGGCACTTACCTAATGTCCGGTGCAGCTTCAGTGAGCAGGCGCACGCAATCGAGGCAACCGCGGGCCGCCGCATAGTGCAGTGCGAGCGCACCACCGGCTGGACGCTCAATCGAGGTCATCGTTTGAGCATGGGACGAATCCAGATGCAGCCGGTATCTGGATTCCTTGTAATCGGCCGAGTACTCCACTTTTAGGCTGGTCTAAAACACGTTGCCTGCGGCTTGTCTATTGCTTATAAAAAGAAAAGGAAAAAAATGAGGAGCGTAAACGGAATGATTAGTGACGACCCTGGGGCAGAGAAGAGGCGGCAAATGTGGCAAGCCATCCGGACCATCGTTTGGCACTGGCTCTGCTTTTGCTGCTGTTCAAGGTTTTAGCTTAGTTTTAACGATTTTTGTTACGATTCGAAAACCCAGTTTCCTGAGTGTCTCTGCTCTCGTTAGGACGCCCTAGAAAAGTGTGCGCGCATGTGTGTGTGTGTGTGTGTGGCATAAAATGGCCATTATGTAAAGACTAATTGGACGAGCTACGGTTTCGTTACAGCCCAAGTGTCAATCCGCTACAGACAAATGCAGGCAAACTTGTATAGAGCCATAGAGCTGCAGCGTTCAAGGAAATCAACTAATACTGATCTGGTAAAGTAATAAAAATTCATCAATAAATCATCAAACTGTTTCATCATATGGGTTGGTGGTGACAAAGATGGTTTGGTGATTTTCAAGAAGTAAGGCGAGAAAAAACTTAAAATCTTTTATAAACTGCTGTTGATTATTAAGAGGACGGCGTTACAGTTGTGATCAGCACAAAGCTTGAAGTAACACATAATAGACTTTCACTTCTTCTTGAGACTACTTCACAGCTTCTTTTCTCTTCCTTCTTGCTCTTGGCGCTAGTGATGGGAACTCCGGAGTGGATTCACGAATCCACTCCGAATCCACATGCTGAAAACCGACTCCGAATCCGATAAAATTCCGGATTCGACTCCGGAGCTCCGGAGTACTCCGATCGAATCCGGAAACAGGGAATAATCGCCTACGTGTAAAGCATGGTCAACCCACTGCATACATCAGACTCGGATTAAATCCAGAGTCCAATCCAGACTCCGATCCGGAGTCGATCCGGAGTCGATCCGGCAACTCCTGGAGTCGGATCGATCCGACTCCGGGTGTTTGCTTCATTTTGCCCAACGCTACTTGGCGCATACAATCGATATAATTTTACAGAAAAACACAATCCTTGCCACAATTCCATGCGCGATCAAGATGGGATTTGATCCCATAAACCTCCGGGTTGTGGTGTACACACGGACCCCCCGAACGCCCCATACCTTACGGCCACGAGGATCACCCGACTGACTCGTGACAAACGTAACTATATAAGTGAAGCGTAGAGAAGCTATACTCTTCTGCAGACTTGCGCCCTTTGCTACAGATTTCGTCGGGAGCTACCAAGCTGGATTTGTTGGAGGGAAATCCACTACCGACCAAATCTTCACTCTACGGCAGATCCTCCAGAAGTGCCGGGAGCACCAGATCCCCACGCACCACCTGTTTATCGACTTCAAGGCAGCCTACGACACCATAGACCGTACCGAGCTATGGTACATCAGGCGACAGTACGGTTTCCCTGCGAAGCTGGTACGGCTATTGAGGGCTACAATGGACGACGTACAGTGCAAGGTGAGAGTGTCGAACATGCTGTCGGAATCGTTCGAATCTCACAGGGAACTGAAGCAAGGGGACAGACTCTCCTGTTTGCTGTTCAACATCGCTCTGGAAGGTGTCATGCGAAGCGCGGGCTTCGACATCCGGGGCACGATTTTCGCCCGGTCTCTCCAATTCCTTGACTTCGCGGATGGCATCGACATCATCGGGCGAACATCTGCGGCGGTGTGCGAAGCGTACACTGAAAATGATGACTGAAACGCGAGACCGATAGGATTGGATTGAGGATCAATGCGACGAAGACAAAGTACCTGCTTGCCGGAGGCTCTGACCGTGATAGAGCACGACTCGGAAGCAGAGTGTTAGTTGACGGCGACGATCTCGAGGTAGTAGAGGAGTTTTGCTACCTTGGCACGATCGTAACTTCGGACAACAACGTAAGCAGAGAAATCCGAAGGCGCATTGTTCAGGGGAATCGTGCCTACTACGGACTCCACAAACTCCTGAGATCCAGAAGACTCCAACAACGCACGAAATGCGCCATATATCGCACACTGATACGGCCGGAAGTCCTCTACGGGCACGAGTCCTGGACTATGCTGGCAGAGGACGCCCATGCACTCGCCATTTTCGAGCGGCGGGTGCTACGGATTATCTTTGGTGGTGTGTGCGAACAGGGCGTGTGGAGAAGGAGAATGAACCACGAGCTAGCTGAGCTGTTTAACGATGCAGACATCCTGACGGTCGTCAAAGCCGGAAGGATACGCTGGTTGGGTCACGTGATGAGGATGCCGGACTCATGCTCTGCCAGGAAAGTGCTCGTCAGCGACCCGTTCGGCACGAAGCGCATAGGAGCTCAGCGAGCTCGTTGGCTGGATCAAGTGGAGTCAGACCTGAGGGATATCGGATGCAGCCGGGGGTGGAGGAGTGCAGCCATGGACCGAGTTTCCTGGAAACGGATTGAACACCAGGCCATGTCTATTAGACGTGCTCCCTAGGAGCAGGCCACGATAGAAGAAGATAAGCGAAGCGTACCGGTGTGCCTATACTTTTCCGCCTCTTGGCCTTGCAAAGCTCGCACCCATTTGACCGATCGAAATTATGGTAAACAGCCATCATAACGTAAAATTAGAGCACCTTTCACAAATCGCCACGCGACGCAGGTTCACTTCCTTCCTGCGCCGTTAAAACCCGCGCTAGGAAAACCGATTGAACCTAACACACGGTTCGGTTCGGTGTTGTGAAGGGGTTGTATTTATTTCCCAGTTGTTTTTACCGTTCGCAGTCAGCGGGTAGCGTTTTTTTCCTTCGATGCATTTTCATTATTTCCCGGAATGTTGCACAAATGCATCGTGCAAATCGACCATGGAAAGAAAAAAAAAACACTCTACGAATCGCACACATTCGCAAAGCATTAGAGCGGCTTTTGCTTACGGAAAACAACCAAACGCTGTTGTAAGCGCTAACTTCCTGGAGGCGTTAGGCGGTAGTGTGTGGGCTCATAATGGTTGTAGTACGTATCGGTTGTACAGGAAGCACGAAGATGGCCCAACGGTGGCTACAGGGCGGTGGCGCCAAGCTTCCTCGAGACGTGCATATCATTTATTGGAAAATGATCTCCCCAAACTTGTTTATTGCAGAACATCTATCGAGAAAGATGGTTTCGAATGATAGAAAAAAAAGAGCACCAGTGAAGCTTTCCCTCTTTTCCCAGCTTATTTCGATAAGCGGGGTTCGATTGCGTGCTTTTGTTTGCAACAACTAACGCAATAGCGTTAGTTATTGTACTTTACGAATTTTCCATAAATAACGCACAGCACAAAGCGAATATTTTCCTTTCTCTTTTACCCATTTTGTTGTGTTTCGCTTCTTTGGCCGCACCCGGGAGAGCATGGGATCGCGCTTGGTGGCTACATTTCGCCAACCGTTACTATAATTTGGCGCTACAATCTTATGTTACTGTTTTGGCTTTGCATTTCCACTGCGCCGCTCTGGCTGTCTCTGTGAACGAAAGCCGAAGAGAAGAGTGGGAGCGGTTTTGTAAAAATTTTCTTTCACTTTAAGGCTCTCGTTTCTGGGGGATCTGGCGGGTGTGTGTGTGTGTGTGTGTGCCCGCGTGTGTTAGCGCATATCCGTTTTATTTTTTCTCTGTTTTTGTTTTTCCCCTCTTCGCGTCCACAGCGTCATGGCGGCCGGCCGAAGTTTTCTCTTTTCATTTCTCTTTAATTGTTTGTGCCGCTGCAAGGGGCGAAGTTGAAGTCAATGCACTATTAACTATCGACGAGCCTATTATAGCGAGCAGCCAGCTCCCTTCTCCTTCCGGCCACCTGTCTCCTGTCGCACAGCCTGCCAAACGTTCGCGCAAGCGTCTTGTGTTTAGCTGCAAAAATATCTTTAATGAAAAAATAAAAACCCGCCTGCTTAAACGTGGCGTATAACCGCGTGTTTCGGTTGTATCGGGTTTCGGTTAAGTGTCTGTGAATGGGGAAAATGGAAGGGAGCCTGCATTTGCTTTTATACTTTTGACAAGTGTAAGGTTTAGCAGCCGTCGCTGTAACCGAAACAGGCCGAAAATTAAAAACAAAAACTACTGCCGAAAGTCAATAAACCACTCGACCAGGAAACGAAATTAGCGTGCTGCAATTGTTTAAGGTCATAATTCAATTTAGCGACGCGGGTTTTGGGTTTTTGTTTTTTTGTTTTTAGCGTGAAACATTCTCTCTTTTCTGGCCGGTTTGGTAGTTAGGTCCGTGCGCCGTCTAGTCTGGACCAGCGCAGGCGCTTAATTCCTTATTGCTGGTTCGTTCCCAGTTCCGCCTGAACGCTCCAGGTTTGTGCGAAGCAGTTTTTGAGGCTTTTAAATTGTACTTTAGCACGCTTTTCATTTTTCCGCCTTGTGGCGGAATGCACGGAATGGAGCGCGAATAAAAATTTTGTATTTTTCAATTAAAAATATCGACATGGAACGAGTTGCAAACGGTACTGAGGTGAAGTGAGTTGCTTGTAACCGCTCTAGAAAGCGGTCCGAGATTCATACCAAACCCGTAACGATAAATGTTTCTAGGTACGCATATCAAGTGTAGGTGAAATCTAGCTGCAAGCCACCGTATCCTGGAATCCTAGAGCTACATCGTGACATGTTTTGCTTTTTTAGGTGACAGATTTAATGGAATATTGGAGTTTTGGAGGTGAAAGGGAAAGATTTTTGGCATGACAAAGAGCTCCTGACGACTTTTACAAGCCATGGACAGCGTCTCAGATAACTCAGATGCGTGTGTAAATACTGGAACTATAAAGGTTCCGTACAGTCCTAGCTTAATCGGTCGTGCTTGGAACTTTGAGTGGAGAAGGCACACAGTATCTGATCGTTGCGTGTATCTTTACATCTATTGAAACAACTAATATTAGAATTTCGAGTTAATATCACTTTTTATTAGTTTAATCCCCTACATCCGCACACTAAGAGTCCTGATTCTTCTTACGATCATCGATCACCTCGAAAATCCTCTTCTCGTTCTCTATTCGGCCCCTCCTGTCACTGTCGTTTAGCCGCCGTAAAAGTAGCCGCTTTCTAAGTAGCCGCTTCTCAAATCAAGGTCGCTACACTATGTTGTTTCCAGTGCTGACTTTTGTCTCCAGATAGATTAAGTTTTGCGCGATTTCAAAGGTGTGTAGTGTGTGTCACTCTTTGTTTTGCCTCACCTTCTGCTACCCAGGTATACCTGTAACCAATGATGTGGATATCAAAATCATACGTCAGAATGTGAAGATGATGGTCCCCAAAGTTTCCAATTCCGAGACTCTGATGGCCCTTGCTAACATCAGGTTTATCTCGCTGGCCCAACATCTTCAGGAATGTTAGCCATCCAACTTCACTCCGTATATCAGTGTGTGTGTGTGTTGGTACATCAGGGCTGCTGGTAGTGCTAGTATCATTCTGTGTTTGGCCTTGTTAATCTCTAACTCGAGGTTTTGTGCTATATGCTCGATCCTTTGGTAAGCTTGTGCTATCTAGGTGAGTCTCAAACTAACGAGCGTACGTCAGGTAACCTTCTGCTACCCAGGTGTGCCTGAAACCAATGATGTGGATGTCAAAATCATACGTCAGAATGTGAAGATGATGGTCCCCAAAGTTTCCAATTCCGAGACTCTGATGGCCCTTGCTAACACCAGGTTCATCTCGCTGGCCCAACATCTTCAGGAAAGTTATCCATCCAACTTCACTGCGTACATCAGTGTGTGTGTGTGTGTGTGTGTGTGTTGGTATATCGGGGCTGCTGGTAGTGCTAGTATCATTCTGTGTTTGGCCTTGTTAATCTCTAACTCGAGGTTTTGTGCCATATGCTCGATCCTTTGGTAAGCTTGTGCTATCTAGGTGAATCTCAAACTAACGAGCGTACGTCAGGATTTCGAGAAAATGGTCCCCAAAGTCTCGAAGTCTCTGATGGCCCTCTTTAACACCAGGTTCATCTCGCTAACTCAGACTCTCGAGGAAAGACCAAGTCTACAGATAGTGCCCGCCTCATTTTGTGTTTGGGCTTTTTAACCGATGTTTTCTACTATCTCGGTGAGCTTCAAACTACGTCATTCTTCTTCGTTGGCACTACAACCTCGTGAGGTCTTGGCCTGTCAGCTTATTGCTAGCTTTCTGTGACTAACGTTTACCCATAGCTGGATAGTCAGTCCTGCGTACGGGGAGGCGGTCCGCCGGGATTCGAACCCCGGTCCTGCCGTGTGAAGAGCGGCGCCGCTATCGTATACACCACCGGGCCGCCCCAAACTATGTCATTACCTGGAGAATAAAGTCCACGAATAGTCTAAAGCTCTTCTTTGGACCATAAGCTTACAAAAGGATCAAGAATTCAGTACAAAATCAACAAAACCTCGAGTTGGCAAAGAACGAGCCAAAGACACTAAATAATAGTGCCACGCTTGACAATAGAACCTTCAAAAAACCTTGTCCAAATTTACCAATCGTGGGTCAAAATGTAACGAATCTTTATAGCTTCAGTAGTCAAAACATCCTGGAACTCTAAGATCTCTCTATTTATGGACACCTCTTCAAGACATCCTGAACCTCAGGACTCGCATCCCAAAACGGACGAAAATCTCTTTGCTGCATTCGAGTGGAAGATGCTGCGAAGATTTGTTGATACCCGTATGGACATTAAAGTTTAAGACACGACACCAGTTACTGTGCCGTTTCATACGTTATTTGATCTTCTCAACCATCCGCATCTATCTCGGCGGCAATGTTAATTACCAGCTTATAACGTTACGAGCGATTCCTCAAAGCTCAACGCGCAAGGGACTAACGGAAATGCAGTTTTGAATTCCACAACAAAATGGTAATCGTGCATGACGCAAACGCAATGAACGCGAAGGCTGATGGAAAAAGGGGGAAAAAAAACACATAATAACGCCCGCTTATGCGTGACGCTTAGTAACGATTAAGATGCATACGTCCGTTTTCTGCAGCCAACAAAACAAAAAAGCGCCAGCTTTAGATTGCGTTGCCCCAAAAAGGTAATTTGTTCCGGTTGCAAAATCTAACCAAGGGGACAGACAGTTTAACGTTACGTGTTGTTTGGGTGGAAAACTTTACACCTTTTACCATACTGCGGAAGGACTTGGGAAGAAAATACGCTCGAAATAGTTGGTAGACTTCATCGATGAAAATCGGTAAACAGATACGGGCCTGCGTGATACTGTTTCCTGCACTCTATTTTCCATTTTCCTTCATAGGTAACAACAACAAAACATGTTAACCTAATCCTCCCATCGTTCATCTTGAAGTAGCCCTCTGCGGTGTGTGTGTGTGTTTGGTGTGTTTGCTCGGCTCCAATTATTTGCGTGGTAAGAGTGAATACGTGTAATCGCTCAGGTGCCGTTCGTTCTACAAAATCCCAAACCCAATAAGGCAAATCTAGCACAATTCTCATGCCGTACAACTCCCCACAATCATCGCAGTTTACAGTTCGCTACTTCGCTATGTTTGAAGAGATGAACCTCTTTCCGTTAGATGTTGTGTACCGTTTTTCTCTCTCTTTTTTTTTTTTGTTTCGTTGCTGGTTTCGCTATGTTGCTTTCCGGTTTGCTTGCCCCAGCTTGCTTGTCGTCGTCGCCGTGGTGCACACTCGTCAGCAGCAGACGGGGATTGGAATGGTCTTTGGCGGGTGAGCTCAAAAAAAAAAAAACGATGCGATTTAACAGTTATGCACAGTCGGTTCGATTGCATGTGAATAAAATGCGGACCTTCCCGTTGTGTGCCCAAAGACTGAGAACACACAACGAAAAACAGGGAAGAAAAGCTCAACTTATTCGACGAATTTCCGGGAATGTCTGGTAGCGATGATAGATGCAGATCACTTGACGAATCTATTAGGTTAGAATTAGTGCTCGCTGCATGTGAAAGTTATCAAGGTAAGTAGAGCAGTGCGGGTTCACTGTTCAGCTCAAGTCATAGAAACCAGAAATTGCCAGGTCAAGTCCACGCGATGCTTACGGTGCCAGCCAAACTTGATCCGGTACGACGCCCGGTTTAGCTTGTAATCCGGTACTGGAGCAGGCCTTGTCCTTCTTCTATCCTAGTATTCAGCTTTCGATAATCCAGGTCACAAATAGTGCCAGCCATTAGATATAAAAAAAACAGGTCAAGATCGTCAATGTTTATGAAGGTACGATGAAGATGATTTACATCGTAGGCAAATTAACACTTCTATCTTTTACCTTCTCAGTGTTTCCTAGATATGATTGTTTTATTATAACTATGTCAAACATTGCTGTGAAACATAAAAATAAAGTAGTTTTTGACACATTTCTTGAAGCACCGTAAAATTCAGTCCCAAAAAAGAGACTGTCCTGTGCGGTCGTTGAAGTTACCAAACACAGCACGCAACCGCAAACGTTCAATCCAACGGAATAACAAATAAAACCCGCTCCCCTTCTTCACACTGTACTGCCTCCACATCTCGACCACCACTCTCCTCCACCTCTTCCCTCCCGCTGCGGCCAAGGTTCTGCGGAAGGCTTTTTCGCGCAACACGCACGCACGAAACGCACCGAAAAAACAAAAAATTAACCAAAACTGAAAGCGAAAGCGTGATCCAAAACGCGTGATTTGCGGTAAAGAAAGGTAAGCTGAGGTATGGACAAACAAAAGCGCACCAAAATACCTCCGAGCTTACCGTCGAAACGGTTTTCTTGTTCGTTTTGGGAGACTCTCACGAATAGATAGTGCCACACTTCCGATAGGGTTTTAGTGGTGGAAAAACTCGCTGGAAAATTCGATAGAAGCACGCAATTTCTTAAGAAACGATAGCTGGCATTTACAGTCAGGTGAGAGTCCCATGAAGTATGTTAGCATTACTGTGTTAAAACAAAAATACCGTAAACTCATCATCAAAAACGTCCAATAACTTTGAAAGTTGTTGACTGTCTATTAGCGTGTGTCAAAGAAACGCTTTTGCTTGTGTCTAACAGCGTAAGTGTTAGGCAATCGAGAGACAATCAACAGGGACCTCCTCAAGCTACAACGACGAACGTGAGTCGAATTTGCAGTCTGTATTCGTGTTAGCAATAGAAAGTAAGAAACAGGTGCATACGAGCTTAGACATATAAATATCACAAACAATTGTTTACTAGAATGGTTTGCATAATACCAAGATAGAATCTAGGACAGTAAAATATGATTAAGAGGAAAACAACAAACTAAGATCTAGATCTTAGGAATGTATTGTATCTTACTTCCAACTTATATAGAATACAGAATCGGGACAAGTAGAATCAAAGCTGGCTGTAATCATAGCAGGATGTGTTATCGACGAACCTCTTCAAAAATCAATTCCGACATAGGGAATATTTGTGTGCAAATATCGTATGCAACTTAGTAAGTTCCATCTTAGGGAGACTCGTAAGGAAAACCGTGTAGAAATTGAAGACACTACCTTCTTCCGTCTAAATAGACATCTAAATATGTTCAAGTCTGCGTCTACGAAGATTGTAAGCTCTGGCAGGAACTATTTTTTGTTTATCTTAACTTTTAAGGTCGGATTTCATCAAACTTGACAGCATTTTCATCATTATAATCGCTCTTGGAGAAATTCGTCGGTTGTCTCTTTGTTGAGAGAGGTTGTTAGCTTCCTTCACTGCATACATGAACTAACGCAATTTTTACCAAACCAATAGCATTGACCTCAGCTTCGAGGACACCCCTGCGGTTGAGATGTCTTGCCACTTGGTAGTTTAGTATTTCTTCACTTTCTTTTTTGTCCGCTTCCTACAACCCGTCCCTCAAAGCTCATTTGCAACTTACTTTGGTCGTCACCAACTGCTTCCTGGCTGTACGCCGCTGTTTTCCGTGCGCTAATTTGCTCGGTGCGTACAGGCGGCCGGATGTCCCTGAACGCACGCAACACGCATCAACGTACACGATCGATCTGTCGCCACTTGATTGTTGTTGCTTTTGGGGGGAGGGGGTTTTTTATGTTGCTTGAAGAAATATTTGGCCGATCGAGCTGTTAGTACTCCATTGATTTGTGTGTGTGTTTTTCTCCACGTTTTATTTTTCTCGATCACCGTTCGGAATGACACTTTAGCGACGATACGACCACTAGCGATAGCATTTCAAACACTACACGCCCCAAGGCTATAGACATCGGATACTACGCAACTATGACTACGATTACGGTCGTTTTCCTTTTGCGGTTTCTTCCTCTCTTACGTCGGGAAAGTTAACAGGCACGGACACCTTTCGGAAAACTGGCCACCGTACTATGCACACCCACACAAACCCACCCGCTGCACACTGACATCCGCACACACACACACACACACGCACACGGACTCACACTGCACTGCGCACCAAAAACAATCCACTCGCGTCACTTACATTGGCGCTTCCGAGACGCGCTACACACAAGGCCGTCTTGGGAAACGCGCGCGACCACACTGCACTGCTCGGCAGTTTTCCCCAGCAGCTTTCCTTAACAGCAGAGCGCACACTCTGTTGTTGCCTTTCCCTAGGCAACGGAAGCGGGTGGACCGACCCCGGGCAGTGCGAGGGAAACGGTGTACAGCAGCAAACGGTTTCGCCAATTTCCCTCGACCAACGGGCTCTCGCTCTCTTCACAGATGCCTACTGCACAAACGGCTTTTCCAAGACTCCTACCGCTTCGGCGAACGGTCGAGACGTTTGTGAATAGTGCGCGATCCGCCGCACGGTTGGGAAGCTGTCAAAACGCTGTGGCAGCGCTGGTGTGCGTCGGCAGTGGCTCGGGTAACGAGTGAAAGAGTGCCCGTACGGTGGCCAGAGAGAAAGGTGCGTCGATCGATGCGGTACACGGGTGCTAGAGCGAAATGTGGAGCCTAGCGCTCTGGCGAAGTGCGATTACTTTCCCTAAATCGATGGGCTCCGCTCTCGCGATCATGGGCGCGTCGGTTGACCGGACGAAGCCACAAAGGGGGGAGCGAGCGAGATAAACGAAAACAAAAAGTGAATCATTTCTATTTCGGCACTAAGGGATCTTTAGTAAACGTTGGCTTCTGCAATGCAATATCATGTACAATAAACATTGAAGCAAACATATTTTTCTGATTTGTTGCAGTTTGAAGAGAGTGAGCTTTGCCGGCGATGATTACACTACACTAAGAAGATGTTTAAAGTTAAAGTATTATTTACATAAGGTTATCATCGAAGAATCTGTCTAGTTTGAGCTCATCCTTTAAAGATGTTTAAAGATCTTGTGAAGTATCTTTAAATCCTTAACAATTTGTATTAAAAACCACATTGTAACAGAAAGTTACGGACAACTTCAAAGTTAAGGACAAAAGAATAAGATCAGCTGTATATCCGTTGTCTAAACTACTATTTCGAATACTTCTTTTAAGTAAAATCATCAAACTTTGGAAAACCAATAAATAACTTCCATATGTAGTACTGCCATTTTGTATTCGTAGAGAAGTTACCCATAAATTGACGTTGGAATTAACCCCCTGAATACAATCTTTTTTGAAACATTAAAATACAAGTCTTTTAATAACTGAGCTAGCCCAAAGCGTTAAGGTGAAGATCCAGTCCATCACAACAACAACAAAAAATGGATGCATGTTGCTGTGTTGTTACTTTACAAGTATTCTTCACATTCTGGTGCTAGAATAGCAATAAGAGTCCTGATATCTATCCAGCTTGATCCATTGAAAATGAGTACATTTTCAAGATCTTAAGTTAGGATTTACAAAACAAACAAATTAGTTGATTCGCAGCAGCTCTAATAATATAACTTACTGTTACAAAATTAGGTGGTCTTATTTTATTGTCCTTCTATGCATCTGCAAAACAAATTTATAAGGGGTTGGTTGGTTGGCAGGTTACGCTTATACAGTCTTTGAAGAATTTGCCATTATTCGTCTATTTGGGCCAACTTGATTGTTGTTGAAGTTAGCGGCAATGGTGGTCATATATCTCGTAGAGCATTAGTATGGGAATAATCTTAGACATAAGTCTCCAACGAAACAAAAAATATAGGTTAGATCTCCTTGTTTTTCTTCTTATTTGACATTTAGAACTTCAAGTCGGCTTAACCTGCTATTTCCGCATTTGTCTACATTTGTAGTCGGATTTTTATTCAGCTTTACGGTCTGGAATTGATACAGGACATATGGCCTCTAGCCGCCGGTCCTCAAATAAAGTTGGATGTAGCTGAATAGTGTATATTCAAACCAGCGGAGTAAACTTAGGAAGGCCCAGGAAGCTTACAGAGAGAGAGAGAAAGAGAGAGAGAGAGAGAGAGAGAGAGAGAGAGAGAGAGAGAGAGAGAATTGATACAAGATATTGCTCTGAGGAAGCCTAGAGTACATTTAAAAATCTAACATATGAAACTCTCACATGCTTTATCAAAAGTTCCCATACATTTTGGGAGTAAATAACTTTGCTGGAATACTGTTTCTTATTTTTATTCATTTAAAACTAAGAAAATAAAGATAAATAAAAGAAGAGATGACAAATGAATATAAATAATATAACGCATTAACAGCTGGGAAGACTGACTCATCTCACGATGCTTATGATTCAATAGTCTCCATTACCATATAACTAATGAAAAAGAATAGTTAAGCCAAACAATCCGGCCGTATTTGTTGCGATCCCATAGTGCCATAAAAAGATAGACTGCGGCATCGAATTGCAACAGCTGAGCTTTTATTTCGTTTTACCCGCTACGGGCTACCGCCATTTCTATCTCTCCTCCACGTTCGGTCCAAGTCCAAGTCCAGCCTGTTTCATGTTTGACTTCATTTATCTCGACGTTGAACGAACATTCTCTTCCGTCCAGCAACGGAATTGCAAAAGCAGCTTTGAACAACCTTCTTCGCAAAGGGTGTCGCAGAAGGGAAATCCTGCCCCAAAACTTGCTGCTGCTTCTTGCGGGAGAAATTTCCATCGCCAGAAAGCTTGCTGTCCGCTCCACTGTCCAAAGTGGAGTAAATCGGGCTTGTGCACACGAGTGGGAGAAGAAAGTTCCAGGAAAGTTGGCAACGCGCTGGAACCGGAGTAAGAGTGAGCAGATAGGCGGTGGGCCAATGCACGTGAGAGGTTGTTAAGGCGTGCGAACAAGTGAACGTAATACAATGTCGAAGTTCGATATCGCTTGTGGGGTTTCTCCATCTGTATCTGGCTTAGCCTGCCATCTTTCTCAGCCTCTATCAGGGCAGGCCGATAAATTAGCGTGGACCGAAATGAAAGTAAAGGAAGTAAAAGAAACACCACGAGAACGGAACATGGTGGTTGCAGATTAGATGGCAGCATACCCAATAGCAATGAAAAGAAAACTGGGAAAAATGTGACATTGTTAGAAACTACGATAACGTGAACTTATGTGTAACGCTTACAATTCAATCACATAGGATAGTGCGATAGCAATGCGTTTCATTGATATTGTTGAGAAAATTTATTCTAGACAGGGTAGTGTAACTTCTCAATACCTCTGATAACAGGGTAGTGTAACTTCTCAATACCTCTGATATCATTTACTCTCAGTTGTCAACCAGAATCCTAAATCATTTGATTTAGACTTCGTCTTTTTGGAATCAGCAGCCTCAAGAGGTCTTTTCTTGGTCTGCGATTACTAGCTTTCTTGGCTGACGATCTTCGGGCGGGATTCGATAACTAGCCCCACAATGTGAAGACCGGCGACGCTAGCGACTCGACCAACGGAACCCAATTTAATCATTGCTTGGAACAGTTATTTAAAAGAAAGACTAGGCAGACACTTCTAAAGCGACTTGACATCCAAAACCCACAAAAAGTCCTGAAGAGCTCAAGGAGTCCACGAGACTTAAAGCATTCTACTACCAGTGACGTTTATTAAAAGGCAAAGGGGTGTCTGAAGTTGAAGTCTTGATCGTTGCAGTGCCTTTCCAAAACATTACAAGTGTCAAGCACTTAGCACGCAGATATCTTAGCCGCGTTGATCAATGTCTCCAGATGACCCGAGGAAATTATCCTCTTAAGACGTCGATAAGGGCAGAAGATTTATGGAAGCAAAGCGAAATAGTGTGATCAAGTAGATAAACGATTGGCAGCAGATTGGCTGCTAAATTGTGAGCAGTTTCATACGTCGTTCAGAAGCGGTTATAAAAATAGTTTTACGATCAACTTGTTTATTGATGGATGCGGACGAGATCGAAATCTGTTTTACAAATATGAAGCATGAGAAGAAACTACGAGCAGATTAAAAAGTTTCAGCAATTATCCCTAAGCATTTGTTAAATCCAGTGAATAGTTATACTTTTTTTGACAACTCCATCTACTAATCAATTAATCATAAACTAGATTGCAAAAGAGATGAACTGCTGTCACGAAAGTGCTTTCAGACGCATTGGGAAGAAACGATGAAAGACACACATATAAAAAAAAAAAACTAGTAGTGGGAATTATTACAACATGGCCCATTATCGCACGATCGTTGTTTTTTTTATATATATAGATAAATACACCAAACTCGATCTTGGCAATAAAACACACGAAAAAGTCAGATTTCGAAACGTATTATCACACAGCCCGTGCGGGCACTAATTTGTCCCTTTTAATTTTGAGAGCGTGGAAAACGCACACACAAAACGTAGTTCACAATAAACAACTTAAGGAAAGGAGAAAAGATATAGCCCCCACACACACACACACGCGCACGAACGGACGCGAAAAATATTCTGCCTGAACCAACAACAAAAAAAAACATATATACGACACCGGTACGTGTGTGGTAGAAGAGCGCGATGTCTTTTTGGTCGCAACGCAGTGTGGTCGCTGGCAGCCGCGTTTTGGCAGTTCTGTCTGCGCTCACAACTACACCGATAGGTACACGGGCATCGTCGCGCGGCGTTTTGTGTCGCGGCGAGGGTATACTGCTGCATACGTACGTACGTATACGTTCAGTTTGCATGCTGCGTGCCGCTCAGTCGGTGTGCAACCTGACGTGGGGAATGGTCAAAATAGCGAGTGAGCTGTCAAAAAAAAAAAAAAAAACGGGTGCCCCCGAAAGCGATCGTGTTGCGAATTGCCTTTATTTTCTACCAGCATAATTGATTAGAAATGAAAAGCTGTGCAGTGGAATTTGTCTGCTTTTTTTTTTGTAAACAAAAGTGAAGAAATATGAAGATGTTTTAATATGTAGGCTCGATCCGTCCCCGGTGTG
The DNA here is from genome assembly GCA_002091835.1 of Anopheles maculatus. Lineage (NCBI taxonomy): Eukaryota > Metazoa > Arthropoda > Insecta > Diptera > Culicidae > Anopheles > Anopheles maculatus. The sequence goes on along the minus strand of KZ062051.1, from coordinate 97,155 downwards.
ATTGGTTACGGGGTTGTGTTCAGTGACACGAAACAGAGTTCGCTTCCAACATAGTGGTGTACCAGAGCGCGCGTGTGTATATGTGTGTGTGTGTGAGTCGGTGGGTAAAGGCACACGAATTCCAGCATCCCAGCGCAGCGTCTCGTCGGTGTAAGAAAGGGACGATCTCTGTGTGTACTGCTGCTTCTCACGCACGCTTGAAGCACGTTCGCGCGAGTGACGAAATCAAATCCGATCGAAAATATTGCCTCCGAACCCCTTGTGTAGTGTTGTGTCGTCCGGGGTGCACGCAACATTCACAATCAATCCATTTCAAAAACACCAGACATGAAAATTCACCATCAAACAATCGGACAAGTTGTGGGTAAGCTTTTCTGGCATTAATATGTAGACGTATTGCGCTCCTTACTGTTTCCCCCTGCAGCACAAGGTGCAAACTTCTCTTGTGCTGCGAAAAATATTCCTATGTGTCTCTTCTTTCTCCGTAGAAAGACAAACAGCATCGGGAACAAAAGGCAGACTTCTAGAGAAAAGCGAATCGAGAGTGGAAAAATGGTTACGTCAAATAGGAATTGACAAAAGTATAACCAGAACAGAAAGAATACCGTATGTGTGTGTGTGTGTGTTTGTGTGTGTGCGTGAGTAAGAAGCGTGCTTTAGCACGAGAACGAGAAGGGAGCAAGAAACAGCAAAACGGAGACACAAACTACACGATACTTCCGAATAATATTTACTTTCATCTTTCTGTCATCGATTGGTGTTTTCAATATCTTGTAGATGACAACACGAATCGATTGCTGGAAGGTGCTGCCCGATGATGCCCAGTGCATGCTGGTGTTACAGTGTGTGAGAACAGGACAGCAGCACCGCGTTTTTACACCGTGGATAGCGCTATAGCGTACGCGGAGGCTGGGCAATTGCGAGTGGGAAAAGGCATAAAGGATTAATTCGCTTATCGTTTGGCATTATCTGAAATTCCAAGTACATAAGTCACAACACGTTAGAAGCACGATGGTAGTATGTATGTGCACCTTGCTTGTTTTTTTTTTTGGTGTCTCTAGTTGTTTTGCTTTATAAATTTTAGGGTCCGGTGTACGGCGAATTGCTGCATTATACCTTCGCTTTTGCACAGCACAATACATCAGATCTTCCGACTTGCACACCATTAGAAAGCCCTAACAGAGTGAGCTGGATGTTACCGATTTCCTGATGGATCTGACCCCCACGAAATGGGTAGCGGGCTCGCCTGTTTATTGTATTCATACAAATTAGCTTAACGACATCCGGATGCTGCGTGTGTGTGTGTAACCGTTTGTTGATAGCAAGTGATGAAATTCTTTTGCACAATCATATCATCTCCTTTTCTTGCACATCGTTTTGTGTGTTTGTGCGTTATTTGTATGATTGTTGTTGGTTTGAAAATTGCAAACCATGCCCCCGCCGCCACAAAACTGGAAGGAAGAAAGCAGCGAATATTTCTCCTTTCAGTGCTTTTGCACACCCCCCTCCCTGTGCTTGTTTGTGCAGGCAAAAGTAAAATTGACGGCATGCTGTGTGCGGACATTCGTGCGGAAACACAGGTACACCCAAACAAACAAAGAGAATAATCCGCGGCACCACCAAGTCAAATGCAGTCGCCTATTGCAGCGCGCACCCACACTAGCGCGCAGGTTTCGTTACAGTGGCGTGCGAACACACACACGCATGGAACCTAACATGAACACACAGCAGAGACACATTCTCGGTTCAGGTTTTTGGAGCATAAATGCGGTTCAGGGGGGATGTGGTGCATAAAAGAATGCTGTGTTTGGTGGTGGCAGCGGCAGCATGTTAGGTTTTGGAACGAATTGTGGAGTGTTGTAGGCTTGTAAGGGGGAGAGAACCCCCGCCCCACCGGTACACTAAAGTTCACTGGCGGCATCATGTGTCATAAGCTCAACGTTTTTGCTTTTTCCAATTCCCATCGCACAAACCCCCCGAGAACCCCGGGCGAGTGAGTGTGTGGACGGTTGTTTGCGGCATCGACAAACTATTCTGAAATGTGTTCTGTGCCTAGAGCGGGGTGTGGTGAGTGGTGAGGAGGTGGTGCAGTATGCAAAAAAAAAATCCTCCCATAAGTCGGGCGTTGCATACACAGTGGCGGTGTGTGCAGTGGGGGGCGATCGCTATGCCTGTGGTACCACCTTTCCCTTTTTGTCCTTCGATTGTCGTTTAGTTGTGCACACGTTTGCTCAAATGTGTGTGCACACATCAATGATGTGTTTTGTTTTTCTTCTGCTTCCTTTTTTTCTTCTGCTTCCTACTCTCCACACTGCATCTCGTTTTACACACATCTGAGTTTTCGTTCCGGAGAAACATGACAAAAAAAAAAGTCCCCGCGTGCGTGTATTGGCAGTATGGAATTCGTTTTCGCATTTCTTTCTTTTTTTTGTGTTTCTCTCTTTTGTTTTAACCGTTCGCTTACACTACCCGTTCGTTGAAGTTTTGTGCAACCCCTAAGATTTGCGTCCGCTTGATGCAACCTCTTGTCAGAAGGAGTTGAAGTAAAGCGCAAGCCCCCTTTCATCCTAATATGCACACACACACACAACCGCCATGTGAGTGGAAAATAAAATAATTGCTATGGAGTATTTTCATTAAAAGGGTCCCCGCGCGCGCGCCACTCGCTGAAACGAGGCGCTGTGCATGTGAAGCTTATTACTCTCCTGACCAAATGGCACGAATGATCATCGTTTTGGTAGCGGGGCAAACATATTCTAACGATCTGATGCAGCACTATATGACAAGATGAAAAAGTCATAATAATATTTAAAAATTTGCCTTTTTTCTTTACTGCAACTATATGGCATCAGCAGTCGAGTTTTTCGTACGTAGTATGAGCTTTGCACTTCAGCCAACTTTTGGAGAAAGACACAAACGTCAACCGGGCATGTGTTAGTAGAGGACCCTCCTCATATATTACAAAATATTTTGGATGAGATGAATTTATTTTATTTATTATTATAATTATTACGGTCATGCCGTATTGTCAAGATGTTCTTGACTGGGTGTAAACAATTTTATTTAGTAGGCATTTCCTCCTACTATTATGTCTTATCCCGGACATACTCGGTAGATTGATAATTGTTTTTATCCTGCTGAGGCGTCGTCCATATCGATCCATAGTAATCGGTCCGATTATTGTAGTTCTCGTCGGATGAGATGAATGTTGTTAAAAAAAAACTAACTGTCGATCGAGGATACCCCCTAAACTGAGGCTTTTAATCAACAGATTTTTTTTTTTGGGGGGTTAATGTGGAGTCTGAGAAACAATACGAACAATCACAAGGAGTCAGCAAACTGTTCACAAAGGCTCAGAAAAGGATTTTTAAGACAGACAAATATGTCATCTTAGTTGATAACACTTGATCGGTAACGCGTGGCTATGTGTTAGAGATGTGTACACTAAATAAGAGTGAGTGAGTGAGTTAAATACCGCAAGTGAAAGTATGGTTTCAAATTAGCAAAAAGAGTTTATTTCACTCTTTATACTAACTCACTCTTTATACTTACTCACTCACTCTCTGTGCCGACTTCTAACTCACTCTTTTCGGTTTATACTCACTCATTCACTCTTTTCGGTTTTAACTCACTCTTTTCATATCATAATTACTCTTTTCTAATACGAAAAGAGTGAGTTAAAACCGAAAAAAGTAATTATAGTATGAAAAGAATGAGTTAAAACCGAAAAGAGTAATTATAATATGAAAAGAGTGAGTGAGTGAGTATAAACCGAAAAGAGTGAGTTAGAAGTCGGCACAGAGAGTGATTATAAACAGGATATTAAATTTTGTTTAGAAAATTATTTTTTAATGAATCTTTAAAGAGTGAGTTAAGGATTTAAATCGTTATAGTTACTCTTTTACTCTGATTTAAATCACTGAAAAGAGTGAGTTTTCTCATCTCTACTATGTGTTTATTAGTGTTGGGTAAATCTGATTCAGATTCATGAATCTGAATGAATCATGGAACTGAATGAATGACTCTGAATCTCTATTATAAAGATTCATGAATCCCCAAAGATTCATAAATCCCCAAAGATTCATGAATCCTCAATGATTCATGATCTACGAATGGATAGAACGAGCTCGGGTTCCCAAGCGCCAACCCCTCCCCCTCCCCGCTCTTTGATGCGCTTTGATACAAACATTTTGTACGGATTCATGAGTATATGAGGATTCATGAATCTTTGAGGATTTATGAATCTTTGGGGATTCAGGAGGAGTCGACTCTTGAATTGAATGACTCTTCACTGAAGATTCATATGAATGACTCTTTTGAAAAGATTCATTAAGAACAACACTAGTGTTTATAGTAGAATATAATTCTCGAACGTAGTAACGTAGGCGTCAACATTTATACCATTGCGTTTTCTATTGCGTTATCTTTGAACTGATTTTGATAGAATTTTGCACACAACATTCTGTTTGAAACGTTGCCGACCGTGTAAGTTTTGTCGAACGTTAACCCATAGTGAGTTTTGGTACTTAACAACCGAGCACATTCCCCTGCTGTGTGTGCGCTTGCACTGCACGCAGGGAATCTGTAGTAGTGTATTGCAGCGCACAGAATTTGAGGCGGAAAAAGAGAGATAGCTTTTACAAAAATTGTGAAAAAAAAACACACCACACCACCGCATGCATGCTTCACACCGGGTGTTGTGTGTGTGTGTGTGGTCTAAGGAGTTGCGGGGGGAAGCGGATGCAATAATGAACCCGGAGACTAATTTCGTCTCCTGTGTGAAGCCTTGTCAAAAGTACCGCCAAAGCGCAACCCAATCCTTCCTGCCCAAGGTACAAAAGGGAAAAACGAGTACGCGCGCACAGAAGTGATTGAAGAGTACACGGTCTCTGTGTGTGTGTGTGCGCGGCTATATTGGCAAACGATGCACCGCGGACTAGGGCCCTTTGTGTGTTATCCTGCCGCTGTGGAGCGGGAGGAGCCCTAGCCCATTTTAAAAACCAACCCCTTGAAATTTGCGCGAGAGTTTAGGTTCCCGTAATAATTGGCTTTTAATATTGTCTGGTTTGTTTTGTGCTTTCCTCTTTAGCGTTTTTAAGATTCGACGGCGAAATCCGTGTGCTTGTATATTGTACCGCCGTGTAATTAGTATTTACGCATAAGCCCCCCCCCCCAATAAACGCACTTTCTATGCCGTTGGATTATTTTTGTCTTGGGGTTTATTTGTATCATTTACTAATTTTAAATTTTTCTATTTCATTCCTCACGTTTTTTATGTTAACGATATTGAAACCGACAACAACACAACTGTGTGTGTGTGTGTGTGTGGACCATCACAGCATCTTTAGCACCTGCTCGATACCAGGCGTGTAGCATCAAATAGAGGGCAAATAGAAACGCAAATTCTACTACTGGCGGCACGGCACAACTTCCAAATGTATGCAGATAAATATCAACACGACAGCAAACGCAGCGCATGATAATGCACACCATTGGGAGGTCATATGGCCTCCTCGGTACCGGGAGCAGCAGCGCAAACGATTGGAAATAAAGAAACAACCCTCGTCGCGAAACACTACTACGACGCCCTACGACAAACCAATATCGTTAGCCAATTTGTGGCTAACACATCAGAGCAAGCACAAGCAATCGCGCAATAGGAAGCACCAAAATTAGCATCTCAGCACCACCATACTCTATTCCGTGCCGGGACGCCGATAAGTATGCAGCGTCACCGGAAAAAAGATCGCTCCGAACGGGCACCGCCAACCATCCAGAAGTATCTGCATGGTACGGCCGGTTCGCCGATCGGCAACACGGCACCAAGCCCGGGTACGAACGAGAATCTGTACCAGTCCTGCGTTGGGGGAAATGCAACCAAAGCGGCGGGATTGGCATGTTGTCGGAAGGACGATTTAATGTTTCATACGACGCCGACGCCCGGACCGGGTTCCTACCCGGAAGACGATCCCGACTGTATTGAAGTTTACAAAGAGCAACAGCAGCAGAAAAATGATGATCACCGCCATAAAACTGGATCACGCACGCAGGTATGTGTTAGACAAGAAAAAGAGAACGTATTTTTATTGCTGTTTGCACTTACATTTCGAAATATTCGTTTTCTACATGAAATGCGTATTGTCTATCTTTAGGGGCAAACATTTTTATTCAGTTAAAACGGCCTGGCCGTATTGCGCAAACATTTTTAAAGAATAAAACAAATCAGTATTGAGTTACCGCTAGCAAATGTTGGACGATTTTTGTTAAATCAATTCATGGAACTTTTATATCTATGTGGGTATTATTGCAGGATCAACCATTCGCCGGTAAGTGGTGTGTGCCGAACGTGAATCAGCTAGTTCGGGAGGTAGGCAATCTGCATACTCCGCTCGGTGACGCACTGTTGCACCATCACCAACATCATCAACAAGAACAGCAACAGCAGCAGCAGCAGCAGCAACAACTACTACTAACCAACCATCCGAACGTATTGAGTGCCGGAAGTGCAGAGTATTCGTACGCTTACTGTGAACCGATGCTGCTGCAACGTCCTGCAGCGACCGGCGATGGTACAGCCGAGCAGCAAAAGCAACAACAGCAGCTCCACCACACCCCAGTTTCCACACTCTCCTCGTCCGGTTCGTCCTATTGCGTGCCGGTATACGCACAGCGTCAGCAGCTACAGCAGCAGCAGCATGCACCATCGTTGCCACTGTTGCAGCGACCCTTCCGGCAGCCGTCCGCCATCCGCAACCCATATCAGTACACGTACGGACCACCAGCGCAAGGTAGTGCGGATAGTGGTACCAACACAACCACCACGACGCTGCATCACCATCACCATCATCACCACCACCATAGCAATTACACATTACCAAATGCGTCGGCAGCGTCCAACAGTAGCGCGACGTCGACGACAAGGACCGGTTCGTTGCGTGCCTTATTTTCCAACATATTCCGCAAGTCCTCGGCGTCGTCCGCGGCCCACCCCCTTTCGGCTGCCGCCCATTCCGCACCCTTTCTCGAGCTGGACGGAAGCGGTGGAACGCTGCAGCGCAGCAGCTTCGGCGGTGGATCTTCGCTGCTCGGCGGTGCCGAACGGCACTCCTTCACGACCTGCTACGGGACGAAGGAAAACATTTACGAGGATATCGGTTCGCAAACCGGTTTGGGTACGGTGGGTGCGGAATCGGGAGCAGCAGCAGCGGCGCGTGAACTATCCGTTGCTGCGTGTGTGAGCGGTTCGTCCACAGCACCGGCAGGTCCTCCACCCCCCCCACCGCCGCTACCACCTAGCGGAGCCAGTTCACCGACGGCAGCGCCGTTGGTGGCGGTGGGGGGACAGCAGGATAGTGTGGCGGCCGAACGGCGGCGTGTACAGGTACAGCACGATCGCATCATTGGCGAGCTGAATCTTTCCGTCGAACGGCTTATAATGCCCTCGTGCGATGATGAGTCGGTGCAACCGAGAGATCAGCACGCATCACGCTGCCAAGAGTATTCGGAGCTGCAGGACGCGTACGACTGTAAGCAAATGGTTATGGGACAGAAAGCCAGCTTCTGTCGTTCGGCGGTCGGATACGACGGTACAAATGTGGCTGTCGCCGGTGGAATGAACACATCGATGGGAGGTTTGCGTCTCAGCACAAAGCGTCACTTTTCGGTACCGACACCAGCAGCAGCAGCAGCAGCAGCCACGTCGTCATCCTCTCCCCCACCTACGCTGGGCGCCGGATCCGAACGTCACTCGCCGACGGTTTCGTACGGCAAGTCGTACGGCGATGTGGACAGTGGAATTAGCAGCAGTAGCACCAGTGGCACTAGCTACTCGAGCAGTATTTTGTACCGAAGCATCACCAACTACCCGCAGCAGCAGCAGCAGCACCAGCAACAACAGCAGCAGCCGGCTGCTCATCACCATCCGCCGCGTACCAAGCACAGTCTGTTCAATCTGCATCTCGGGTCGGTCGGTTCTGCCGGGCCAAACCGTGCCCCGTGTTGCCGTGGACCGAAGGATCAATCGATTGTGTCGCGACCGGAAGGTTTCGTAGGGCTTGCGGGTGGTGGTTCCGCGAATGCCGTAGTGACGAACGCTCCCGATCCTCCGCCACCACCGGACTCCAGCCTGCTATCGTACGTCTGTCCCACATCCGACGGTAGCTATGGTCCGATCGCACGCCTACCCAACACATCCGTGTCCTCGCAAACGCTCACCTCGTGCTGCTTTCTGTCGGATCATAATCTTGCCGAGCGCGAGAGCGCCTCACGCCCATTCGCTGCCACGTTCGCTTACAACCACCATCACCACAACAACCACCACCACCAACCGCAACGTGGTAGTAGTGCGCGTGCCAGCAACGGCGGAAACGGTAGTGGCAATTTTTGGGCCCGCTTCCGGAAGCTGCGTTTACCGACGGGGTCCGGTGGAAAGCTTTTCAGTGCGAGCGAACGGCACGTCGACACCGAACTGCATCTGGAGGATTTCACCGGCGAATCAATGTGGCCAGAGCCGGGCCCGCGTCCCGTCTATCACCATCCGTTGCATGGTGGGCCGCCGCCACCGCATCATCAGCTAGCACTACTACCGCTCGATCCACACATGATGCCGCCGTGCGCGCTACCCTCCACAGCGGCCCCATTGAATGGCAATTTACCACCACCACCACCCGCAGCATCCCACCAACGCACACTGCATCCGTTCGGGGTGCCGAGCGAATCAACCGGGGTGCCGCCAAACCGAGCTGCGAACGGCGACGATGAGGAGGAGGAGGACGGTTCGGAACGTCCGCCACAGCGGTCCTGCTCACCGTCAACACCATCGTCGGTTGCCTCGACTGCAGCCTCGTCCGGTTCCTCGTCGTCCTCGTCCGTCTCACCGTCGTCACCGATGTCACCGGGTTCGTCGTCCTCCTGTTCGTCCGGTGCAACAAAGCACAGTGGCAACGAGTCGAACGGCGCCTAAGCAACACACATGAGTAGAACCGAACGCAAGGCGATTCATTGTTTCATTCCGTCCAATTGCAAACGGGGTATATGCATTTTCGTCCGAGGGATTAGTGTGTGCGGGGGCGATGTGGGACGATCCGTTTTGGTCGACCGATCCGTCTGTGGTGATCTCGCGATAAGGAGAAATGTTCTATGAAGCAATTAGAAAGAGAGAGAGAGCGCGGAGAGTGTTTTAGGTTCGTCCAGATTGTTAGTTTTATTCCCGATCATTTATTTGTTAACTATTGCCACAGTTTATTGACATGAACTCAAAAATCTTTCAGGAAAAGTGAAAAAATTACAAAACTAATAGAGAAAAAATGAAATAATTTGAAATGTGAAGTGCAAAAAATCTGGAATGGAGCTATAAAATGTTAAGACGAACACCTCCCAGACATGTATGCGAAAACACAAAACGGATTCTGGATAGTGAATCCAGACCAGAGGTACACTTGTAACAGAGAGCATTTAATAGGAGCCATTAATGGCGGCGCATGCAAGCAAGGATAGCAAGGATGCCTAGCATTACAATCACATGTGTTTGAGGTGGCAGAAAAATTGGTTTTACCGTGCCCGTTTTCTTTCACCTCTCATTCCATCGAATTAGCCTGAACAATCGTGCCAACATTTTCCCCCCGTTTTTTTTTTGTTCGAACCAGAAAAACAGCCAAGTGTAAATCATTCGAGGACGACAGTTTATCTCTTATTCTTGTCCACGAAACAAAACTACAATTGTAGTAGCCAAGCATCATCCGTCTTGTAAAAGCAGAAAACGTTTTAAAAGAATGTTTTAGAGAACGGACAAATTTACCGAACGTTTTATTTGTAGAAAAAGCATTTGAACCGTGTGCGGTTTGTATCGTGTGTCCGATAAGCTGCTTATCGGTCGAAAGGGAAAAAAACAAAATTGCTTTTTTCCGGTTAATGAAGGTGGTGCTACCAAGAAGTGATAAGAGAAACGAACAAAAACTGTAAAAGCAATTAGCTGTACACTGTTAAGCGAAGCGAACAAAAAACATCAACGAATGCGAATGAAACAAAACGAAAAACAACAAAAGGGTAGGGAGAGTAAACATATTACTGTGATCTGCGCAGCGTTTCGAATTAACAAAAAGGTAAAACAAATAATGTTTTTGACATTCGCAAGGGAAAGGTGTTTTATGAAGAAAGCAAACATACACACAGAATTATTTTTTTTTTTAGATTATTTTTTTTTCAATGTTATTATCAATACTGCGAATAATAGAATTATTAGGATGGAAAAGTAACATGCAAGACGTGTAAAATGAATAAGCTATAACCTAGGGGGAAAGTTTTTACAGGAAAACAAGAGCAAATCATGAATAGCGTTAAAAGTAAAGAAAAGCCGCCCTTTGTAGGGCGCGGTTAGCGAAGAAAAGTAAACCCCCTGAAACCCACGAAGTTTTGTGTAGGATGAAATAATTTAAGGGATTAATTGTGCATTTTCAAACACATGACCGTATACATGATAGTGAACTATGAGTTTTGAGAAAATGAATATATTATATATACATAGAAAGCGTGTGTGAGAGATAGTGAGAATAGGGGAGGGGAAGGGTGACAGGGAGAACGCGTACGAACCTGGTTTAAAGGAGAAACATTTGCAGACTGAAGACTATTTGTAAAAAATAAAGAATTATAACAAAAGTGAACCTATAATAAAGTGAAAATACGATGGTGATGAGTGTGTGTGTGTTGTGTGTGTGTGTACACACCATTCTACCTACAAAAGGAAGACCGAATTTTAAAAACCGGGCCCACCCCATCCGGGCCAGATACGCAAACAATGGTTTAAATGGGTTTAAAGACAAGAAGGAAAATAAATGAAAATAACAATAATATGTAAGTGCTTTTTGCTGTTGTTTGTTTACAGAAAATCGAATTTATTTATTTACACATTGCCCTCCACACGCTGCCCTCCTTCTAACCTCTATACTTCCCCATCTTGGTATGACGGAACTCTTCGCACACTACGCTATTCACTATGGCGAATCTTCTTTCTTGGCCTAACGACCTCTTAGGTTAATGCTTGCCATTTTTGGCTTACTAGACTTATTATTAACTCATAATTGGATAGTCAGTCCTCACTATGGGAGTCCGGCCCAGATGAGACTTGAACCCCGGTCCTGCCGTGGGAAGACCGGCGCCGCTGCCACATCTACCACCGGGCCCGCCCCCCTACGGCGAATATTAAAGCATTCTACTGCTATTATCTACTGTTGCTATTACTGCTGCTCTGTTAATGGGGTAGGATCCGAGACCCTGTAATGGGTTACATAGGCTCTCCTACTCAACCTGTTCTTTGGGCGGATGGTGGAGCACGGCTGAACAGGACCGGGTAACCGGACTGCCTGATCGTCGGGTGGGTTACCAGACGAAAAACCAAAATACCACGAGGTCCTCCAGAGGTACTGGGGAGGGGGGGGGGGGGGGGGGGTGGGGGGGGGGGGGGGAGCTTGGGCGCAGGGCCAGTCACTTTGCTACAAGTACCTAAACGACTACAGAAAGCAACAGCAATTTTTCGAGACCCGGACAAAACTATACGACGCAATGAGCTCATTTGGAATCCCGGCCTGTACGTATGACAATGACCAACATCACATGTCAGGTGAAGGTGCATTGAAAACTCTCAGGGCCCTTTGCTACCACCAAGGGTCTGCACCAGGGAGACGGGCTTGCTTGCCTCCTATTCAATCTGACGCTAGAGAGGGCCATCCGAGACTCGGAGGTGGAAACTTCGGGGATCATCTTCTATAAGTCGCTCCAGATCCTGGCATACGCTGATGACACAGACATCATTGGTTTGAGGCTCTCCTATGTAGCAGAAGCTTACCAAAGGTTCGAGCATATGCGGCACTGAACCTCGGGTTGGAGATCAACGAGGCAAAAACCAAAATGATGGTGGTTCCACCAGCGGGCTCTGCTAACAACACCGACAACAACATAGACGTTGAATTACGCGAGGAACTGTAGCTTAGGATTTGCAATAAGCAAAGACGAATGCTTCTATCTTCTACGACGGCTAGGCAGAGAGTGATTTTATTTCTATTCTTTTTAGGTTTCGTTGGAAGATAGGAATGGAAAGTATCTTCTTCTTCTTTCCTGGCCTGCTCCTACGGAGCACGTCTTGTAGACAGGGCCTGGCGTCCAATTAGTTTCCAGGAAACTCGGTCCATGGCTGCATTCCTCCACCCCCGGCTGCATCCGATTTCCTTTAGGTCTGACTCCACTTGATCCAGCCAACGAGCTCGCTGTGCTCCTCTACGCCTCGTGCCGAACGGGTCGCTGACGAGCACCTTCCTGGCAGGGCATGAGTCCGGCATCCTCATCACGTGACCCAACCAGCGTATCCTTCCGTCTTTAGCAACCGTCAGGTTGTCTGCATCGTCAAACAGCTCAGCTAGCTCGTGGTTCATTCTCCTTCTCCACACGCCCTGCTCGCACACACCGCCAAAGAAAATGGTGAGTGCATTGGCGTCCTCCGCCAGCATAGTCCAGGACTCGTGCCCGTAAAGGACTACCGGCCGTATCAGTGTGCGATATATGGCGCATTTCGTGCGTTGTTGGAGTCTTCTGGATCTCAGGAGTTTGTGGAGTCCGTAGTAGGCACGATTCCCCTGAACAATGCGCCTTCGGATTTCGCTGCTTACGTTGTTGTCCGAAGTTACGATCGTGCCAAGGTAGTAGAACTCCTCTACTACCTCGAGATCGTCGCCGCCAACTAATACTCTGCTTCCGAGTTGTGCTCTATCACGGTCAGAGCCTCCGGCAAGCAGGTACTTTGTCTTCGTCGCATTGATCCTCAGTCCAATCCTATCGGCCTCGCGTTTCAGTCGGGTGTACGCTTCGCACACCGCTGCATATGTTCGCCCAATGATGTCGAAGTCATCCGCGAAGCCAAGGAGTGAAAATCGTTCCCCGGATATCGAAGCCCGCACTTCGCATGACACCTTCCAGAGCGATGTTGAACAGCAAACAGGAGAGTCCGTCCCCTTGCCTCAGTCCCCTGTGAGATTCGAACGATTCCGACAGCATGTTCGACACTCTGACCTTGCACTGCACACCGTCCATTGTAGCCCTCAACAGCCGTACCAGTTTCGCAGGGAAACCGTACTGCCGCATGATGTTCCATAGCTCAATACGATCTATGGTGTCGTAGGCTGCGTTGAAGTCGATGAACAGGTGGGGCGTGGGGATCTCCTGGCACTTCTGGAGGATTTGCCGTAGAGTGAAGATTTGGTCGGTAGTGGATTTCCCTCCAACAAATCCAGCTTGGTAGCTCCCGACGAAATCTGTAGCAAGGGGCGCAAGTCTGCAGAAGTATATTCGGGACAGGATCTTGTAGGCAGCATTCAGGACTGTGATGGCTCGGAAGTTAGCACAGTCCAGTCTGTCGCCCTTTTTGTACACTGGGTGAATAACTCCCTGTTTCCAGTCGTCCGGTATTTCTTGCTGGTCCGATATCCTAACAATCAGCCGATGCATAATCGCGGGAAGCCTCTCCGGGCCCATCTTGAATAGTTCAGCCACCAGCCCATCACTGCCAGCTGATTTGTTGCATTTCAGCTGTCTGATAGCACTGATGACTTCATCCAAGGATGGCGGGGGCACTTCGTCATTATCATGCTGGCTGTTGTAGTGTTGCTCTCCTCTGCTTTCTGCGCCTGGTCCGTACTCTCCTGTATACGCTCCGTTCAGGTGTCTGTTAAAGTAGCACTTCCACCTATCGATCACCTCTCGCTCGTCCGACAGGATATCTCCCTCCGCCTTGCGGCACATGGCGATCATGGGAGTAAAACCGCTTCGTGCCGCATTCAGCATCCTGTAGAACTTACGAGTTTTTCAATTAAAATGTATTAAACGTAAAACGAATCCTGCTCCTGTCCGGACGGCCAACGCTCTCGATCTCTTCTCCTGTACCGCGCGCTTACATCTTCAACGACAAATATGTAAGTGTCATTGCGAGTGACACTTAGCGGTACAGGCACAGGGTGATTGCTAACAGTGATCAACGAGGCAAAAACCAAAATGATGGTGGTTCCACCAGCGGGCTCTGCTAACAATCACTGATTTACGCAGGGGTGATGTACAGATAGGTGATCGCAACTTCGAAGTCGTCCAAAACTTCATCTATCTGGGGTCAAAAGTCAGCACCGATAACAACATAGAAGTTGAATTGCGCGAGTTAACGGAACTGTAGCTTCGGATTTGGAATAAGCAAAGACGAATGCTTCTATCTTCTACGACGGCTAGGCAGAGAGTGATTTTATTTCTATTCTTTTTAGGTTTGGTTGGAAGATAGGAATGGAAATTAAATTGGAAGTATATTAAGTAAACGATCGTCTAGATCTTTATGATCTGCATCCGGTACAATTAGTCGGCTTTACGGATGGGTCAGGATAAAGCTGGTGCAATGTGACTTCGGTCTGTTTGCATTTGTTCAAGTGGGTGTTGTCTTAAGATCGTTGTTCGAACATCGTTCGAACGAATGTTAATTACAAGGATCGCGTCCAGATCCGCTATCGTTAGAACGAATGTTGTTACAGGTTTGTTAACTCGCGCAAAGGTTCTAATTGCCAACCGGTCATACTAAAGCCTGAGGGAACTTCTCCACTCAAAATGCCTGTCGCGTCGGACGAAGCTGGGACTGTACAGAACCTTTATAATCCCAGTACTCACATACGCCTCTGAGACATGGACATTGTCCAAAATTGACGAAATCCTCCTAGCCGCGTTCGAGAGGAAGATGCTCAGAAGGATTTTTGACCCCGAAGGACAATGGAGGAGCCGCTACAATGACGAGCTCTATGAGCTGTACGGTGGTCTATGAGCTCCGGTGGGCTGGTCATGTCATGAGAATGGCACCGAACGACCCACCCCGTAAAGTCCTTTTAGGCCGTCCACATGGATAGAGGAGGCGTGGTAGGTCCCAACTGAGATGGAGTGATGGCGTTGATGCGTCCCAGCCAGAACGGCCGGATATTGGATTGGCAGACGACGGCGCTAGACCATGAGCGGTATCGAGGATTGTTGCAGCAGGCTAAGACCGCGAAGTAACTGCTACTATCCGAACATATAATCGAGCGCGGTACATGACTCTGGAAGTTGTTCTGTACCAGTGAGTCCCCGTCGGTGTATGTAGCGCACAGTTCAAGCAAGTGGAGCTACGCATTGATCGATGGTTTGTGTTGTTGCCACAGCTCTAAGCAAGTTCAAGCCCTTTCTTATCGTCACACTGTGTTTTCGTTAGATTATTTCGCATGTCCTTGAGTTCGTCTAGCCTTTCTTAACTATGGAAGTTTGCCTGGCTTGTAACGTTTATAAAGAAGGAAATCCTCACATTGTTTTAGACGAGATTTAATACAAAATCAATCCTTTACAATCTTATCATTTTATAACCGAGCAATAAATGTGACGCTTGAATTATTTGAACCCAGTAAAACTAGGAGGAAAATGATTGTCTGATTTTCCAGATTACTAAGTTTATTTAGTTTTAATTTAAATAAATAATAACAGTTTTTTGATTTGCTACATTTAAACAATCAAAACTATCGGATAGGTTCCATAAACTGAAAGTACACTGACATCAAATGTATGTTTGGCGCTTGGTACGCCACTGTAAATGTAAGGTGTAGTAGTCATGCAGTTAAAATAAACCTTCTAACAGATCGTTCACACTTAAAAAAAAAGGCTCCGTATACACGTTCACACATTCGCGCTTTTTATCCTATTACTACTACGTTTTTGTTTTTCTGCGTCGTGGAACTAATTCCGACTGATATGTGAGCGGTATTGTGGCAGTTTCTAGTCGTGTCTCAAAAAGTCTTATCGGTCTCCTGGTACCCGGACATTCGAATAACTTCACTCGAGCAGTTCACTACTCACACAAAGGAACTAAAGCCGGGCAGTGGTGCCCGCGACCGCGCCATATTGTTCATAATGATTTGCCCACCGTTCAGGCTCATCACGGCCGACCCTTCCGGGTCTGAGTCGGTGTAGCTCGAGTAGTTGCGTACCGGTTTCTGCCGTTTCCAAGACTGCCGCAACAGATCGTTGTTCACGTAATGGTTCACGAACGAGTGTGGATCCGACCGGACACTTTCGTTTTCACTTTCCGATGCCTGCGGAACGCAAAACGGTTACGAAACAGTTTAGTAATGTAATGAAAAACGTCGCTAAAACACGCTCGGATCTTACCTGTGAATCGCTGGAGCTCACCTCGGACGGTTTCTCCGTGACGCTGCTATCGTCCGGATTTTCGTCATAACACTTGAGGCTTTCCTCGTCGCTGTGGTACGCGACCGATGCCGGGGAAGGTCGGGGCGGCGATTTGCCCAGCGAGGCGGCCGCTGCTGCTGCTGCTGCCGCCGTACTCGAACCCGGCCCACCACCACCCTTTCGGCCCAGTATCGTACCGGTACGGCGCCCGAGCGTGCTGTGGATCATCGTACCGGTGCCACTGCTAACGCCGTTCACGCCACCATTGGCCGATGCGCCGTGGCGGGTGCGATAAAGCTCCAACGCCAGCTCTTGCCGTTCGTCGATGGACATTGCGATCGATTCTTCCAGTGTTTTCTGAACCTCCTCTGCACAAATAAATCAATATATTATAGATATTTGCAAGCCGATCACAACAATCCATATCAGAAGAAAATAAAATAGTGCTCAATTACTCACGTTTATACTTGTAACTTTTGCTCTTCACACACAGTACCGCAATAACCATAATGACGATCACGATCGATGTGGCCGCCAGTGCCACCATGAACCATTTACGAAAATGGCTGTTTTCTTAGGTTGAAAATATTCACGTAAATGTAGAGATTAAAAAAAAAAAATGGATAAAGTATAATAAAACGTAGATCATTTTCTGATTCTGAGTAATCGCTCTGCCTGCTATCGCTTTCGAATACATATGCACACCAACACAGCACTTTTTTCTAGCACACGAATGTGGACGGCGTGTGTGTGTGACGGGACGGAATACGGAATACCTAAAAAAAACAAACGCCACGATCGTAGTGCTCCCTCCCACACACACACACACACGTACACGTTGAATTTCAATATTTTGTTATTTGTTTACTACTATTTCCTTAGACAGTTCGATTATCACATAATTCATTTCCGTGTGTAAATGTAAGTAGCTCTTGCCATGGCGCGCGCGCGCTCACCAATATTACGATAAAAGTAAAGAAAGATGTCTGCTCCTATCGCTTAAAATCAAGTCTCTCAAATAGTCCGTAAAAAATTCTATTCCGGCGGTAGCGCAGTCCCTCTCAATTCCTTACACGAAGTGCACTTATACACAGTATTTTTTTTATCCAATTATTTAAATGCTACAATTTCCATAAACATGCACTATCTGTTTGCCGTTTGGTTGGTGGTTAAATTGCTAATAATGCTAACGAGTAAAATTTCACAAAAATGAGTAACCTGTTCATGGGTTGGGGGAGGGGGCGAAGTCTATCTAATTCCTATGCGTGTAGTAGTCATGCAGTTAAAATAAACCTTCTAACAGATCGTTCACACTTAAAAAAAAGGCTCCGTATACACGTTCACACATTCGCGCTTTTTATCCTATTACTACTACGTTTTTTGTTTTTCTGCGTCGTGGAACTAATTCCGACTGATATGTGAGCGGTATTGTGGCAGTTTCTAGTCGTGTCTCAAAAAGTCTTATCGGTCTCCTGGTACC
>KZ062051.1:0-79073 GCA_002091835.1 Anopheles maculatus | reverse complement strand
CCACCCTTTCGGCCCAGTATCGTACCGGTACGGCGCCCGAGCGTGCTGTGGATCATCGTACCGGTGCCACTGCTAACGCCGTTCACGCCACCATTGGCCGATGCGCCGTGGCGGGTGCGATAAAGCTCCAACGCCAGCTCTTGCCGTTCGTCGATGGACATTGCGATCGATTCTTCCAGTGTTTTCTGAACCTCCTCTGCACAAATAAATCAATATATTATAGATATTTGCAAGCCGATCACAACAATCCATATCAGAAGAAAATAAAATAGTGCTCAATTACTCACGTTTATACTTGTAACTTTTGCTCTTCACGCACAGTACCGCAATAACCATAATGACGATCACGATCGATGTGGCCGCCAGTGCCACCATGAACCACGTTTGCCGATAAAACGGTTTCAACTGCAGATAGCCATACTCCAGATACAGCTTCGAGGGCGTAAGCACGGCATCGTCCGAGTAGACTGGACAGCTGATGCCGTACCGGTTGTAGGAAATGACGCGGAATTTGTACGCGGTCGACGGTAACAGATTTTGAAAGCTGACAGTAAACTCCTGTATCGGACCGTTCGTTGTGCCACGTTGAATTTCAATATTTTGTTATTTGTTTACTACTATTTCCTTAGACAGTTCGATTATCACATAATTCATTTCCGTGTGTAAATGTAAGTAGCTCTTGCCATGGCGCGCGCGCGCTCACCAATATTACGATAAAAGTAAAGAAAGATGTCTGCTCCTATCGCTTAAAATCAAGTCTCTCAAATAGTCCGTAAAAAATTCTATTCCGGCGGTAGCGCAGTCCCTCTCAATTCCTTACACGAAGTGCACTTATACACAGTATAGTCGATGGTTTGCGCGCGTACCGTGAACGTGTACGTTACTTCCTCCTATAAATTTTGCACGATCAAGCTAGTGCCGGTAACCTTTTGTTTAACCTGTTTGCTGAACTCTGGAAATGGGGTGGGGAGAACAAAAAAAAACAAACATGTAAACAGTTCGTGGTATTTGGTAGATCGTTTTACAAACATTCTATTGCGAATAGCCAACGCAAGTCAAGGATTCAACTTAGGATTAAAGACTTGGTTTATAGCAAAGCACGAAGTTAGATTGGTGGTTAAATTGCTAATAATGCTAACGAGTAAAATTTCACAAAAATGAGTAACCTGTTCATGGGTTGGGGGAGGGGGCGAAGTCTATCTAATTCCTATGCGTGTAGTAGTCATGCAGTTAAAATAAACCTTCTAACAGATCGTTCACACTTAAAAAAAAGGCTCCGTATACACGTTCACACATTCGCGCTTTTTATCCTATTACTACTACGTTTTTTGTTTTTCTGCGTCGTGGAACTAATTCCGACTGATATGTGAGCGGTATTGTGGCAGTTTCTAGTCGTGTCTCAAAAAGTCTTATCGGTCTCCTGGTACCCGGACATTCGAATAACTTCACTCGAGCAGTTCACTACTCACACAAAGGAACTAAAGCCGGGCAGTGGTGCCCGCGACCGCGCCATATTGTTCATAATGATTTGCCCACCGTTCAGGCTCATCACGGCGGGAAAAGCTTAAAGCTGCGTTTACCGATGATGGAGTGTTTAGACGTATCTCTTTATTGCAAGAACTTGTTTCGTTCAAATTAGACCAATTTTCTTCGACCGTAGCATATGTTGATGCAATTATGTCCACGTGTCACAAGCTTAAGGAAATTAGCTTTGATGTGAGTGATATTTGGGTTTCGTCAATCCTGCTGATGGGATTACCTAAATACTATGCACCCTATGGTAATGGGATTGGAAGCATCCGGTATGGCCATGAAGGCAGATGCGATAAAAATGAAAATCTTGCAAGAAGTGAAAACCACGTGCAACAATGATGAAGAAGCTTTCTTTAGTAGAGGTAACCCTAACCTGCGTAGCAAAGGAGCTGCATCAAAGAAAAGTACAAAAGAGGTTAACATGCAAGTGCCAAAAGCTAGGTGGATTTTGCGATTAATTGTCCTGAAAAACAGAAGCACAGTAAAAACCGTAATGGACGTGCGATGATTTCTGTATTGGCTATGGGTGATGTGCATGAAAGTGGCTGGTATTTCGACTCAGGTGCAAGTTCCCACATGGCAAAATCGGGTGTTGAATTTGTGGAGAAGCAAACTATAAAGCATGAGATTTGCACGGCGAACAATTCCAGTATGAAAGCTACTGCGAAGGGGACGGTTAATGTAAATTATCAGAAGAAAATAAAATAGTGCTCAATTACTCACGTTTATACTTGTAACTTTTGCTCTTCACGCACAGTACCGCAATAACCATAATGACGATCACGATCGATGTGGCCGCCAGTGCCACCATGAACCACGTTTGCCGATAAAACGGTTTCAACTGCAGATAGCCATACTCCAGATACAGCTTCGAGGGCGTAAGCACGGCATCGTCCGAGTAGACTGGACTGCAAAATCCTCTAGCATTCCGATCGATCCAGGTTACATAAAGAATGAAGAAGAAACAGAGGTACTTAAAGATAATAAGGAGTATCAGAAGTTGATAGGCAAACTGTTATATATTGCGATAAATACTAGACCTGATATCTCTGCAGCAGTATCTATACTAAGCCAAAAAATAAGTAGACCCACACAGAGTGATTGGTGTGAACTAAAGCGAGTGGTCAGATACTTAAATGGAACATTGGATTATCGTTTGCGATTGAGTGAAAAGGGAAGCAATAGCGGAATACTTGTATATTGTGACTCAGATTGGGCCGAGAACAGAATCGATAGAAAATCCAACAGTGGATATGTTTTCAAAGTAAATGGAGGAACGGTCAGTTGGGGTTGTCGTAAACAATCATGCGTGACGTTATCAACAGCTGAGGCAGAATTTGTAGCGTTATCAGAAGGAATACAAGAAGCAATATGGTTGAAACTACTTCTGAAAGAGTTAAATGATGAACAGTCAGTTGTAATTAACGAAGATAACCAGAGTTGTTTAAAAATGCTAGCAGGTGAAAGGTTGAGTAATAGAACAAAGCACATTGCTACTCGTTATCATTTCACAAAAGATCAGCTTAAGAAAGGAGAAATAAGGTGCGTGTATTGCTCATCGGAAGAAATGATCGCGGATCTATTAACTAAACCATTGGCTAGGATTAGAATGCAAAGGCTTATAAGTATGATAGGATTGTCTACTTTAGAATCAAAATAACGATATGCTGAGCGAGAAACTTGCGTTGAGGAGGAGTATTGTGAATAGCCAACGCAAGTCAAGAAATGAACTTAGGCTTAAAGACTTGGTTTTATGGCAAAGCACGAAGCTGGTTACGATTAGTTACAATAAGTTACAATTTAAGAATATAGAAAACTCTCTTCTGTTACTGCACTCATAGCGACTGGACGTGTTTTATTATACGCATAACAATAGGTTATGGGCCCAGACCCAGTCACACACCCTAGATCAAGTGCCACATCTAAAACCCACAGCCTTTAGTCGAAATACAATAAAATCGTACGCGAAGTGCAATTGAACGAGTACCAGTGTTTCGAACGAGCTATCGAGAGAGATGAGCACAGAGGAAGCGAATTCCGGACGATCGAGCGGAGAGAGGAGTGCAGCAGCAACGGCGCCAAGCGGCCACGCGTTCGGGAGCAACAACATCGCTACAATGAACGTAGGTATTGAAAAGCTAAAGGGACGAGAGAACTACGTTTCATGGGCCTTCGCGATGAAGATGATGTTGTGTAGAGATCGTTGTTGGGATGCTGTGACGGCTACAACCGATAAACCGGCAGAGAAAGATATGGACATGCGGGCATTGTCCACCATCGCGCTTAGCTTAGAAAAGCACAACTACAGCCTTGTGATGGATGCCACTACAGCGAAGGAAGCTTGGGAAAAGCTTAAAGCTGCGTTTACCGATGATGGAGTGTTTAGACGTATCTCTTTATTGCAAGAGCTTGTTTCGTTCAAATTGGACCAGTTTTCTTCGACCGAAGCATATGTTGATGCAATTATGTCCACGTGTCATAAGCTTAAGGAAATTAGCTTTGACGTGAGTGATATTTGGGTTTCGTCAATCCTGCTGATGGGATTACCTAAATACTATGCACCTATGGTAATGGGATTGGAAGCATCCGGTATGGCCATGAAGGCAGATGCGATAAAAATGAAAATCTTGCAAGAAGTGAAAACCACGTGCAACAATGATGAAGAAGCTTTCTTTAGTAGAGGTAACCCTAACCTGCGTAGAAAAGGAGCAGCATCAAAGAAAAGCACAAAAGATGTTACATGCTACAAGTGCCAAAAGCTAGGTCATTTTGCGATTAATTGTCCTGAAAAACAGAAGCACAGTAAAACCCGTAATGGACGTGCGATGATTTCTGTATTGGCTATGGGTGATGTGCATGAAAGTGGCTGGTATTTCGACTCAGGTGCAAGTTCCCACATGGCAAAATCGAGTGTTGAATTTGTGGAGAAGCAAACTATAAAGCATGAGATTTGCACGGCGAACAATTCCATTATGAGAAAGCTACTGCGAAGGGGACGGTAAATGTAAATTGCCAAGAAGGAGCTGTTGACCTACTGAACGTCTTAGAAGTGCCAGACATAGCGACAAATTTATTGTCCATAAGTAAAATTTGCGAAAATGGCTTTAAGGTTATGTTTACAGAACGTTAATGTGAAGTGCTTGACGAAAATGGAAAAGTTTTTGCATCTGGTGTTGCTGAAAATGGATTATATACCGTTTAAATGATCAAACATCCAGAACCTTTCTAAGCAACGAAATATGGCACAGACGATTGGGACACTTGAATTTTCAAAGCATTCAGAGATTGAAAGGCATGGCAGATGGAATTCAAATTAAGCATAGCCAAATGTATACCTGTGTAGCGTGCATTGAAGGCAAACATGCACGAGATTCGTTTCCTACAAGTAAGCAAAGGGCCAAAACGAGACTAGAGTTGATTCACTCAGATCTATGCGGACCATTTGAAGCTGCGTCAATTGGTGGTTCCAAATACTTCATGACTTTTATAGACGATGCAACAGGTAAAGTATTTGTGTACATGCTAAAGTCTAAAGATGAAGCAATGGCAATATATGAGAAGGTTAAAGCGATGGTACAGCGCCAGACTGGTCTGAAGATAAAAATACTCAGGAGTGACAACGGCCGTGAGTATGTAAACGCCAGTATGAAAGCGAGTCTTGAACGAGATGGAATATGTCATCAAACGACATGCACATATACTCCAGAACAAAATGGAGTCGCAGAGCGGATGAACCGGACTATTGTAGAAAAAGGTTAGAAGCATGCTCAACGATGCAAAGCTACCAAAGAGATTTTGAGCGGAAGCGGTTAACACTGCAGTTTATTTGATTAATCGGAGTCCTACAAGAGCACTGGAAAATATCACTCCACAAGAGGAATGGTCTGGTAAACGACCATATTTGGGACATCTTAAGATATTTGGCTGTAGAGCCATGGTTCATATCCCAAAGGTTCATAAGCCAAAGCAAAAAAGAAGTAAACTCGATCCAAAATCTCATCGATGCATTTTTCTCGGATATGCACAGAACACGAAAGGATTTAGAGTATTCAACACTGTTACCAACGAAGTAATAATAAGTCGTGATGTCATTGTCGTTGAAGAAGGCCAATGTGAAGGGTTCGGTAAGAAAGAAACAACACCTGTTGAGTTTCTTAAAATAGTTTTTGCTGAAGGACAGGAGGAGCCAAATAACGCATGTAATAATCCGATTGATCTTTCACCTCCAGAAGACACATCACGTAGTACAGCGGAAGATATCCCGAGTGGGTGTGATCAGAGCAATGATACACCACGGCGCAGCGGAAGGAAACTTAAACAATCCAAGCAGGTACAATGATTATGTAATTAACCGTAAGTTTGTTCCATCATCCAGATTGGCAAATGAAGCAGAGAATGTTTCCAACGATTCGGAGTATACGACTCCGGAAAGCGAATCTGATGGAGCGTTGACAGGCTTTTCGCAGCAAACTCCTGGGGACGATCCGAAGAACTATGCTGAAGCAATGTCGTCAGAAAATGCGGAAGACTGGAAGCAAGCAATGGATGAGGAGCTAAAGTCGATCGAAGCAAGCGAGACATGGTCGGTGGTAGACCTACCTCACGGGCGAAAGGCGATAGGCAGTAAATGTATGTTCAAGACGAAAAGAGATGCTGACGGAAATTTGTTGCGATACAAAGCTCGTGTTGTCGCGCAAGGATACAGTCAGCAGTTTGGAACTGACTACGATGAGGTGTTCGCCCCAGTAGTGAAACAGACAACTTTCCGTGTACTGATGGGGATTGCGGCAAAAAGGGGAATGGTGGTTAAGCAGTACGATATAAAAGTTATTGTCGTTGAAGAAGGCCAATGTGAAGGGTTTGGTAAGAAAGAAACAACACCCGTTGAGTTTCTTGAAATAGTTTTTGCTGAAGGACAGGAGGAGCCAAATAACGCATGTAATAATCCGATTGATCTTTCACCTCCAGAAGACACATCACGTAGTACAGCGGAAGATATCCCGAGTGGGTGTGATCAGAGCAATGATACACCACGGCGCAGCGGAAGGAAACTTAAAACTTCCAAGCAGGTACAATGATTATGTAATTAACCGTAAGTTTGTTCCATCATCCAGATTGGCAAATGAAGCAGAGAATGTTTCCAACGATTCGGAGTATACGACTCCGGAAAGCGAATCTGATGGAGCGTTGACAGGCTTTTCGCAGCAAACTCCTGGGGACGATCCGAAGAACTATGCTGAAGCAATGTCGTCAGAAAATGCGGAAGACTGGAAGCAAGCAATGGATGAGGAGCTAAAGTCGATCGAAGCAAGCGAGACATGGTCGGTGGTAGACCTACCTCACGGGCGAAAGGCGATAGGCAGTAAATGGATGTTCAAGACGAAAAGAGATGCTGACGGAAATTTGTTGCGATACAAAGCTCGTGTTGTCGCGCAGCAGTTTGGAACTGACTACGATGAGGTGTTCGCTCCAGTAGTGAAACAGACAACTTTCCGTGTGCTGATGGGGATTGCGGCAAAAAGGGGAATGGTGGTTAAACAGTACGATATAAAAACGTTTCTGTACGGTAATTTAGATGAGGTAATCTATATGAAAGTCCCAGATGGTGTGAAAGTAGGAGGAAGCAAAGTCTGCAGATTGAAAAAGGGATTGTACGGATTAAAGCAAGCAGCAAGATCGTGGAACCAAAACTCGATGAGGAACTTAAAGGGCCAGGGATACACAAACTGTTTAGCAGATGCTTATTTATATAAGAAACGATGTTCAAAAGATTGGTGCTATGTGTTAGTATACGTAGACGATTTGATAGTCGCCGGAGAGAATATTGAAATGATCGAATCATTACTTGCTGGGTTGCAGAAATCATTTGAAGTCAATATTTTAGGAGATATTAGATTCTTCCTTGGAATTGAAGTTGAAAAGGATAAGCAAGGAGATTATTTCATTAACCAACATAATTAAAGAAGTAATATTAAAGAAGTAATTGCGTCAAGTGGCTTATCCAATGCAAAATCCTCTAGCATTCCGATCGATCCAGGTTACATAAAGAATGAAGAAGAAAAAGAGGAACTTACGGATAATAAGGAGTATCAGAAGTTGATAGGCAAACTGTTATATATTGCGATAAATACTAGACCTGATATATCTGCGGCAGTATCTATACTAAGTCAAAAAATATGTAGACCCACACAGACTGATTGGTGTGAACTAAAGCGAGTACATTCATAGAACGAATTTGCATATCTAACAGGCCTAAAAAAAGGCACCCCAAAAGTAACGCTTTTGCGCTGGTTAATGACGAAAAGAATAGCATTATAAGTTTTGGCTAGTTATTAAAGCTATTTACTAGCTAGCTTCATTATTCACGCTGTTTCAAATCCAATTTGTCTCGTACTCTTGTACAGGCTTCACCAAAACAAACCGTTACGAAAGCGTTATTGTTAGTTGTTATTGTTCTGTTATTCATCATTCCTTAATAAACGTAAAACATAGATGCATCAAATACTTACTTTCATTATCTTCGGTCGTTTCGTACGCGACGATATAGCCAAGTATGAGCCCGTTCGGTTTACGCGGCACATCCCAGCTTACCATCAAACTGTTCATGGTGATGTCGGTGAAGAGCAGGTTCGTCGGCGGACCCGGATGCCCCGGCAGCGTTTTCACCGTGATCGGTGCCGACCGTGGCCCATCGCCAGCCGGATTAAATGCCAGTATCTGTATCCGGTACTCGGTGTATTTGTCGAGAAACACCAGATTGTGCGTTGTGTACGATGCCGGCACAACCTCAATCTCTTCCTCCGGTGTTTTGTTACGCCGGGCAACATTTCCACCGTTGATGCCGTTGTTACTGCTGCTAAGAGCCGTGACCGCCGGCGGTTCGGGATCGAAATCTTGCGCCGGTGAATCGGTTACGAGATAAAATATCTTGTACCCCAACAGTTCACCATTCTGTGTGTTTTGCTGCGGTGGGTTCCAGCGTAAATGTACCTCGGTGGACGAAATCGCTTCACCTTCGATGTTGAGCGGTTCCCCGATCGGTACCGCCTCACCGACGTACACCGCAACCGGTGGCGATGGTGGTCCGGAACCTTGCGAGTTGAACGGTTGGAGAATGATTTCGTAGTTGCGATCTTGCGCGAGATCTGTCAGTACGGCCGAAACCTCCCGTACGCCCAGCACATCCATCTTCGGTGTGCTTTGCAGGGTCGAAGGAAAGTCCGACAACGGTTGGTAGAGTATGCGGTAGCCGCCCGTTTCGGCGTCACCGTTCCACGAGCTGGCACGTAACGCGATCCACTGCACCCGTACGCTGGTGGTGGTAATCGGTACCACTTTCAGTCCGGTAATCGCTTCCGACGGAGCGGCCGGAAGGGTGCGTATCTGGATGCTTTCCTTGCTGTAGCTGGACGGTCCGAGATCGTTGGTGGCCTGTATGCGGAACTGATAGTACGTGTGCGGTTTTAGCCCGCTCGCCGTGTACGATGTTACGGCCGGATCGACACGCTTCGGTATGAGCGTCCAGGACGAGCCTTCGTTTTCCCGCAGCTGTACGGTATAGTAGCGGAGCGGTGCGAACCCATCGCGCCCCGGTGTCCAGCTAAAGGTGATCTGTTCGGATTGTACCTGCGAGCGGGAAATTTGCGGTGCCGAAGGGGCCTGCGGTATTTGCCGGTTGTTGGTGGTGTACACGAGTGCAGCCGCTGTCTTGCCCCAGCCGAGCCGCGTTTGGGCGGTCACACTGAACAGGTAGTACCGCTCGGCGAGCAGCTGCGTGGCGCGAAACGTTCGATCGTTCAGCAGGTACGTTACGCGGTAGGCTAGTATTTCACCATTCGGTTCTTCCGGCACGTCCCAGATAATGCGTGCCATGCTGAACGATACGTCCGGGAAGGATACGTTCGATGGTGCACCGGGCGTATCCTCGAACGTTTGTATGCGTACCGGTGGCGTGCTGAGCACACCGTCCCCGAGCCGCGTGTACGCAAGCACCTGTATGTCGTACTGCACGTACTTTTTAAGCTCGGTCAACGTCGTGGTGAAGGTGTAATTGTTGGCGATCGTTTTGTGGAGTACGGGCGTACGCCCTGCTACCGAACCGTAGTACACCCGGTAACCCTCGACCTGCCCGTTGCGATGTACTTTCGGCACTTCCGTCCAGCGCACTACAATCGTGGTGGATGAGGTAGCGTTCGCATCGACTACGGCCGGTCCCATCGTAGGGACCGCTTCGCGCGTACGTTCGAACGCGTGCGGACTGTCACTCGACTCACCGACCTCATTCACCGCCGTCATCGCTATTTCGTACACCGACCACTCTTCCAGCCCATCCAGCACGTGCGAGTTTGCCGTTGGATCTTCGATCAGCACGCTACGCCGTCTCCAGGTACCGACACTTTCCGAACCACCACCGGCCAACGATAGTCCATTCCGATCGGCAGCTGCTGCACCATCATCATCATCATCGTTCCCGAGCGTTCCCGCGTTATCGTGCGTGATGCGATAGGTAATGTTGTAACCGCGCGGATTACCGAACCACTCCGTTTGCTGCAACGGTATCCAGCGGACCCGCAGCTCCGTCGCACTCATCGCCCGCACCGTCACGTTGAACGGTGGATGTTTCGGGCGGGCTTGAATCGTTTGGAAATCTTTCGTCGGTTCGGACGGTTCCGAACGACCGACAACGTTGCACGCCGTTATGCGCAGCCGGTACGTGGTGAACGGCATCAGCCCTAACACGGTCACCGTGGATGCGTCCGGATCGTGCAGCTCGTGCACGACAAACCACGTGAGATTACGTGCGGTTTGTGCCTCCACGATCCAGCTGATGATGGACGAATTGCCGTCAAACCCGGGCGTAAACTGTATCACCACCGAGAACGCTTCAATGTTCGACAGAGCGAGCTGATACGGTGGATGTGGCAGCACCGGCTCGATTCCGGACTGAATGGTGGCCACCTTGGGCGGGCCCGCACCAACAACCGTCCAACCGTTTACCTCGAACGTGTAGTGTGTGGTCGCCGTAAGATGTGTCACCTTGAGCCGCGTTTGATCTGCGGTTAGGTTAACGGACCGTACCGCTTCCGGATGGTCCTTCACGTAGTAGCGCACCTGGTAGCCGGTGAGTATACCGTTCGTGCGTCGCGGTGCATCCCACGCGACACTAACCTCACGGTCGGAAATTCCGCTAAACTGCAATCCACTCACCTCGTCCGGTACGTCCTCGAGCGTTTGCACCGGCACCGGCACACTTCGCTCACCGTCACCGGGATCGGTAAAGCACAGCACGGTTATGTTGTACGCCGTGTACTTCTCCAGCCCGGCCAACACTTCGCTCTGTTCCGCCAGCGGGTCGAGTAAATTCGGCGGCACCGTAAGCACCTTCATTTCCGTCTCGATCAATTCGCTTTCGTCGTCACCGGCGGCGACGGCTATCAGCCCCCCAGTGCTAGATCCTGCCGCCGGTGATTGCAGCAGAGGTTTTTCGAACCGCCACGCTTGCAATTTATAACCCTGATTTATCCCATTTATCTGCTGCGGGTTGGGCGGTGTCCACCAAATCCGAATGGCGGTCGAATTGAGCGGCTCAACGCGTACGTTCGTTGGTGGCGCTTCCGGGACACCTTCTTTTGTTTTAATTTTTGCCCCGTCGGTGTATACGCCGACGCCCATATTGTTGTAGGCGGCAATCTGGATGATGTAGTCCTTCCACGTGATCAGCTCCTGGATGAGATAGTTGCGCTGCGCTTCATTGGTAATGTTGCGATAGTTCCACGGGCTGCCTCGGTAGCCGAACAGTCGGTAGCGAATAATGTATCCATGGATTTGTCCGTTGCGATGTTCCTCGAGCGGGGGCTGCCATTGTATAATGATTTCGGTTGACGAACGTGCCGAACCGACGAAACCGACCGGTGGACCAGACGGGGCTGTGAAGTGGGAACGAACAGAAAACATTAAAACGATACTCGCCGTGTTCAAATAGTAAATACAGTGAACGAAAAGTAATTATCGATTTTGGGCGCCTAAAGTTAGGCAATCAAGGAACATCATCACACAGCTCGACTGGTGTGAAGTGTGAGCCAATTATTAAAACCATCTCCCCATACAAAAAAGGGGTTGTAAAAATGCAGCTTTGGGTAAACTCAGTCAAAGAAGCCAGTAACCCCCTCTTGATGTTGTGGAGTCAAAACATATTTAGTAATACAGCCCTTAATTAAGCTGGCATCAGAACAAAAAAAATTACAAATCAATGTAAGTAAAGACACAAACCTTCTTGCGGTAACTTCACAACATCGCTCGGTTCGGACGGCGATCCCTCACCAACACGATTGACCGCACTGATACGGAACTGGTACGCGGTGGCCGCCTTTAAATTCGTCAACAGTATCCATTTCGCTTGGGCGGACACATTGGCCGCCTCCGTAATCCAGTTTAGCAGCGGATCGGGCAGTGGGCCTAGCTCCGGAACCTCACGCCGTTGTACGATGAACTTAATAATTTTACTGTTCCCATCGAAACCGGGCGTCCAGGACACATTGATGGCACGGTTTTGCGAGGCGCTCAACCGCACCGCTTTCACGTTCGACGGTGCAAACGGTAGCTCGATGACGCTCAGTCTCGCCGAGCGTGTTTCATTGCCGCCGGGAGACGTTACGATGCACGAGTACTGACCAACGTCCGATGGACGCACTTCCGTTATTTCGAGCGTACCGTCTCCTTTCACACCGATGCGCTGACTGTTTTTGATGGGTAGCCGGCTGCAATAATATAATAGTTTGTTTGCTATCATATGGAAAACGTTTCCTTTGGCTTGTGAGCAGCGGCAGAATACTTACTTCGGCTCGCGATACCAATCGATGTTGTACGGCACGGTGGGATCGCTTGACACACCACATTCCAGTGCGGCCGAATGGCCAAGCAGTACGGTTGTATCTGCCGGTGGGCGGATAATTTGTGTGCGAACTAGAAAGAGGAATGATTTATATTAATATTTCTATTTATTATGTACAATTGTGTACAAGGCACATACCCAGCACGGTTAGGTATCCGAATCCAGTGATACGACCCGCTTCATTCTCTCGTATGCAAGAGTAAAGTCCACTATCCGCCTCACGTACGTTTGATAATAATAAATCCCCTGAATCGAGAATCTGCATTCTGGCCGACGTTTCGATAGGGTAAGTGTCTGGCAAAAGAAGAAATTGCATTATGGTTTGCTTGCTACAAGTGGGAATCGTTATAAAGAAACTACCATTGTAAATCCAATGTATGCTCGGTGTCGGTGCACCGATCGCTCGGCAGTTCATAGTGGCATCCTTTCCATCAAGCACCGTCTGATTGGAAGGTGCTAGCTCCATGATAGGCGTATAGGCTAGAGAGTAAAACCAAATTATTAAACCAAAAGCCCACAGCAAATGTTGTCTTCCGCAAACAATTAAAACTTACTTTTCACCTTCAGCCAAGTGTAGGCCGACTTTTCGCCTGCCTCGTTCGAAGCCAGACACTGAAACATGGCCGTATCGTCCATCCCGAGCCTGTAGATCTCGAGCGAATTGTCGTCCTGCACCGTGTACCGGCCAGCAGCCTGCTCGATCGGTTGCGCATTTTTGTACCACGTGATTTTCGGCAGCGGCTCACCGATCACGTCACACGCGAGCACGGTGCGCGAACCGTACTCTCCGAGCGTTTCCGTACGCAACGGTGTCACGAAGGTGGGCGGTTCCTGCACAATGACCTCCGCCATCGAGGACACGGTCGGGTGTCCGCCAGTGCGCATCTGCACCTGACACGTGTACTCGCCCGTGTGCGTCAGGTTCACGTGCAGCAGCGTGATCGTACGATTCCACGGATCCGTCTGGGTGTAGTGGATGCCGGTGTTTTCAATCGCAATGCCATCCTTCAGCCAGATTGTTTCCAGCTCGTGTAGTGGGCGCGCATTCGCGATACACTCCAGCTCGACGGTTTGAGCACCACGCACCACCTTCATGCTCTGCGGGTGTACAATAATTTCCGGTGCGATTTCGGTGTACGGATTGCCGGTAACGTTCAACCGCACAAAGCCGGTACTTTCTTCGCGTCCGATTTGTGTGTTAAAGGCACGAGCGCGATACGCGCGTATATCTCCCTCGTCTGCGCTAAGGATAATTAATTGATTGCTAGATGTTTGCGCGTACTTGATGTTATACTCGAGCGGACCTTCGTCCGTTTGCCACGTCACTGAGGGTGCGGGGACCGACTCAATGTACGAAAGGTTCAGTATTGCCGGGTAGCCTGACATTACCGAAACGATCTTTTCAGACAAATCGACAAACATACCCATATCTAGAGGAAAAAGGTAAGAGAAATAATCAAGAAAAAGGCATCGCAAAAAAACAGAACACATCTTCAGGTAAATATGCTTACAGGCAACGACAACATCAATTTTCTCACTAAAAATTGTTCCGGCCTTGTTTGCTGCTTCGCACTGGTACGAACCAGCATCGTCACGTGTAATGTTCAGTATTTTCAGATACTGGCTATTGCTAAAGTTTCCCACTGGGAGGCCATCTTTGATCCAACGATAGGTAGGCTGCGGGTAACCTATAACAATACAATACACAGTGTAAATAAGTTTTGTCTTTGAAGAAAATAGTGTTCACGCTTTGCTGTCTTGTGCTTACCTAACGCATGACATTGAAGTATCTTCGTTCGACCTTCGCTCACGATCGAACCAGATGAGGATGGTTGAGTGGTAAATCGCGGTGCCTGCAGTTGTGTGTCTGAAATAAATAATTGAGTTTTTTTCTTATGAATTTCGTTGGTACGCAAGAAATGCGAATTCCATTAAAAGCACGGCAGTGGATAGAAAAAAAACAACAGTGACTAAGAGAATGATGCATAGCTGGCAGAAATGGAATTCATTTGAGCGGTAAAAACATAATTAATCAGCAAGAACACTGTAACGTTTCTACTGCAAAACCAGTGCAAACCGATTGCGCTTGGTATGGAAAATAGTGTTCACGCTTTGCTGTCTTGTGCTTACCTAACGCATGACATTGAAGTATCTTCGTGCGACCTTCGCTAACGATCGAACCAGATGAGGATGGTTGAGTGGTAAATCGCGGTGCCTGCAGTTGTGTGTCTGAAATGAATAATTGAGTTTTTCGCTTATGAATTTCGTTGGTACGCAAGAAATGCGAATTCCATTAAAAGCACGGCAGTGGATAGAAAAAAAACAACAGTGACTAAGAGAATAAACATAATTAATCAGCAAGAAAACTGTAACGTTTCTACTGCAAAACCAGTGCAAACCGATTGCGCTTGGTATCTAATGGTATTATGTAGCGAATAAGCAAGTTTTTAACAAGTGCAGCGGAATTACGGAGTGAAATGCAAGTCTACTTCTCACATTCATCGATGAGATGGTGGGAGAAAACGGTCTACCCTAGTCTTCTTTTTCAGCCTAGCGAACTAGAGAGGATCATCACCAAGACTCTACTATCGAAAAGATGTCAATACTGTGTCCAGGCAAACGCTGTTAAGCATAGTTGAAGATGTCAGACTCTTAAGAATGGATCAATCAAGTGGCACAAAACCTCAAACAGATCAGGGGGTGCGCTGTTTTACCTTTGATGTCGTACACAATTTTATCTTTTTAGGGACAAAAGCAAACCATTTACAACATACCAGAATCAAAAACGGAGGAGCTGCACTCGAACAGGAAATTCATCAAATCATTACTGAGGTATGGGATAGCGAATCGATGCCTTGTGATTGGAATCTCGGCATCATCTACCCCATATACAAGAAGGGAGATAGGCTAGAGTGCAGCAACTACAGGGGTATTACGGTGTTGAATACCGCCTACAAGATTCTGTCCCTAGCTATACAAGACAGGCTTGTCCCATTCGTTCCTACAGGGGTATTACGGTGTTGAATACCGCCTACAAGATTCTCTCCCTAGTTATACAAGACAGACTTATCCCATTCGTTCAAGAGATAGTTGGAAACTATCAAAGAGTATTCCGAAACGGAAAATCAACCACTGACCAGATATTCACCATGCGGCAAATCTTGGAGAAGATGGCGGAACAGCAGCTACACTCCTACCATCTCTTCATTGATTTTAAAGCCGCATACGATAGCATAGCCAGGGTAAAACGTTACGACGCAATGAGCTCATTTGGAATCCCGGCCTGTACGTATGACAATGACCAACATCACATGCCAGGTGAAGGTGGATGGAAAACTCTCATGGCCCTTTGCTACCACCAAGGGTCTGCGCCAGGGAGACGGGCTTGCTTGCCTCCTATTCAATCTGGCGCTAGAGAGGGCCATCCGAGACTTCGGGAAACTTCGGGGACCATCTTCTATAAGTCACTCCAGATCTTGGCATACGCTGATGACATAGACATTATTGGTTTGAGGCTCTCCTATGTAGCAGAAGCATACCAAAGGATCGAGCATGCGGCACTGAACTTCGGGTTGGAGATCAACGAGGCAAAAACCAAAATGATGGTGGCACCACCAGCGGCCCTGCTAACAAACACTGATTTACGCAGGGGTGATGTACAGATAGGTGATCGCACCTTCGAAGTCGTCCAAAACTTCACCTATCTGGGGTCAAAAGTCAGCACCGACAACAACATAGACGTTGAGTTGCGCGCACGGGTGCTGGCTGCCAACCGGTCATACTACAGCCTGAGGAATCTTCTCCACTCAAAATACCTGTCGCGACGGACGAAGCTGGGACTGTACAAAACCTTTATAGTCCCAGTACTCACATACGCCTCTGAGACATGGACATTGTCCAAAATTGACGAAATCCTCCTAGCCGCGTTCGAGAGGAAGATGCTTAGAAGGATTTTTGGCCCCGTATGTGTGGAAGGACAATGGAGGAGCCGCTACAACGACGAGCTCTATGAGCTGTACGGTGATCTTACCATCGTGCAGCGAATTAGGCTCGCCAGGCTCCGGTGGGCTGGTCATGTCATGAGAATGGCACCGGACGACCCAGCCCGTAAAGTCCTTTTAGGCCGTCCACAGGGACAGAGGAGGCGTGGTAGGCCCAAACTGAGATGGAATGATGGCGTTGATGCGTCCGCCAGAACGGCCGGGATAATGGATTGGCAGACGACGGCGCTAGACCGTGAGCGGTATCGAGGATTGTTGCAGCAGGCCAAGACCGCGAAGCGGTTGTAGCGCCTGATAAGTAAGTAAGTAGAGTTGAGATACGCGCCACGATTCGGAGGCTGACAACCGAGTCATTGGGGGAAACTTCTTCACTCAAAACAGCTGTCCGTGAGTTTTCTAGGATTCCCAGGATTTCCAGGACCCTATCCAATACTGACGGATTTCTCTTGATCGCGTACGAAAGAACTGTGTAGATGTTGTGGCAAGATTTTTACACCCTGCATGCGTGGAATGATAATGACGATGTTCTCACTATTCAATTAGCTGTCATGAGAAACACTACCGGACGACCGTCCACCTGTAAACGATAAGGTGTGGTAAGCTCAGTCATAGCAGAAAGACCGGAATATTGGATTTGGTGGACCACTGGCGCTAGACCGTAACCGTGGAATCGACGAAAACTTCGGCAACAGGCTTACATCGCTGGGGCGCCGGATAAGTAAAAGATTAGCTAAAATCAATAGTACCCATGTGTGGGTGAATGTAGAAGATCGTAACGCTTCTTACTGTACGCGTTTATTGGAGTCTTCCGTTGTGAAACACACACACACACCACGAGTAGATGGAAATGAGTTCTGTGCTCGCATGTGTCCAGCATATGAGAGCGCGTAACGCGTAATTCACATCCTCTCTCCCTCATCTTATTCGCGTGTTTTTCTTCTTCTTTTACCTGCTAATAAACATTGCAGACGCAGCGCGAGAAGAAAAAAAACACAGACACAGACGCACAACGGCCGCATTGAACAGGTTTGCTTACCCCTTGTTTTTAGCTTTTCCTTTACCTTCTCTAATTATATTGCTTCTTTTACCCATTCTCTTCTTCTTCCAAAAATAAAACAAAAAACACACATCATTCTTTAATGGTGCTGGCTGGCTGGCTGACTCTACCCAACATAACAACACACATGGAAACGATTTAAATCCGACATTCCACCACCAACACACTCACACAACACATGGCTGGCACGTAGACGCACGTACACACAGCTCATGGGAGCGCGCCGTGCTGCATCTTAAGAATGCTGCTGCTGGAAAAAAAACCCTCTTCTTCTTATGCTACGCTACGGAGCAATACGAATCCGTTTCTTTCACCACCTTTTTTTTTGCTGGAAATGCACACCCCGCTGCAACCCGACCGAACGCAATCGCGTGTATGCGTGTATGGGACGACTGTGTCACTCTGTAGTGTGTGGTGTAGAATTCTGCTTCCATGTTTAATGTTATAATGTTTAGCTTAAAAGAAACCGAAAAAAGGGATTCGAGACAACAACAAAAAAAACATCGTTTGAAAACATAAAAAACTGTCTTTACGCTGCCTTTCTACTCTCTCTCTCTCTCCCTCTAAACAATTTTTCCGGATCGTCCGGGGGCAAAATTCTCGATTTGTTTGGTTTCGGTGCAATAAACACCGGTTTGCTTAAATGCACACCTAAGTAGCGCAATGGAAATATGCTCGGTTTTCCACGGCAATAAGATTGGGGACGGGGGGAAAAAAACAAACCACACACATATAGAACAGATAAACATGGGCGTGTAAATAGCGTCTGTTTTTAGGGCTTCTTTCTTGGCTGGATTAATTACAGCAAGACGTCATGCGTCTTACGTCGATCGTGGGGTAAGCTGTTCAAAGAAGGATTAGAATTCGATAATTAATTAAACAACATAGAACCATTCTCCTCACACACAATTGCTTACTTTAGTTACAGACAAAATGTCAATGTTTGCTACGAAAAAATAAAAACTGTGTCAGCACTAAGGTACCGGAAAAAGCAAGTATGAACCGCATGCTATAAATAGCATTTATATTCCAGCACGTAATGACAAATCTATTTTGATCAGTCGGTCACTCGTATGGGATGAACAAACAAACAAAATCGAACCAAGGATTCAACTAAAATTGCATTTTTTTTATTCTATAATTGCAATTTTATTAACGTCAAAATTAATCAACCAGAATGTCCAAAAGTTTGGTTCAAATATAAACAAACGACATTAAAACGCGTACATGAGAACGTTTGTTTGGCATTTGGCATAATTAGATTAGAATGCGTGAAAGATTTTCGACACCGTCATAAGAACTCCACGGGACTGCCAGAACCGTTTTGATAGGGAGTGCAGGTGCTTGGGGACCGATAGTGCCTTGTGTTTTTCAACCGTATATACAAATACATTTTTATTTGTCCAAGCTAATGACAAACAAGGGTAATAAATACGTGTGAGCTACACAAAGGCTTCTAATACTGCGGAACCGTTGATGGTTCTGATGAAATGAGAGGCCCACCACAGCACACGGGAAAGTTTGCTGGCGGTCCCACAAGAATTGTTAAATCGCGAATACTTTGTTTTCCATATCTGATACTCAAGTCTTATGTACAGAAGAACGGTGTCCGGACACCTGTGTTCTGCTCTGTGACGGACCAGCACCGAGTGTTTTTTATTTTTCTACCATTTTCGTGAGAGCAGGCAAATGTGTCTTCTTAGCGTTAGGCACACGAGAGCCCGTAAGTACGTGCAAAATACAGCCACCTTTTGCCCGCGTTTTCGTACAATCAGGAAAGCGATTCGTAGCGACAAAGGAGACACCGGTGCCACCGTCACAAAGCAACTACGGGAAGAAACATTCTGAGAACCGTTCTTTTTTGTTGTACGGGTTTGCAAACGCGCCTTACCTGGTAACACGCTGAAACCGGTCACAGTCCCGGTCGGTCGATCGGCCAGAAACCAGAATAGCATCAGCAAGTGCATCAGCATCGTCACCGTTGTCGATTGACCGTTGCTCCATAACGGTTGTCGTCGGCGGCCTCGTCGCCGTCTCCGTGATAGATGTGTTTCTTTCTTGCTTTCGTCGTGCATTGCCGTGCCGATGATCCTACCGGCCGCGGTCCGGAATAGTAAGGACAGATACCTACGATGAATCTGTCGCGTAGCGTTGTCTACGATTCGAACTGGTCGCTGTTCGTTGTTGGTGTTCCACCGTGGACCAATACAGGCCGTGGGAATCGCTGCCATGCCAAGGTATAGTGAGGAGTGTGGCGTTCTTGTACAGAGTGTCGTTGGCACCATAGATTACACACAGCCACGCCGTCATCCACCTGCCGTACGGTTTTGGATGGTCATACTTAAATACGAAAGGCACGCAGCATCGCTCTACAGTCAGCCGTAGTGTGTACCAGTAAAGTCAGGAAACCAACCGCTCACTACCACTACCGACGCTAACTCTCTGCCTAACGATCTATATTCTCCACGATCCGTCTATACGCTATGGTATAGAGATGCTACCTTAGGATGTTACACCCATTTTAGTATAAAATTATTTATTTCAAATTCTCACACCCAAAAAAAAAAGCTTATGTTTCATGGTTACACCTCGGACAGGCACGACGGGATGCAACACTACACTTACACAGCAATACACTTTCACAGTAAAACAAAAAAAAAACTGAACGCGTCGCTAGAAGCGTATGCACGTACACACTGACACACTCGCACCGACCTTCTTACCGCGATGATGCACGTACATATGAATCACAAGATTGTTCTCAGTGTTGAGGCATACATTTATGCTACGTAAACGGGCACACAGCCAATGCAACTCAGGTTTGCATCCGGACCTAGCACATTTTTCGCCAATGCGAGGGGTGTGTAGCGCTCGCGGTCCAAGAATAAGTTTGATTGTTGGGACGCCTGGTGCTGATCGGTGACGGGGGCGTATTACTTCACACTCAAACTTACGCTTGGTGGTTCACGTATGTTTCTTTCCGAGCCGTTCTTTACTGGAGTTGATCGGTGATTGGACGTGATCGCACTGAGCTGCTTCGAATAACCCTAATTTCCTAACACGACACTTTATCCGATTGTAAGGCACATAATGCAAGACACTGGGCACAAACACAACGCGCTCCGAGAAACAGGCAGCAATTTTACAGCGTCTCGGAATTAACGCGTCCGCTGCGATCGCTGTCTGGCTGGACGGATTCCGAATGCTCGAAGAACAAGACGCAGCACAATGCGTCGTTTATCCGTGGCTCACAAACAATGCCCGGATAAACGAAAACGTTAGCCCCACGGCACGGGTAATATGTTTTCGTGCAGTTAGCGTTTCGTTGCACGTTCGAGCAGTTTCAAGCGCGCGTACACGATACGAGCAGATTGTCCGTTACCGCGTACGGGCGAATGGAGCGACCACACCGAATCGAAACGAAACCCAAAATTAGCAGCTAACAGTAACGTCTTTTCCTGTAACGCTTAAACATATTTTTTTGATTTGTTGCTATTTTATTACGTTACTGGAAAAATATATGCAATATAAAATAAGCTTTAATTTTCCCTTGTTTGAATGAACCATTGCAGCTAAAAAAATACAAACGGCGAGTTGTTTTCGCTGATCTCTCGTAGCGTTACTATGCGTTACAGCCGAGTTGTAAATATTTTCGCTGTTTTTGTCTTGGTTTCTACGTCGCTGCGGACTTTTAAAGTGTGGGTGCGCCTTGCACTTCAATTTATATTCTCTATACTTTATAAAAAATATATTTGTGAATAGAATGAAACAAAGATTGCGTTATAACAATGATTTGGAACGAAAACAGGATGTCAACAGCTGAATTTAAACTTCTTTTTTTTGCAGCTTCGCTTAAAAAGCACTATCTTACCATAAAACCGAGAAACGAAAGGAAAAAAAAAAATATTTTAGTGTAAGGTAGGTACGGAATCGAAATAAGAATCGGTCCGAGATCGGAATCGTAGTTTTTAAATCAGGCTCGGTTCCAATATTAATTTTAACTATAAGAACTATTTAGCAAACCTATTTTCTCACCCATTACTCATAATTTAATAAAATTTCAGTCATTCTTCAAGTCGGAATATTGAATACACACCAGAAACATAAACGGTACGGGAAACTGGTCGAATTCGGTTCAGGAATCGGATTCGGAATCGCTTCCGATACCGGAATCGTTACCGATTGTGTACTTGATTCCGATTCCGAGTTCGGAATAAGCTCCGATTCCGATTCCTGAATTTGAGAACCTAACCCCTACACGTTCCTTTTTCCTATTTCTGATGAATCAAATACACAAACAGCTATACATATTTGTTCTGAAGTCATTTTAGGTGTATTGGTGCATCCTTCTCCTTCTTTGAACTGCCTCCATTTCTGCCGTTCCTTGACTTATTTACCTACGTCCGATGTACGCAGAAACGGTCTGCATGGGATTTGATACCAGTCGTGTCCGTGGAAGACCGTTGCCGCTACCTCATTTTTTTCTTCTTCTTCTTCTTCTTTCTTGGCCTAACGTCCTCTTTAGGTCATGCCTGTCATTTCTGGCTTACTAGACTTATTGTTGGATAGTCAGTCCTCACTATGGGGGAACGGCCCAGATGAGACTTGAACCCCGGTCCTGCCGTGTGAAGACCGACGCCGCTATCGCATCTAACACAGGACCGCTACCAGTAAGCCATTATAGACCGTGTTAAAGCACACAGACAAAAATAGCTTTATTTTGGCAAGAATGTTTTCCGCTTTTCATGTAACATTTGAAAACTTGAGCTGTAAATGTACAATATGCGATAATTAAAAAAAAAAAACATGTAT
This sequence comes from Anopheles maculatus, assembly GCA_002091835.1. Taxonomy (NCBI): domain Eukaryota; kingdom Metazoa; phylum Arthropoda; class Insecta; order Diptera; family Culicidae; genus Anopheles; species Anopheles maculatus. Next base: position 56,779 of record KZ062051.1, on the reverse strand, counting down.
GTTTCCTGAATCGAGCTGCTTCTTGTACTACGAACATGATGATTTGTGTAAGTTTATAGCCCAGTCCTGGGCTTTTAACATTCTTCAGAGCTTTACAGTTGCAAGTGTAGGTTCGAGCGGCCAGACATTTGATATGAAGATCACCCCGAGAGATGTTTGCAAGGCCTGGGACGTATCACATAGCCGGTGGAGTGGTGCATCTAGGCAGCAGCTTAAAACCTGTTCCGCAGCTCTAGGAAGCAAATATAATGTAGAAAGACACTTCATCCCGTATCCTCCGGCACCCTTCATACCGCGTCGTATGTTTGTGTGTTTTGTAGGCAACGATGTTAAATAGCGCCATCCACTGCGATAATGATGGTGGGATAGTTCTAATAGAAATTGTTTAATTGATACAATACCGTCGGTTATGTGTTGATGCTACACTTTGACGAGCCGGCCGAGCCTGCAGGTGGAAGGGAGACGGTTGCAGTATGTATTTGCACACATGTACGCACTGCGTTACGGGCAAATTCAATGGCACCAGCGAACGATCAAGTCAAGCAGCACGCAGGGAATGTTTAGAATGGCTGCCCGAGAATGCCGTTTTGTAAATGCTTCCTATCCGGTGCGATGATGGGCAAGGAAGCGATACAATGACTCGATAGATAATCGAATATTAAACCAACCAGTTGAGCGAAGCCTCTTAATGTCAAGCAGCGTTGGCAAAGTATGTCACTTCTTGTCGTTGCTTTTTATTCTATTGCTATCTGGTCATTTACGGTGATGAAATGAACACGGTCAGACATCAGATTCAATTCTAATCTAGGTGTTAAGATATTGATTCTTCAAAATTTAGGATCCACTACCTACTCTCCGTCGTCACAACTTCACAAGCACCAAATACACTTATCGTAGATAATACTTCCATCGGACTTCCTATCCAGAGATCCAAATTGGAATTCTCGTCTTATACGTTGAAGCATCCTAAGACTCATCACGATTACAGGGTCAATGTGCGATACCGCTGCTTGTGTAATGCACACGGTACACCATCAACCACACGAGTGAGGTTGCAATTCACCTGTCCCTAGTCAAATTGAAACTAACCATTTCCTCTATTAATTATGCACGATGGGTGATGGTTTCCTAAGCCTGTTAAGCGTAAAGTGATAGAGCACTTCTAAACCTTTTACCAATAACAAACACAACTTGTGTGACCCACATTATTAAAACTTGGATTTTTTTTAAAAGAGATAAAGATAGAATGACTGTGAGGTAAAGCTTTGAGGGTAATAGCCTCTCTCATAACGAGTTTTTTGTTTGCACTCTGCTATAACGATGGATATACTGGAACGGATTACATCCTCGTTATGAGAGGATCGAGTGTGTAAGAAATCATCTTGATGCAATTACTGAAGGTAAGGTACATTTATCATGCCAAGGCGATCGAGCAAACGAAGACATGATGTTATCGACTCGTTTCATTTCGTTCACGAATCAACCTGTAGAAGCCACCCTGCAGCCACCTGGACAGCCCTGAGCGGTAGTCATCTCGCATCGATTATTAACTAGTGGCCAGTGTGAACGTACACACACACACATATACGAACACACGCGGTGCTGCTCCCAAACCGGCCACAAAGTCAAAGGGGCGCACAGGTAACATGCAGTGTCAAGTGCGGGCATTTCCTGCAGCTACAATTAAGCCGACTTCATTTAGTATAATGTGGACACAAAACGGTACCCGTGTACAGGCGGCCAAGAAACGGGGGGGAGGATCGGGTCGGGCGAAGGCATTCTGTGTTTCTAAGATCTGGCAAATCCCACCAGCAACTGGTATCGGCTGTGTTACGATGCGTTTTTACCCTTCATGTGCAGTCATCAAGGGGCGAAGTTGCCACTTTGATGTAACTATCGCTAACTTTTTTGTGTTGCCTTGCTGCCTGTTGCGTATCTGTATCTATCTGCCGTTTTGCTCGATCTGATCGGTAGCAATGGTCACCGTACTACATCTCAGTAGTGCGCAGGTAAGTAGTGCATAGTACATCTTTCCAGCAAAATCGAGTCGTGTGGTATGGGTGTATGGGAATAGGAATTGTGAAGAGGCCAAACGCCACTAGTGTGTCACAGTAACAATTCCATCTCGCTCTTCCACACTCTGTGCCAGTCCTCCTTTTCACGGACCAACCGGTTCTCGAATGAACCTTGCACTAGCCAGTACACCGTAGGCATCCCGTACAGATGTATTCTCGGTTTACGTTGGAGCGAAAATGACTATTCAAAAATTAAACGAACGAAGATATCGCAACTGGGAGTGTGTCCGTTCCCGGGCGCACATCATTTATACCCGGGCGGGACCAATTTTGGGGATATCGCTTCAGCAAGAATCACCTCAAGAAACGCAACGGATCTGGCATCAGCGCTACGGATAATTGCCACCAATGTGTGCCGGAAACACTACAGCATCTTAGCAATCGTCCGAATATCAGGTTCGCTAATCCCAAACGTCCCCACTACTTACAGCTCAATACACTGGAGCGAGAGAAAAAAGGGAACACATTCATAGCGAGGACACCCGATGAATAAAGATGATTCGGAGCAGCTAGTACAGCTGTTGGAAAATTTCGTATCCCACGCAAACCAACCGAACACCGAACAATAGTGCAGGCAAACCGTGGATGTTTCGTCGGTAACATCTTCAAAAGCACCTCGTTGTTTCCTGTAATGTGTAGACAGAGGACAATTAATGGTTCTCATTACTGGCTGGCAAAAAAGCAGGCATGAAGTGTTGTTCGCTTGTTTTTTTTTTTGTTGTTTTTTGGAAGTTGTTCCCACCCCAGATGAATAGGATGACCATTGTTATGTCTGCATTTCATAATAGTTCCGTTTGATACGGTTCTCGGTAAGCGTTGTGTACATGCTTCTCGTGAGCTTTGCACAAACGTCGACAGTTGCAATGCACTTCTACCGTCTCATTGCTTCGCAACGTGGTTGTTCCTGGTGATGTATAATATTATTAGCTTCGTAATGCTATCGATCGATTGGTTTGATGCGTTCCTCAAAAGTATTGCAATTATTTTATAACAATGGAAGGTTGGGGACTGCTGCATTGCATTACGGATGGCCCGTTTGTTGAGCCCGCCACAGTTCCGAATAAAGCTTGTCAAGCATATCAATTGAGTTCGGGTAATTCCATACGTTATGTTTATTCCTCAAACCAGTACTGCTTGCTCAAACCAGTACAGTGCATGTCCAGTCTTGGGTAGGTAACTATCACAACCGGTAAAACTACTAAAATACATCGTTACATCTTATTTTTACAAAATCTTAGTAAACAATTATATTTAATATTTGTTCAATGTAATGTATTGTGAGGCTCCAAGCAGTAAACATGCCATTACTTCAAAACTCGATTAATACAACTCACAAGATGCATTAAATTGATTTCAATAAAATGTCCAATATATTTATTTGTTTACATACAATAGCAATAGCCTGTACCGAATGTTAGATGCCGAAACTAAAGCTAAACGGTTTAATTATTTTTCGTTTCCCAGTAAAAGCCAACGATACAGGGGTTTCCAACTTGGAAGCAGATTTTGTGATGCATTACGTTCCTAAACAGTTAGCACTTCATTTAGACCACTGGCTTGTGAATCTCTAGTTTTATGTGCACTGCATCCTTTGCATTACAATGCCTTCATTTTAAATAAATACCCAACGCAACCCCTGCACGAAGTTCAGCATCGCCATTGCAACGAATGTAAGAGAGCGAGACGACACGCACGCGAGAGCGAGCAAGTAGGCAAGCTTCGAGCGGCAGGTCCATACGGGCTGTTGGACATTGCACTTGTGTTCAGTACGCCACGTGTTGCCGTGTTTTCAACAAGTAGAGCGCCCTGGCGGTTCGTGCTCATGGAGCGTGCGCTTGGTGCCGTCGTACGGAGTGTGTTCCAAACGGGTTGGCTTTCGTTTCGATACGCAGGATACTTCCGTTAGATTGCCGGCTAGGGTTGTAGTGCGTGCAGTGTTCGTACGCCGAGTGCCGAATTTTGCGTGCGCTCGAGATTGACCCGCGCTTATGGGTAGTAGGCATCGTTTGCTGCATTAGATCCACTGTGAAACACCAGAATATCTGCGCCCAAGTGTTGAGAACGGTGCTGGGAAATAAGTTTGCGTAAAGTTTAAGATACATGTGATTCGTGTAAGTGTATGTGATTGTGCTGGTTGTGAGCAAGGTTCGTGCCAGTGGTCCAAGGCTCAGTGTTCGTAGCGTGTGTCTATAGCGCTCGGTAAACAAATAGTTGCAGCAACAACAAACCAAAATACTCTAGGATATAGGAAATTTGCGGATATTTTGCTTCTGCAAGAGTCAAACCACACGATCAACTTGAGCAATCAAAAAGAGAAATAGAATTAAAATACAAAACGCACCGCACAACGTGTACGCAAGTTGCAGTCGGTAAGCTTTCAACTGTATGTCCATACCGTCCATCAAGGGCGTTGATGCTGCGGGACCTTTGGTGACTATCCGTGCTCAGGATTAATGTATCTCTGCGTGCGTAGTGTTTGCTGTGCTCCAAAAAACTAGCTCACAAGTAGCCATCAGTCAAGACTTAGCTTTGTAAGATATTTGGGTGAGTTTCGTTTGTTTTTTTTCTTCTTCTCTATCACGATAAAAATTGCAAAACGTGTTCAATTGGCAACCATTTAACCCGATTACAGCAAACAAACAAGTATTCGCCCTGCAGCGCTGCACTTCCCGTTTCCACCGAATCGGAAATATTGTTGGAGCCTTGTAAATTAAGAAAAAAAAAAACAACAAAAACACAACAAAACATCTCACCGTTTTATGATACTTCAGGATGCTTGAAAAGCCTGCTACAACACTGGATTAACAATATCCTTTTCGTACGCTGCAGCCTACGCACAAAAGCATCTTCTCTTTTCATGGGACCGAAATTTTTGTTTTTGCTGTTGTTCGAAAATCCATCTCAGAGCCCCCCTGCTCAAATCTGAAAGAAAAGAATGTTTTGTTCATCTCGGGCGCACTAATCTCCCACGGTTCGGGTACCTGTTGTGTATTTATTTATTAGAGTTGTTGTGTTTTCCTTCAACTTCTCTGCTTTTGTTTTTTGCTGTTGCTGTTGCTCAAGTAGCCTTTGCACAATTTGGCCCAACTTGAAGGATTGCCTGCTTGCCTAGCAGCTACCTTAATTCGTCGAAGATCTAATGTACCGGGCATTAAAATTGTGTGAGTTGACGAAACCGTAAAAAATTGGAAAACGCTCCAAACGGTTCTAAGTACATACAGCTGAAGTGTTTTGTTGAAGTGTGTTTCGTTTTAAAACAGGTTTGCTCTCGCTTGCACCACCAACCCAAGGATCCTGCTCTATCGTTCCAATTTTGTGTAGTGAGTTGTGAATTGTAGCAGCACAAAAAAAAAAGCTGATTTCATTACATGCACCCTATTTCTTGGAGCCGCAAAAGTCAGCGCCTGCCGGATCCCTAACCTAACGTCAAGGGTCTGCGTCTGGGTAGTTGTATAATGTATTTGCCGAATTTATTACACACAGCACTAAATTTAGCTTCAATGAATTGTTGTCCATGGTTAAATATCAACGTCTGCAAATCGGCAAATCCTCCGATGAGAGCTGGGCGAACGCTGGAGCGATTCAGATTATTCAGCTAGTCAGACATTCGGCGCTGAGGTAATCTCTAATTCGAGGATTTAGCGAGTCCTGCTGGAGTCTTTTCGTATGTCCAGCGCTAGCACCTGAGTGCTCGCGCATTCATATCAGATAACCGATAATGAATGCGCTATTCCACACCATGCTAGAACTTCCATACATGGATATCTAGGGAGCATCACTTGGTGCTGATAGTATTAATAAACTTTCACCGGTCATTATTTGTGGATGCTCTTATCTCTTACCCATGCAACTGTTGCCTACCCAGCTGTGTGCCACTCGTCGTCCAAACCCTCGCCCAAAGCCTTGCGTCCTATCGTCATCATGTGCAACTGCGTTGTCCGGGGAGAAATCGTCTTTTTTTCGTTCGTTCTCTCGTTTTTTTTTTTGAAGGGGGCCCGTATCGAGAGGCACAGTTTGATGGTGTCGTCACTCTTTTCCAGCCATTACTGCGGGATGGATGATAAATTACCGCTAGTGAATAATTAAGCTAATTAACCATTAAGCTTAGGTCTCGCGGACTTATTTGGGCGGGTTTGGGTTCGCCGGCTAGCAGCCGGCAGCGGATGATTTAATGGACAGTAATCTGTTTCATTATTTTGGTTCATTTGCTTTGCAACACGTTGGACGATCTCGCGCCGCAGATATTGGGCTTGCTTCATTCGTCTATCGTCTGCCGGTTTGATGCCATTATCAATTATCAAGCGACGAGCGCTGATTTGCGGAATGGGAGAGCTTACAAAAGTTTGCAAAACATGGCATTTTTTTTGTTTACGCAAAACCTTTACCGAGTCTTGATACAGTGTGTGGTGTGGAGCGATGTGTGTTACGCAGAGAGAGAGAGAAATTAATGTCACTTTCATCGGCTGGGACTTGACTTGCATAACATTTCTTAACCACAACACCCATACTTTCTCGCTAAATATGGCACAAAATGTCTGTACAATAATGCCAAAGTTCAAACGAACTTCGCAGAACTGCAGGCATCATTCAACCAGCATTGACCGATACAGCAAAGTCGTCTTCCCCCACCGACGCGGTTGTGCGTGAACGGGAAAAGAAAATGGTTTTCTGCATCGGTTCGGTCCCGTTGACAAATGGTAGAAGCGATTCGATTCAACGTCACGAATGCTTGCTTTTTTTATTTCTCGTTCTCCGAAAAGACGCTACTTCCTGTGTGCACATTCATAACGGGCGCGCTGGGTTTTGTCATTGTGCGATCTCTGGTGGGCGTTCTGATCTCTCGATGGCTTCGTCTAAGTCAGTCTCTTCTGTGACATGTAAAGGCATGTATGGCTGCAGCAGGCCGATACAACACAATTCTCAGTTTCCCCTAACAACTTAAGCATTATTTAGGCTACTTCGCTGTAACTGTTGTCCGTGGCTTTTGCTCTATTTTGTGCAGGTGGGTTTGTTGCGACCCGCAGATGTCTAGCCGGTGTAAAATAAATGCTGAAGCGCAAACCGTGCGTGAGTTGTGCTTGTAAAAGACCACCGAAGTAGGCCAAGCTTGGACTAGCGAGAAAGTACAGTTTCGTGAGTAGGTTCTGGCATATTGATTGTACCCATCCAATCCACGCACCAAAAAACCCTTGCGGATAATTATCTCGGAAGCGGCAAAAGTTCCTCTCAAACTCCATCGACAGCTGGTGAAGGAAATTCTGTGTAGCAACACGGCTAGTCCTCAATTTCTAACGTGTTAAGCAAGCAAGCAAACAAACAAAAAGACACCGTTGATTGCGTTTTTATTAACCTTATTGCCATCGACAACTGCTCCAGTGACAAGGAAAACCAAAAGCTTAGATGCGTGCAATCAACAAATAGCGTGGAAAGTTTCCGCTATTATCTGCCTACTTACTGTCACAAATTGGTCCCTAACTACAGTTAGCAGAATACGACAGTTTGTTGAATTTTGCTAATGATTCGTTGCGAGTTTGTAATGATTAGCCGGAAGTCCTCCGTGGCAAACATTTGAATCTGTGACTGTGCTATAATGTTTGCGCTCTTCAGACTTCACTTCCCGGAGCGGCCTGGTGGTAGATGCGACATCGGCGCCTGTCTTCACACGGCAGGACCGGGGTTCAAGTCTCATCTGGGCCGTTCCCCCATAGCGAGGAATGACTATCCAACTATGCGGTAACAATAAGTCTAGTAAGCCAGAAATGGCAGGCATGACCGTAAGAGGTTGTTAGGCCAAGAAAGAAGAAGAGACTTCACTTCAAAAAAACCTCCAAAATGTCCTGCCAAAACATTAAACACCTAAAACAGTACCAGGGGCGTTTTTTTTTTTTTTGGTAGGTCTGGTAAACATTCGCATCTATTATGCATTCACCGTACGAAAGGAAAAATTATTCGATTCGACAAATTCCAAACAGAAGCGGTACCGCATTTGAGAGTTCCGGACACCAGCGAAAACAAACGCAAACAACAAATTGTCCACTGTGACCATTAAGTTTATGGCAATTTTCACCATCTACGCGTGTAAACTTAAGATATCCTTATAATTAATTCAGCCCAGAGATGAAACTTCTCTGCCTATGTACGGGTCCCGGGTTTTTCGGGGGGAGTCAATCTGTGTCCTTTGGGAGAGTCCTTACCGTTTCCTCGAGAGGGGGGGCTTTGTTTTGCCTATCCGCGTAACGCGGGCCCAAAGCTGACAGTAAGAATATAGAGAGCCTGCCAGTATATAAATCAATCCGGGTCCCCCGACCATCCCCACCACCAACGCGATTAATGCGCGTCCGGGTTTTGTGTGGTCAAATATCTTTCGGTAAACTTTTGTATCAACCGTCCCAACGCCACACCTTGGCGCTTTTTTTTGCCAATCACCTGTCCACGATCGGGAAGGAATTGAAGTTTGTAACTCGAGACGATGTTTAATGAAAACGATTCCAACGACTGTAGGTAGCGCTTGGTGGTTTCGTGAAACCGTGCGTCCTTGTGGTTATTTGTATTTTTATTGCTCTTTTGCGAATAGTTCCGGCCGTCTAGGCATTGGCGTTGGATGTGTTTTTTCTTCTTCGGCTTTGTGTTTTCATCAAGTTGAAGAAGTTGTGTTCCCTGCAGAGGTATTGCTTTGTTTGACGAAACGGCACCGACTGTCATACACATAGGAGTGTCCGCCACGAGTAAAGCCGAGTTTTCGAATTAGGTGTTTGATTAGGGCGAATCAGATGATGCGTGTACTTTCGTAACTCTTGCTATTTTGCACTCCCTATAACCTCTTTTGCACCAATAACTAAGGCTCGTCACTAAAGACGCTCGAGAGCGAGAGCCTAGACTATTGCAAAACCGTTAAGGTTAATTTTTAAGATAAAAATCCTCCAAGAGTCAGGAACGGGTATAAGTATAAATGCTTGGTAATGGATATTTGCAGTGATTCGCACTGTTGCAATGAATGTGTCTCGTAAAAGTGTCAAACTACACCGCTGGCCCGCTTGCACGTACAGTAAACTTCGATCAGTTAAAGTGTTTGACACCGATTACCCTTTTTATTGAAATGATCGAGTTTTATTTGCCATATATTCGCAGGCGTTGAAAAGTAGCTCCAATATGGTCTACTATATGTGGAGGCAGTTTACGTACTTGCCTGCGCGCGCGTATGTGTGTGTGCTGCTATTCCCTGTACCACTTCTTACGCTCTCTTGCACGCGTTCTCTCTTTCCGTGCTATAATGTCTGGTCGTAAAACGATACGTTACATCGAACCCCGTAGCCTATTCGCATGGATTTCTTTGCAGCCATGAGCCCGATAGTTTCGTGTGTCGTAAAATCGTACGACCTCAAACGGAAAACTTTCTATCGCATGTCGGGATGGTCGAAACCTTCCGTTCGGCTGTACTATTGCTTGGGCGAAACTAATGTTCGACTAATTATTGGGCGGCATCTTCGACAGTAGGCGAACGGCAAGATGATAAGGATTCCATGCAGCGAGGGTCCACATACTACGTAGCGCGCACAAAACCGGTGGGATTTTGGGGAGGAAGTGGTAGAGAAAACACAATAAGAAAATAGTTTTAGAATAATTGTTTTATGACTAAGGTATCTTCCGGACGAACCTCTGTATGAGCGTGACATTTAGCCATAACAAACATAAAAAAGGCTACTATTTTCGGAATCCTGAAACATTGTTGAGTTTGTTGGTCTGGGCCTGCTGGAAGCGTCTTGTTTAGCGTCCAAAAGAAAAGGCATTGAACTGCCCACTATAGAGCGTTTAAAAGGTTATATCTAGCCTATTTAAAGCTAGCCGATAAATGATATCATGTCATCGATAGACGTTGGTGATGTATTTGCGTATCTGGGCAGTTTGGTGAAGATGCGTCACCGCGTAAGACGCAGCCGTGTTGGAAAGAGATCAAGGCTGAATAATAGATAGCAAACGCGTCGTCCCCATGCCAAACCGTACCATAATTGTCTAGTTCTCTCGGGATCGATGCGCTAGAAATCGTGCCAATTCGTTGGATCTCGGTGTAAAAAGAAAAAAAAAACAGAGCGTCCAATAACAGATGAAGTGCTACACCAAAATTGAACATTTACCAGTAACGAGGAGATGAATGAATGGTGCATGACAATCATATGCGCCAAAAAAAAAAAACATAAGCCACAAGATGTCAAGGTTCCTCCCAGGGAACAATCCATTTTGAATTCTACATGGACGGAAATGTTCGCGAACATCATTTGGGATCAGCTGGTCGATAATATATTACCGGTTGCTGGAATTGGGAAGCCGAATGTCACTGCTTCAGACCCACCGGTGATGGAACGGGCGGCGGGTTTTTAAAATCGTCTGCAGCAGAATTCGCGGAATCGCGGATCAATTCGGGTTGCGAATCGTTTGTCGGTGTACTGTTGCGGCAAACGGATACATTTATACATCTACCGACACTTTAGTTTAATATCCGTTCATATAAACAATAATTTCCCTCGGCTTTTTTGTTTTACATTCCAACGGGTTGTACCACCGGGATAGGCTTCAAAGCAAATAAACGCTCCGCGTTTGCCGGATCTTGCAAGATGTGGACGCGAACTGCAGCATTTCAGCTTTCAGCACAACCGTTCACCAGCGGCCGGTGACGACATGTGTGCCCCAGTGTCTTATGTCGCCGTATGTGTGGTGAAATGGTGTGCTTTCCATGGCACATCTGTGATATTCCAGTCCATCAACCTTCGGGTCGTTTTACCTTGAGCGCAAAAGGATACACAATGTCAGTTTTATCACCATCCGTCATCACCATTATCGTTGCGACCGTCGCCTGCCGTCGTTCGCTGGATTAGGCAGCCGAACCTGAGCAGTGCGCCGGCGATAAGGGTAGGCGATCGGTTCGGAAACTCCACCGTTGCCAAAGTGTTTTGAAGTCATAATATCAAGAAAACGAAAACGAAAGAAATTGCTGCAGCTAAAAGCATGCTGAACGACACTATAGTTCCGAAAGGTTGACATTGTTGTTTTGTTTTTGGTTGTGTCCTGGTGCCTGGACGCGCTCTGTTCTTTAACTGATGGACAACGAACAAACCAACGAAAACTGAACTGCTTTAAAGACTTTACCGCGCTTCTTTAAGATATATGGTGTATGGTCTTGTATGAAGGATCTGATGGTCTACCACATCCGGGTGGATGTACAAATCTCATCTGGACTTGTTGTCGAGACGCGTGTAGGTAAACAAAGTAAAGGAAGCCCAACTTAATTGCTAATCTACCGTGTGTTCTCCTTCAATAGTCTATTATTGGTGTAACATGCAAACTTCTCTTACACTAACTTGTTCCCTGAAAGCTGTAGGCAATGTTTACAATATTTCTCTTCTCTCTTCCAACAGGTAGTATGGTGCTTGAGTGAATGCTGCCGTCGCAAACATGCTGCAGACAAGGACACAGTGGGTCAAAATGTCATTACACCGTGAAGACTCCTTGGTCACTAACAGCAACTAGCGTGTATATATCCCATCCGACACAAGAATGTCTAGCGGTGAGAGAAGGTCAAACAAGACGGTCAAATAAAGCACCCCAACTACACCAGACGCGGGCGATACGGAAGAATCGTATAGAAGTACCGGCTAACCGGCGGTCAGCATAGGCGAAGCGAATTATCCCCAAAGCTCAGTAAAATATAAGGGGCTCACCATGTGGCCAGGCTCTAGTGGCAGTGGTGGTATACGTACGGAGCGCGATGCACAGTTACTACTGTCGACGGTAACGTCGTTGATTGGCAGCCCACGATCACATCTGACCGGGCGCTACGAACCACCACACCACACCGCAAGCGACTTGATACTCCCGGGCAGCGTCAGCACCACGTTCCTGAACATGTCCCACGAGCTGATGCAGGTGTTGACGGCCGAAAACGATAGCGCCCTGCCGGTGCATGATGATGCGGCGGCGGCGGCAGACAACTTGACCGAGCTGTACGGACCGAAGCGTGACCCACTGTACGTGGTCATACCGATCACGGTCATCTATCTGCTGATCTTTCTCACCGGTGTCGTCGGCAACATTAGCACGTGCATCGTGATCGCACGCAATCGGTCGATGCACACCGCCACCAACTACTATCTGTTTAGTCTGGCAGTGTCCGACTTTCTGCTGCTTGTGTCGGGTGTACCGCAGGAGATCTACTTCATCTGGAGCAAGTACCCGTACGTGTTCGGGGAAACGTTTTGCGTACTGCGCGGCATTGCCGCCGAAACGTCCGCAAACGCGACGGCCCTGACGATTACCGCGTTCACCGTCGAACGGTACGTCGCGATCTGTCACCCGTTTCTCTCGCACACGATGTCGAAGCTGAGCCGGGCGATACGTTTCATCTTTGTCATCTGGCTGATTGCGATCGTGTCCGCCGTGCCGCAGGCACTGCAGTTCGGGGTCACCAACCAGGGCGGTATCGATCAGTGCGTGGTGAAGCGCATCATCATTCAGCACTCGTTCGAGCTGTCGACGTTTCTGTTCTTCTTCGCACCGATGACGCTCATCACCGTGCTGTACGCGTTGATCGGGCTGAAGCTGCGGTCCTCCACGCTGATGCAGCGCGACGGTACACTGCAGCGGCGCAACAATGTTGTGCCCAGCTCGCGTCAATCGTCCGCCAACAGTCAGGGTACTAGGCGCGTCCTCAAGATGCTCGGTAAGATGCTTCCTTCTTGGGTGAAACAAAAAATTCCCCGGTGGTGAATCTTGGTCTCCCCTGGCGAGCAGATATTCGAAACGCTGTCACTGCTTATGTTTGTTCTCGCAAATATAAATCCGTTTGCCAGTTGTAGCCAGTGCGAGCGTTCTTTACTTTAAAACATAATTAGTTCAGCATAACCTAACATTCGCACACAATCTACCGCAAGCAAAATGGGTGAGGTTTCTGTTTAGATTTGTTGTCTTGGGCTGCAAAAGTTAGCGTTGGTAAAAGGGATAGCTAAGGGATTCGCTAAAGCCACAAAGATGGTTGAAGGTCAGTGCAAGATTCAATCTTTGCTCACCAACGCAAATATTTTGCTTTACAATGTGCGACCTATGTAAACAGTTGGAACGGCGAAGCATCTTTCGAGAATTCTTGTCTACTTGTGCGATAATGTAGCCAGTAAAATTCTTATTAAATCTGCGCGTTACCCGAAAAATGGTTAATAAGGAATGTGTTTAAAATGGCTAAGCTAGTGTCAGAAAATCGAGGGAATAAAATTTTCCAATTCCTCTAGTATAGTTACGTCTCGAACAGACCAATAGTTTGCTGAGGTGTACTAGCTGCGATAGGCAAATAATTTATCGAGGTATTTTGTTCTTAATAGCATTAGAAAATGAAAGCTTCCAGGATGAATAGATTATAAACAGTCGAGCGTCGGCACTAAAACACCAGCATGAAAATCCATCGCTAGCTGGTTAGGGAAACGCTCTTAACAGGTGTTTGTACAGATACCTTGTACAGATCCGGATTACTCGAAAGTAAGTAGCAGCTTTGCATTCCTAAATCTGCCCACCATTTGCCATTAAACAAACAGCCGGTTATGAGTGTTATTCGCTGATTTCTTGAGCCTGATAAATTTTGCGGCATAAACTTTCGCTCCATTAAATAGCGAGCAGGCTCCAGCAGACGGGGTGAATATTGGCGCGCGGTAAAGGGAAACTGGAATGGGACGGCCATAAAAAAAGGCCAAGAATTGCCAAGTTTCGAGGCAGCAACTGTAGCGAGCGACCAAATGTGGCCTAGAATACGCAGAAATCTGCTCGTAAAGAGCGGTCGTTTAATCCGACAAGGCGAGCTTTTTTCGCTTCACGGCCCTGAGAGCGAGATTGCGTGACATACCGTGTTTACATCGGTTACGTGTGAACTAAGTACGCACCAAGTCACCAAAAAACGTTAAACAAGAGCGCGATGTGCGTGAAACAACTTCAAACTGCGGCCGGGTAGCGGTGTAAACTGATTTAAAGCCGTGTCCCAAATATTGATACTCCAAAATGAGGGTTCGCAGGGTAGATTAGCAATTAAGTTGCTCCACCAACACTATAGACAGGCCGGAGATGCGCTTGTCAAACGTTTCAATGTCTTGATGTGACGCCACGCTTTCACGGGCTACATTTTAATGGCACATTTTCTGGTTCCTCATGTTTTTCTCTCCCAATTTCCCCCCAGTGGCAGTTGTTGTTGCGTTCTTCCTTTGCTGGGCACCATTCCACGCGCAACGGCTCGTTTACATCTACGGTGTGGACAAGGACCATCAACCCTCGGACCCACTAATCCTGAAGCTGTTCGTCGTCACCACTTACATCTCCGGCATACTGTACTATCTGTCGACGTGCATTAATCCACTGCTGTACAACATAATGAGCAACAAATTCCGGCAAGCGTTCAAGGTACGATCGTTACACACAAACATTCCATCGCTTATGCTCGGCTTGGGTTAAGACAAATGTCAACTGGTGGCTGATTGTTTTTGCTGAATGGGGGGGATACTGGTGGCTTCGAACATCACGACCAGTCTAGCACATCATTTACGCACGTAGCTTATGAAACTTCATTTGCTTCTTGGATTTATTATAGAGTCGCAAAGTCTTGTCTCAAATGCCATATCCATGTTGCATCTCGTTGTATCCACTCTCCCTCCTTTGAAACATAATTTACGTATTAGTTCTACAGAATCGATGAAACCGTATTTCGGTCGAGTTACTAGCCACGATGAGGCATTTTTGTTTCCAGGACACGTTTGATTACATCAGGTTTTGGTTTCACCCGTTTTGTTTTCCCTTAAACGGTTACTGAGACATCCAGAAGTTCCCAGTTGTTGATTTGCTCAATAGTATCGTACCTTTGATTAGGCATCTTCCCCAAAATTAATTCCAGACTTTAGAGTGTGAGCTCAATAACTCGGCTATTGATGTCCAACCCGGAACCTAAATCCAATCAGAAATCAATTCCGTAATCTCGGAATCGGAATCTCGCTCGCATAGATTTTATGATCCGACCAACCGAAAAAAAAAAAAACGTTGGCTACCATTCTAAATGGCGGGATATAATGACCACCCCAGTGGTTCTGCCAGGCGGAGACTTCATCCACAACTCGTTCTCTGTAGAGTCTGTAGTTCTAGAATCGGGGTGGCAAAAAAAAAAGATAATTTAAAAGAATGGTGCTCTGCCATAATGGACGGGCATCGTGCCATAATTCGTCCCTGGACCCTGGCTGTAGCCATTTTGCCCGAATTGCCTGTTAGAAACCTTTCAAGCCTCAACCCACGCGCTTAGTGCTTTACGCTCTACAACTTCATCTATTCACCGGACGTTCTCCGACAAATATGTTAGAGTTTACTAGAATTTTGCGCTTTCCATCCAACTAGTGCACCACGCTAAAGCTCACCGAAACATGATTTGGGACTGAATGGTGAAGTGGCGATTTTGCCAGGGTAAAGTTTTCCTTACTTTTATGTCGGCTTTGAATTGCTGATTTGCAGCTTTAAATGATTAAATGTGGACCGGTTGAAAGAGTAAAAGTGTTGGAAATAGATTGACAAGATACCTACATTTAATAAATGATACATGAGTAGAATCAATTTCCATCGCAAATCCCCCAAAATTAAACCAAATTTGCAATTTCCGAGCAATCGTGACGATTGTTTTGGGAAATGTATCTCATGATGGTCGAGTGCGGACATGTCGTTTTTGCACCTTGAATGGCGTGAACTTCCAATGCGTGCAATGAAACTCCCCGCCCAACGCACCGTCTGTTCCGCTACTGCATGGGCAAATAAACAAAGTGTGGTAACGATTATGAGGGAAGTTGATGCGGTGTACAGTTTTATGCGAAAGCGAGTAAACTCGTCCATTTAATGCACCATTTTAACGCGCGCTTTATTTCATCAACCGTCATCAAAGCAAGCTGATACACTGTGCGAAACCCGGGACCGCTTGATGCAAATAGCCGGGCACGGCAAAACGGGAGGACAGCCGGCCGGGACTTCCGTAAACTCATGGTACGGACGGTGCACAAGCGCGCGAAGCCGAGCATTGGCGAAAGATTTATATCGCTCTGCGGAGCTGCACCGTGAGGTCCACCGGTTGGCCGAGAGCGAGTCAGTTCGTTGTGGCTGATATGCAGATTGGCGTAGTTCGATCCTGGCCGGATCACCCACACCCTGCCGACGGTGAGCGTTTCTATAGCAAAATTTAGGTTTCTTTTTTTAATTTTATTTACCCACATTCACTGGCAGAAGTTTATTATGATAGCACTGCCACGGGTTGCTCCTTACCTCTGAAGCCGCGGTTTTATTTATTTCCGTTTTTCGTTCCACCGACCAGCCTGGGGTTTTGGTGGTGCAAAAAATGCCACGGGTAGAAATTCTTCTCCACACGCTGATTTATATCGTACGCTCTTTACTGTCTTTTTGCTTGCTGTTCTTCACCACGGCAGAGAGGTGATGAGAACGACAGCTACGAAAGCCGGTGTGCTATGAATATATTTAATTATCTATCTCTGGCACCGGAGCAACGCGTCGCGCAGTTCGTACAGGCTGAAATCTGGTACTTAACGGAATGAAAGTGAAATGTTGCCACACGCAATGACTATTTCTTCATTTGCACAACATCAGTTGTCCCGGAAGGAAGTTATAGTACCCAATCCTGGGAAGTCTGTAATGAAACCGAACGTAAAACAGTGTCAAAATCATTGTCGATTAAATGCGATGAACTCGGTGAAGTGAGCGCAGCAAATGGTTCATAAAAGTGACGCTCGATTGCTTACGCATGCTGATGTAATATTGCCCATCACACGGCTTTTGATGTTGTTGGTTATGGCAATTCTATGTTATTAACTCTGTGATTTATGATGGGGTGATAGATAGATTGGCTCGTTCAAGACTTCACCTGTCAGAGGTGGAATAGGCGCAAAAGTAGCTAGTCTGAGCCGACTTCTGCACTCAACACACCTGTCGCGACCGACGAAGTTGAGGCTGTGTAGAACCTTTATAGTCCCAGGAATCACATACGCCTCCGAAACATGGACTATATTCAAACCTGACGAACTTGTTTTGGTCACGTTCGCGAGGTTCCTGACATACGCTGATGGCACTGATGACATCATAGGTTTGAGGCTCTCCTAGATAGCAACAACCATTACACGAAGATAGACCGTTGAAGTCGTTCAAAACTTCACATATCTCAGGTCAAATGTCAGCACCTATAACAACGTAGCTGTTGAGAAACGCGTCAAGGGTACTGGCTGTCAACGGGTCATAATAAAACCTGCTCAAACTTCTCCACTCGAAACATCTGTCACCGTGAACAAAGATTATATTGGACAGTCTCGATACTCGAGAAACAGATTTCGTCGAGAACTACCAAGCTGTATTTGTTGGAGGGAAATCTACTACCGACCAAATCTTCATTCTTCGGCAGATCCTCCAGAAGTGCCGGGAGCACCAGACCCCCACACACACCCTGTTCATCGACTTCAAGGCAGCCTACGACACCATAGATCGTACGGCAGTACGGTTTCCCTGCGAAACTGGTACGGCTGTTGAGGGCTACAATGGACGGTGTGCAGTGCATGGTGAGGGTGTCGAACATGCTGTCAGATTCGTTCGAATCTCATAGGAGACTGAGGCAATGGGACGGACTCTCCTGTTTGCTGTTTAACATCACTATGGAAGGTGTCATGTGAAGCGCGGGCTTCGATATCCGGGGCACGATTTTCAACCGGTCTCTACAATTCCTTGGCTTCGCGGATGACATCGACATCATCGGGCGAACATCTGCGGCGGTGTGCGAAGCGTTCTCCCCACTGAAAGACGAGGCCGATAGGATTGGATTGAGGATCAATGCGACGAAGACAAAGTACCTGCTTGCCGGAGGCTCTGACCGTGATAGAGCACGACTCGGAAGCAGAGTATTAGTTGACGGCGACGATCTCGAGGTAGTAGAGGAGTTTTGCTACCTTGGCACGATCGTAACTTCGGATAACAACGTAAGCAGCGAAATTCAAAGGCGCATTGTTCAGGGGAATCGTGCCTACTACGGACTCCACAAACTCCTGAGATCCAGAAGACTCCAACAACGCACGAAATGCGCCATATATCGCACTCTGATACGGCCGGTAGTCCTCTACGGGCACGAGTCCTGGACTATGCTGGCGGAGGACGCCAATGCACTCGCCATTTTCGAACGGCGGGTGCTACGGACTATCTTTGGCGGTGTGTGCGAGCAGGGCGTGCGGAGAATGAGAATGAACCACGAGCTAGCTGAGCTGTTTGACGATGCAGACATCCTGACGGTTGCTAAAGCCGGAAGGATACGCTGGTTGGGTCACGTGATGAGGATGCCGGACTCATGCCCTGCCAGGAAGGTGTTCGTCAGCGACCCGTTCGGCACGAGGCGCAGACGAGCACAGCGAGCTCGTTGGCTGGATCAAGTGGAGTCAGACCAGAGGGATATCGTATGCAGCCGGGGGTGGAGGAGTTCAGCCATGGACCGAGTTTCCTGGAAACGGATTGGATATCAGATCATGTCTATTAGACGTGCTCCCAAGGAGCAGGCCAGGAAAGAAGAAGAAGAAGTCTCGATACTCATATACTCATCTGAGGCAAACTCAGAAGATGCTTGGATGGAAGATTTGGCAAAGTAAGTGGAGGAATCCCTACAATGACCTGCCAAGCTCCGATGGCCATTTATATGCCAGAATTCATATGCCATTCGCATATAATGAGAATGGCATCGGAAGACCTAGTCTGTAAAGTCTTTTTAGGGTTATCCATATGGACAGAAGAGGAGGCATAGTAGGGCCAGTAGGCATAGCTGAGAAGAAACTAAAAGTTACAGAAGAGTTGAAATGAAGTGGTCTGGTGCATTGTATTAGCAGGCGTCGGCGCTAGACCGTGAGCGGTACCGAGGACTTTCGCAGCAGACCAAAACCGTTCGCAGTTCACAGTTCATTATAGTTCCTTTTTATATCTTCCAATTTTCCGGTTGGTTGCTTCAATTCGATACTGCAACCGATACAGATTTGCAAGTTAATTTGCAACATGTATTTATCTTATTTTTGCCTTACTTGTGACATCATATTCATTCGTATTTACGCAACCTAAAACCGGCGGCATTTGGTAATAGGAAAATCAAGCAACTCTCTGGCAGACATTCGGCAAAAAAAACATTCACACAACACTCAAGAAAACGAATTTGCTTGATACTTTTGGAAGATCACGTTCTTGAAAAAAAAAATAAACATTACACCATTTTCCCGTGCGACTACAGATCTAAAGGTACGTGACGTGTGCAAATCGCTGATTGAAAAGTTAGCAATGCCGTCCAAACGTTAGCGAAGCCTGTGCTGCGTCCCAGGTACCAGAGGCACTACGATACGAGGAACGCGAGTTCAAACGGGAGATTTTCGGGGAATCAATAAAGGATTTTACTTCGGTGTTTTTTTTTTATTCTGCTGGTGCCCCTGTTATTAACATACATCGTCTGCCTTGTGGAGCTTTTCCGGGTCGTTTAGCAAAACATTCTGCCATGATACGTTGCGTTGTGGAATCGAAATGCTCAATTTAGCATACCGAACGGCACGCCAACAGCGATTGCTCGGTACGTCAAGAGCAATAGAACGCTGCACAAGTGACGTCGAACAAGAGTTTTCACGGAACCAACTTACGGAACGTTGTTGAGATTTTTTGACATTTGAAGCAAGACACTATTTTTGTGTACTGTAGCTTGTAGATGAGTTTGAGCATTTATGTTTGCAGTTACGGTAACAAAAACTGCTTTCTAACATGGTTTTAATGTAGATGTCCTATTACCTAGCTAACATGAAAAATGCTTGAAGTATCGAATAAAACAGTGCGCACGGATAGGAGTAATTGTTCAAGCGTGTAAACAATATTGCTATTAGGACCTGAACCAAAAACAATGGACCCTTATTAGGGGTTCCAAAAACAACCGTACTTCCCATTATCAATTATCTCCGCGGGGTTTTTTTTAATGGCTTCTTCAAAAGTACACCCTTAAAGCGACCGAAAATGAGTTAACCAAGTTAAACTTTCCGTACGCCCCAACGCATCCCACAAGCTCTACGGACATTGTCTACGCTAACGCACTGCCACCGCATCCTGAGCTGACTTGTCAACCGGAGCAACAACAGTAAGAAAAACAACAAAAAACGCTAATTAAGTCTAGCAGAGGTGTAAAGTTTTTCGGGGACGACTGTTTTCCTCTCGCAGGTGCTTACGGGTTACACAGGACAGTGGGCGAAAAGTTGGTGTGCTTCTTTGTTTTTATTTCCCAAACAAAACGAAAGTTTGGAGATGATAATGCTGCCCAATATGCGAGTGCTGCTAGACACGAGAACAAAGACCATTATAGCAAAGTTGGTACCTAGCTTCTTCCCGGTACTTTACGCTGGATATCCGCCCCCAGAAACCAGCGTGAAGTGGTGAGGTGTAAGCACGATGATGGTCGACCGGACGACCTTCACCTTCTTTAGACGGGATGATGCTGCCAATACTTTAAGTCCGGTCGGGCTTAACTATAACGCACACGGCATTCAACTGGAGCGGGATTATGTTTATGGATGTGAACACGTACAATGGTGACCGTACGGTGCGTGACCCAAACACATGCCTGCCGGTAGCGTTGTTAAGCTGCTCTTAGCACGCAGTCTGGCACAGCGATGTGTCTGGCAAGCTGCAACATTTTTCGATAAGCGCGCGTGAGAGCGCTTTCGGCGAAGATTCTTAAGCAGGGGAGAAGATTTATTCCTTCATTCCGTTAATAGAATCAAAGCTTAGAATTGGAGATGGGGATGTTTTTCACTATTTATTAGAGTAATGTTTCATACGCTTTTCGTCATTCGTCGTGTTTTTTGTGTGTGTGTGTGATGGATTAATGAGAAGAAATTTGGATTTTATGGATTCGCGCTCTCAAACGATAGAGATGTCGAGGGCATAAATTATAGCAAACTCATTGTTTGAGATTAAAATAAAGAACGATTGGACTCAGTGGCGAGTGAGGTAATATGTTTGTTACGCCTTTGCTAGAACTACACAGCTTTGTATTTGTGATGCGCACCATGGCCTCATACAGTGTACAGTGGGTATTTTCGTCTAAATGTTCCAAGGAATGGAATCAATTTAAAACTTCCGTACATGTAGCTACCATTTGCAAATAGTTCCTACCAGTTGCATCCCACACATACTTCCTACTTTTTTAGTAATTCTGTTGAAACTTTTATTGGGGAGAAACATGATATGAACCATTCGAGGGAACTAGAGTTTGTGAAGCAAATAGGAATTCTTGTAGCTGTATGTCATCTGTAGTTTGTCATCAACATTTTAGCAGTTTTTCAGCAAAGCAATACTTAAAACCATTAGTTTCGGTTTCCAAAACTTTGACTAGAAATGGTAGACCGTAGATTACATATTGCAACAAGTAGGGAACATATATTTATTAGCGCCAGTGTACCATTTATAGCACCCTTCATTATTATCACCCATCGTGTGTGTCTGTTGCTCTCGCGCTATCATGCCGTTTAGTGTAACATCCCTTGCGCGGCACCGTACCTGTCAAGCTTGGTCTTCCGTCTGGTCTCATCTGGTTATTTAAGATGATTCATTTACAGTCCATTTTATTTAGGAGACGCTGGCCAACTGCTGTCAAATTGCGCGTCAATCAAATAGTGCGGAGCGATCATACCGAATACTGCCCCGACGGGAACGACGTACTGCTGCAAACAAGGAATCTTCCGATATCTCAGGTAAGCTGTAGCTGGCAAACATACCAATCCACAATTAGCCGACCGTTCGCGGTACCCGTTCCTGGTCGGCCTGACGAAAATGAAAAAGCCGGTTTTGTTATTTTCCGTATCAATGCATGTAACAGGCATGCGCTGCTTTTACGACTGCCTACTGTGCTCTGCCGCAGAGAGAGAGAGGCTGTAGATCAATCACCGTGATAATTTGGTATCCCGCAATCGTCTGTAACACACAGTCGTACAGCAGCTATTTTGGTGTTGGTCCTGTGCCTGTTTGAAGTGCCGCTGGATTTGTGCCTGGCACGACTTTTGCGACGACCGGCAAAGTACTGGCACCTTTGCTTATCAGGACCGATCCATGTGATTCGCTTCATTGGAGGCAATTCAATTTTCCGTACCTTTCCCACAGTGACATTCACAGTCGGGGAAAAATTATGTAGCAGAGCATTTCGTACCCGCTGGACAATCTGGTGCGGATTGGAATGTTCTTGGAAATGGAAAGACTGTGAGCTTAGAATGTGTTCTAAGGTGTTTCTACATAGTTTGTTCATTTTAATAAACCTGCCAATTAATAAGAGCGATCCAAGAAGGGCCAAGAAATTGGCAAGAATATAGAATATAAATTGAATTGTTGTCCCAAGAAGTCTAACTACGCACTAGTCTCTATAAACTTTTCTCCATCAAGATATCAACAATTCACAACCTTTATCCTAAAAAATCCTAGAATCCAGAACCATCTAGAATTGCAATTGAAACTCAAAGCTCAGTTTACAGAGTGAGACCTGGCTTTTCCGGGGAAAAGACAAATGAAGTGAAATCATTCAACGACTCTATAAACTAACCAAGTTCTTGGAGCTCTCGTCCAAGTGGGAGTTAGTGCTGGTTGTGTTGTTCCTTGTAATTAGCTATAGTAATTGGCCATCCAATTTATCGTTCGAAACCGTTGCCAATAATAAACACATTAACAAGACATTGTGAAGATTTTCCACAGCTGTCTATCTTCTTGCCGTATGCTAATTCGCTGTTATTATGGCCGTTTGCCTGCACCTCAATAACAATTGCCTAGATTGTTTTGTCTAGCAAAAACTAAGCACAACGAAATGTTCCATTCCAATATCTTGAAGCTGTTGACAACTCTATACGCTTCTCGACCGATCTTAATCACTTCTTCTTTACATTAAGCTTATTATGGTTTGGTTTTGTTTTGTTATTCTCTCTTCCCGCGCTTATTTCTCCATTGCAGGCAATTCCATTAAGGACGAAAGCCTGTACTCGTCCTCTACTCAGAAACACTCCTTCGACTCCATAACGTTATCCCGCGGCCAGTCACTTAGGCGCACGTCGTCGACAACGGTGCTTGGTGTGCAGGAAAGCGTCCTCTCCTCGCCGATCGCCTACACCGCCCCCTACCACAACCACCCTCACCACCACCACCACCACCACCATCCACCGGCGCACAGTTACGGGCACTACGCACACCACCACACGTTTAGCCCACCGTCGTACGGGGAGAAACCGTCGGCAACAGCGAATGTGCTAGTGGCAAGTAAACCGGGCCGTCCCGAGCTCGACCTATACACGCAGGAACGAGAACTGCAGCTAAACATCTTCGCATCTTCGGCCATGGAATCTGGATCGGCCGTTGGTGCCGGTGGTGCAAACAAAGCCGCCGAACATGTCGGCGACCGAACGCTCAAGCGCATCAGCATCCAGATCAATCAGATCAGTGTGCGGGGAAGTGTCGGTGCGCGCGGCCCAGGACTGTCGGAGATGGACGCGATGGCGAAAGGGGATCGGCTGCCGGAGCGTAGCGACACGCTCCGGCTGCTCTGCAAGCAGCCGCGCGGTCAGGACGGTCGAATCGAGATCTTTGTGCGGAACAGGCAACGGCAGCAGCAGCAGCAGCGCAGCCGTTTGCGACTGTGGCGCTTCTTTCAGCACGTACGTCCGCTGCGGCAGCCAGCCGGCGCTGGTCCGGTGCGACCATCAGCTACCACCGGTGCAGTCGTACACTTCTGTGAGGATCCGTCGCACGATGCGGTCTCGTTAGGCGAGGACCGATCGGTCGCCAGCAAACGCCACCCGTCCGGCATTGCCGGCGAGAATGATGCGGACAGAAGTTGCGAAAATCTTTCCGTGCTAGACGATGACCTCGAGGCGTACATGAGGGAGATAAAGCTACGCGAAACGATCAATCGCTAGGTTCTGCGCGAGTTCTCGGCGATTCGGGTGCAGTGTGTAGGTGCAAGCGAACTGGCTTTTACGTTTGTTTTTCTTTTGCTGTCGGCAGCTGTGCATCCTCCACTTACATGTGGATTAACCAACCGCTAGAAGCCGGTTTGGGGTGACACATAGCACGGTCTGGACGATTGATGTCGAACCAGCATGTCTTAGCTATCGAGAAAAGGTCCTTCCTTAGGTTAGTAGGAGTAATAGGTTATAGTTAGTGTAAGTAAAATCCCGTGTCGCAACCTCTCAGGCACTGTCGGGAGCGTTCAAGACATCGCGCGTGATGTGAGGTCAAGTCATCAAGTCAGACGAAGCTGCTGACATACGAAAGCATAGAAAAAGATAAAGGGCACAAGTAAAGCCTTCTGGTACAGGGAGAGGACTCGTATAATGCTTACAATTTTTTCACACTCTGTCACATCCGTTTCATTCTGTTCCCTAAGGTGTCATAATAGCTAATTTCACAAGCCGGCTCTGCTATCTCCAATCAATCATATTACGTGGTAAGAAGTTGGTGGCAGAGCTCTGTACGGGAAGTCATCTCCTTCCCCAACATGTGCTTGTGCAGTCGTGTGTATGTAGTCTAGCGTAAGCCACGATTACTGTTATGACTAGATATGATGATGATGATTATTATTATTATCACCGTAAGTGTTAAAGTAATTGGAAAGCTCTTACACTTTCCATCGCCCACCCATTATATCGAGCATCGAGTGTGTGTGTGTGATGTGATGAATGCCGAAAATAAGGACGCGTTGGGGATGCGTGCGATGGTGAGTATGAATAATCCAGCGGCCGGGGCGCTCGTCCAATTCATTCAACGATACCGTTACGCAAGGCCATCTTGTTTACCCATTTATGCAAATGTATGGTTATGTAAATAACATACACACACACACGAGCGCACGTCCGCAGTGTATGCAGTGAACGAGATCGGGACGCTGAACGCTTGCTTATCTTTCTGCCGTAGCAAAGTCCACATCCACAAGAAGCTTTGAAGAAATATTATCTGTTCGAGGCCCCGCCAATTGATGCGTAATGTAATTTTCTATCGAAATAAAACAAAACAGATTAATGCCAACGGGACAAAATGGACGCTAGAGCACGATGCAACCGGTGGTACAAATACAAAGTGAAATGGTGAAAAGAAAAAGAAAAAAAACAAAATGGTTTCAGAACGAGCAAATCTATCGAGCGAGCGTTGAGTTCAAACACCCCAAACCGGGACAGAACTTACCGAGGGCCCGGTCCCTTACGGTAAATAGAGGCTGGTTTCTTGTTTTACTTTCAACCTGTAATAAAGATTATCTTTACGCATGTCGTTAAGGCCGTACTGCTCTTAGTGTAATTTGTGTTTTATACTAACTTTTGCTTTGCTTTTTTAAACTGTACCGATGACATAATACGAACGTTTCAAGCAAGTAGAAGGTGTCAAATAGATACTCGAACGATAGCAAACCACGCAGTTCCGTTTTATATCACCCTTTGTAGCAACCGGTGGTGTGCTGCACGTTCCGGAGCTGCTTGTTGATTTATGAAGCGAAAGGCCGTTTGACAGCAAATGAAATGTTGGTCGGCTTGGTCGGATGGGGATGGTACCACGAACGTACGGGGCTGGGGAATACCCCAAAAAAAAAAACTTGCCGATGGGCCAACAATCTATTCCGCTAAAAACTCGGCAGGTTGATGAAAATGAATAATTAATAGTGTTGCACCAATAATGTGTCCGCCCGTGTCATTATCCCGCAGGAATGAAGAATCATAAGTGAGGTTTGTATAAATGCAACGGTTTAGTGCTACTCATCGATAACTGGTTTGTTTATACAGGGATAGCAATAGCAATAGGGTCACGCTAATATCCGCTCATGAAATAATTGTACAAATAACTATACAAAATTGAGAATAGAATATCAGTAACATCTCGCAACATCATCGCAACTTTAAGTTTGCTCAGAAACTACCAAACCATTTGCATTTCCTTCCAGTTGTTTGCCCTAACCCGGGCGTGCTCAGTTCTAAATATGTACCGATTTGTTGGAAGGGTTGAGGTTCAGGGCGTTTTTGGTAGCTGTTTGAGGCATCAGGCAGATGTCTTTTTCATTGTTCCGCCAAAAGTAGTGCCAGTTCAGTAGAAAAAATGTCGAACACTCCCGGGCCTAACGCCAACGTAGCCGAGCTCGTTGCATCAAGGCTGCACTGGGATGGAGAACACTATTGCAGTGTTAATACGCCCCGAATGCTGTTGCCCCGTAAACGGATTTCTATGTACATGTAGGCGAAGTCTCTGGTTACTTATCTGGATGCCGTACCCGTGCATCTGCCAATTCAAACGAAGTTGCGTTCAACAACGAGGTTCTGCCGGTTTCGCAGGAACAGGGTAGATGATGCACATCGGGGAATCCGGCACCCCAGCAACACACTTTCGTCCAAACCAGAGCGTTCTCTGTAATTATGTTGAAAATAGTTTTTAGTAGAATGTTATGAATTTGAAAGTGATACTTGAGCGTGTTTGCATTAATTGATTGCTAGATTAATCCAATAATAGCCTTGTTTTCACGAGAAAATTCATAATCGCAGTTTTAAGTTTGTACCTATTTTGGTGGATTTCGGTAATTAAACGGTAGCTTACCAGGCTTATAACAATGCCAAAGACCAACAGCATATGTCAGATGATGATGGATGGAAAACAGCTCTCAACCTTTCAGCTGTCTGTCTATTTAAGCCGGAGGACCATCTGAAAGTCGGAGGTTCAACTTTGGCGGACCATGCAATCAAGATCCTGGAATAAACTGATGACCTAAAGATCAGCCTTTGAAGTCGTCTGAAACTTCGCCTATTTGAAAATGAATATTCAGCTCCGACAACATTATAGATGTTGAGATTCACACAAAGGATGCTCCGATCATGAACAATGCTATAGTCCCAGTACCAATGTACGCCTCCAATACATGAGCTATGTTCAATATTAACGATATCCTTGAGAGGAAGATGCTCTGAAAGGGAGTTTAACGCTGTAGGCAAAGGCGGATCATAGTACAAAAAAAAAACTACGCAGGTGCCTAGGGCCCCAAGCATTTATCAGGCCACGTACATATCGACAGGACCTACATATACATTTCCTATAATTGGGCTAGATGTTCCGCGGGCCATGACCGCTTAGAGGGCCTCAATCTCCATTACATGTCCTGTAGTCGGATTCGCTGTGTTAGGGGTCCTCAACTACCATACTGCTTAGGACCTCCTGAAGATTTGATCCACCACTAAAGTAACGAGCAAACTAGACTTATCAGGCTTAAGGCGTCATCTATCAGAATAGACGAGATATTGGATTGGCGAACGAAATCGCTAGGCAGCGAACGGCATTGAGAACTTCTGCACAAAACACCTTTCCATATGCTTCATGTGTTTATGTTTTATTAATCTTTAGCATAGCCATTTTATAAAACTACATAACGTTTAATTTTTCTTGTATAACTTGTGCATCCAACATGACATTTGACTAGGGTTTTTGTTTGTTTTGTGGAAGTGATTATTATCGGTGTACACATTTTCCCAATTTTATTTCCACCTAATGACACATAAATCTATCGCAACGTGCATATAAAAGGATGCTATCTTATTTACTAATACAACAAACACTTTGTTACCCTACCGCAGAACGGAGTTGCTTGAAAGCTTCAGAAGTGCAGATCAATTATGAAACGTTTGACACGTAATATAATATTTGTTTCCATTTATTCTAGCTTGTCTTCATATTTCTATCTTGAGTATTTTGAATTTCATTGCTAGTTTATTTAATTTAAGCTAAGCTTCGTTCAACAAAGCATACAAAAGAAATTATTTAGGCTCAATTACTAATTCTTTTTTTTTTATTGAGCGCCTAGTTCCTACTGTTATATATTTTAACGCACATAAAGCATTCTTTATTCTGCTCTATGATATAATAAACCATGGTGCTTTATATAGTTTCGACACATCAATACGGGGAAAAGCTCGAGCCATACATAATAGTAAAGCTTATTTACTTCTACATCACCAGCGCTTTCCTGCAATGCAAAGCTTACAAAAGCTTACCGTTCCTCAAAGCTCACCATTAGTTTTAATTCGCTTCCTTTGTGAGCTTTCATTTGAGCTTTCAAGCTGTAGCGAAAGCGTATCCTTCCGGCTGCTTGCTTGGCGAAGACTTTAAAGGACGCTTACATACACAGACAAACACCAAAAATACTGACAGTGTAAGCGTTAGCGTCACGCGCCCAGTAAAGGTCAAACCGGTCCTGCAGCAGGATGTGTATTATAGCCGGGAAGGAAACAGACGTCTGTCCTGGGGACTCTCCTCACGCGGACCGGAATTGAAGTCCGGTTGATGATACCGATTATGTTCACGCTGGCCAAACGGTTCTGCTGCTTTCCGCCCGGTGAAGCATAAATCGTCTGCTGTCCGAATACGACCGACGCTCGTTATCGTCACATCCATACGGAAATGTCTGCCCGCTACGGTTACGGTTGGCCCTAGTTCGTTCGTGCGAAGGGTCCTTCCTGCCGAGTCGCTAGTCTGTACGCTACTACTACTACTACTACTACCGCTGCTGTTGCTGCTGTAGCTGCTGTGGCTTGGTAACACCATCTGATCCGACGATCGGTGTCGACTACATGGCGGTAATGGGATCGATATCCACAAAATAGTCCCATTTGAGGCCCAATCCTGCATCCGATGCACCGTTGAACAGGCCCAGAGCATACCGGCCTAGACGTTTTTCGGTAAGACTGCGTCAGTAGGGTCCGGTCCGGTGAAACTGGCAAAACCGCACACTGTCCGAGCCCGGCTTTACCGACTGGGAGTTATTTGAATTTGAGTGCCACGATACATTCCTGGAATATGGGTGCTGATTTAGTGGGTGGCAAGTAGGGTCGGTAAAAAATAATTGGCCCACGCATCCAATAAACTACCAATCGGGTAAAGAGATATGTTTTGGGGCCGGTTCATAAAAATCTGTCAGAAACATTAGCCGAGCTTGGACGAATGGATTGATAGCGGCTTGTGCAAGCATGGCTAGACATTTGGCTATGGTTTTTAAATTTGATAGATAGTTGCTGTAACTTCGACCGTAAACCGGCAGGCTGTTTATAGCAAAACAAAATCCCAAACCTCAAACTGGACGTGTGTCTTGGGTATGGAGCTATTTCGGTGCGTGCTGTGCCAAACTTTTCGTGCCCCGTGGGCAGTTTACGTAGACCGCATCGGGCCGAAGAGTAATTTTAGGAATCCTGGTCAAAGCGTCACCTTTTCTCGGTTTGCTACTTACTTTGAACGCTTCGCGAAACTTGTGGCTCATGATGTTGTACAGCACCGGATTGATGCAGGTCGAGATGTAGTAGAGAATGCCCGACACGCACGTCAATATTTCGAACGCCGTCCGTATGTCGGCGTTCTCGTTGTGGTCGTTTGCGTAGACTGCCATAAGCCGCTGCGCGTGGAATGGTGCCCAGCACAGGAAAAACGCTATTACGACCGCCACTGCAAACGATAAGGGGAGAGGCACCATGGGCTAAGGTTTTTGTTTTGTGAGCGATGTTTTTACAAACTATTTTCTACCGATATCTTGAAACTATAGGTGACACTGGATTTATTGTGGGACTGATATAAGATCAACGCCAAACGGTTCTAGTAATGTGACGGTGATGGCTCGACATCTGCCCTGGTTTACTTTGCAGATGAATTATAGATGAAGCAATTATCAGGTGAATAATTTATTGAATAACATTTTGATACAGCATGCCATAATGATCATGAGGATGGTGTAGAATATTGTCAGAATTCCGGCAAGTTTAACAAATTCGTGTGACATAAGCTATTGCAAATACTTCTTCTACACATCAGGACTTCTCCTACAATTCGTTCACATTAATTGGTAGGTAGGATTAAATTGTTGATGACGTTATGAGTAAAGGAAAAAACATTGGAGAACACAAGGACTTCCTTCTTACTTGACAGGAACGTTTAGAAGTGTCAACAAACTAAATTCAACACCTTGATAACTTGTATAGACGTTGCTTCAAACTTACCCAACATTTTCACCACATGTCGCGTGCTGTTGTACTGTGCACGTGTCGAATAATTTATTCGCCCATCTTCCGAGGCCCCGGATAGTTGCTGCTCCAGTACTGGGTGACTACCCGTAACGCTTGCCGTACTGCTGCCACTGCGTAGCGCTACGGAAGAGCTGCCACCCGCTGCACAGTATCGCGACTGCACCAAACTTTGCATGCGCCGATGATGCTGGTGCAGTTGAGAATGTGAAGGTCTGGCAAGGGACAGTGCCGACTCTCGTGCCGCCTCGTCCGATCGGCGATGCTTACGCACCGGGCTAGCGGGACAACTTTTGGCGTAGTGCAGAAACGGTGACGTTGGTAGTGGCAGTGTGTCGGAGAGTCTGGGATGTTGCAGCGAGCTGGTGAGCACACTTTCGCTGTAGTGATGCAATGGTGAATCGTTTTGTTCGCACTGCAACGTGACGACCGTGCGTTGGGAGCTGCGCTTGAAGATGCTGCGCTGTAAGGAAAGGCAAGCGAGAATCATTTGCGTGTAGTTTGCGTTTCGCTGTGTCATCGTATCAAGACACTAATTCTTTACAAGAGGCTCTCAATGAAAGGTCTCTGATTGCTTGTGCTGAAGGGGCGTCCCGGTAGCAGATGCGACAGTGATGCCGGTCTTCACACGGCGAAAGTCTCATCTGAACCGTTCCCCCATAGTGAGGACTTGACTATCCGACTATGCGGTAACAATAAGTCTAGTAAGCCAAAAATGGCAGGCCTGACCTAAGAGGTGTTGTGGTAATACTGCATTAGTAAGAGAGTACTCCAACTCAATACGTCCATGGAGTGTATAACGTTAACAGGTCTTGCAAAATATCTGACCTCGAGAAAACTTTGAGGCATCCGATTCCGAGAAAACCCAACCACTTGCGAGGGAAGATTTTATGGCTAAACTAGAATGTGCAGGTAATCTACCTACCAATACGTTTCACTACATTAAGCTTAAGGACTTGGGACCAGGAGGACTACTGAGCGAGAGAAATCTTACACTTCCAGTGTACAAAAAGAATGACAGGCTATGCTCTCTCCCGAACCATCATAGTTTAGAATTTCAACGATCCTAGCTGCCACCAAAAGTGTGTATTTTCCGCAATAATTGTCCGATACTGATGCTGAGGACCACAATTGATGGTGTGTAGAGTAAGGTGAGACTGTTGAACATGTTGTTGGAATCGTTAGAATCTAATCGGGAACTGATGTAAAGGGATTTTAAGGTTCGCGCATGACATTGATAATATCTAGATGAAGCGTACACTCATCTGAAACTAGATTCTGAGATCTAGAAAATTCCAGCAACTTTTCAGAGAATTTCTACGGCTAAGAGATCTAGACTCTGCTGAGAGAAAACGCAAATACACTGGTCACTTTCGAGTGGCAGTTCTAAGGACTATCTCTCTGCCTAGCACTGCCTGGCAAAGCAAAGCGTGAGGATAAGACTGCGATGGTTGGGATATTTGATGAGGATACTGAACTAATGTTTCGCCAGGCAGACACACATCAGGGATTCGTTCAACACGAGCCTTAGAGAAGAGCTCGTTGGTTGAATCAAGCGATGTTGAATCTGTCGGAGATCGGACCCAGCTCTGGGTAGAGGTATGCAGGTAGAGGTACCATCTTTTCTTGTCACTCTAGATCAATCTTGTCACTTGAAAAATGAGCTTGAGTGTGTACTTTTACCGTTTCCTCTAAAGACACCTCCAACAGGCATCAACAGGCACAATTTGTTTGATAGTCGTAGTTAGTTAAGCTCACTGTCCTAGCACATCATTTTTACAGTTACAACATCCACTAGGTACGGTAACACTAATGTTTTGAATATCTAAGCATACCTTGAGCCGAACACTCGAACTTCGAATCGTCCCGCAACGGACCACCTTAGACCGACGTAACTGCAACCAAATGAGAATGTACAGAACGGTTATCACGCTCATAGGACACACAAACACCAGTACAGTTGAGATGAAGAACACATGCTTCGTTTGCTCTTGGCGCACCGTACACGTACGAAACTCTGTGTCAATTTGCATCGAAAGTGCCTGTCAAATGGGGTCGAAAGAAACAAAAAAATGTTTGAAAATGCTCATTATTACACCATTTTTTTTTTTTGCCATAAAATTAAAGATTTAGCTCAGACATACCTGCGGTACGGCTAGACTGAAAGCTATCAACCAAATCGTCAGCACAAACCGGACAGCGCGCGACAGTTTGGACATCGTGTGTGACAGAAAGGGTTTGCAAATGGCGACGTACCTGTGTCACGAGGGACAACAATATTACTACCACGCACCGATCAACACCCGAGTCCCGGTTTGGCTCACCTTTCTACAGTGAAGGCCGTTATTGTCAGTACTGTCGCGTTGGCGAAGGATTCCGAAGCAAAGCTTGCCATCTTGCAAACCGTGTTCCCGAAGGGGTACGGAAATCTGTACCAAATGCTGTAGATGTCCTGGGGCACGCCTGTTTCAAGCGAACGTGGTTATATCTGGATACTAGCGCTGTAACGCTCCAAAGTTCTACTAACCTGTAATCAGTAGCAGCAAGTCCGATATAGCTAGGCTGAACAGGTAGTAATTGGTGGCGGTGTGCATGGACCGATTGCGCGATATAACAATGCAGGTGATGACGTTACCGAGCACACCGATTACGAAGATGGTTGAATAGATGACACTGATCGGTATGACGATCCACAGCGTGTCACGCATCGCGAACGGTAACGTACCGTTTGCACCATCATCGACCGGGTCAGGGCTGCCCGGTTCAGCCTCACCCACCGTCACGTTTAAGCTCCCATCGAATCCGACGCTTAACGTTGCGTTCTCGCTGAACGTCAGATTGATGTAGCCGCCTGCATCTTTGGCTGCCGCCGGCGGTGTGCTGGACGGTGGTCTGCGCTGGGATAGCAGCCGATGGACGGTACGGTTCGAAATGATGTCCCATTGGCCAGCAAGTCGTAAACTCTGGCTCAGCTGGTCGTAGTAGCTGTAGGATATCATTGTGCCGCTTGACACTGTGCTATCTGCGAATGGATCTAGCACATTTAGCGACTACACACTGATGAGCTTTTGCTTCAAATCGCTTAATAACGACAATTCAATTCACCACCGTTTGGTTTTTCAAATTTTGCAGCTTGGGGCCTGTTGGGGGGAATAAAAACCCATAAAAAGACATATAAAGCACATTCTGCGTCATTAGTTTTGGACGGTTCTGACGGTTTTCTGCGCTAATGCGCTTTCCTCAGATTATTGCCAATTATGAATTCATGTAGTGTAAGTTAAAATATTGCTTATAGAGAAATGATTTCATTAAAAAGAAAGGAAATGCTCCACCAAACAAAAAAACAGAATCTATAGTGGTATTTAACATTAATTGATGTAATTCTCGTCCCACCTTTTATCAGCCACCTGGCGCCTCCATGGGTGAATTTTACTTTAAAAAAAGGTTTTTTTTTACATCATTACCTTTAAGCTAACAGGAGGATTCTTGCATGTAAAAAAATGATAATTTTTTTACAATTCGATTATTACACACTATTTTCTTATTCTTAATTTGTTTTTGAATGTACAGGATGCTGTCCACTGTCTACTTTTGTGAGCGACCAGGCGCCTCCATTACACTATAGAATGCTTTAAAAATAACAATTGTCCCCTCTTTCGTTGAATTTTTCTATCCCATATAGAACGTTAAACTGGGCTGTAAATAATCCAAACGATAATTAAAAAATAAGCGAATCGAATAGTGTAAACTGAAAGGGAATTTAATTAAATTAAATTGATCCATAGCAACTGGGGAGCAATATAAAGCATCAGTCACCATAATCAGTGGATAAAGAGAAGTGTGTCAACACCGAATCAATCTAACCCGGCACCGACCCGTCCCCGATTCTTCGTCCCATTAAGAATAAGGGTTGATTCAGATTCCATTAGCAAATGAGGAAAGAATGCAGTTTACAGTTTTCTCCAAGAATGTGTAAACAGTGGGCAGTGGGTACTGGATCGCAGCTTACATCCCTGACCGTCTGCAAATGGTGACAGCAGCTCGGCACTATGAGCTCATCATCCGATACCGATATAATTATAAACTCGCGTCCATGATGATGCACCGATGCAATCAGACTGCCGCAGGAGACAGCGATTCTAGCAGGGGGGAACGGTTGAAACATTCTGCTGACGTCACGTTTATTACCATGATTAGCACGTGGGCTGTAAATTAATGATTTGCTAGCGTCGAAACACTAAACCGAAGCTCACAACACTCGAGCAGGGTACCCGGTCCGTTTGCTGCACGTTCTTAGGAAATTCTTATCCAAAGCCAAAAAGTCAACAGCAAAACAATATCACTTTCCGGAGGTGGAATCCATTAATAAAAACCCAACCGTAGAATGATGCTCCCGAATAACGATGTCTCGTACAGCTGTCAAGTGATGACGAATATCAAACAGTGAGCTTCCACCAATCCGGTACAACACACCGCCCAGTCTTAGGTCCCGTCCCGTCACATCGGGTTCTGGGCGTTGATGAAGAATCGGACCGATTTGTTCGTTTACGTTTTGCTGCCGTTCATTTGAATATTGATTGCTTTCATGATTGCGTAAATTCTGAACAATATTCTAGGGCACTACGAGGCGAGCCCGAGTATTTGTTTCATTGCCATCGCCATAATGTGAGAAGCTGTGCTGAGCAAAGATCTGTCACAGAGCTGTTATTAACTAGCCTTTATTTATCGGACGACAGGCCGTCTTCGGGGATGGTAACGAGAAAATGGGGGAAAGCTCAGACGCTCACTGGTCGCAGGTCCTTACCAGCACAGTGCCCACCCAGTTGGGTGGGTGAATAAAGCACCAAAAATATTAAACTATTGCATACCAATGAAAAAAAAAGCAATCTTTTTCTCGCTCACACATGTTTCGCGCATCCAATTTCTTCACCAAACAATTTTTGAAGGAACATGAAACCTCGGGGGAAACTTAAATTATTCCATCCCGTAACCTGATCCACCACCAAACGAGTCATCTTGCGTTTATGTATTGTTGTTTTTCCTTTTCTTTTTCACGCACACACACACACACACACACACCAGCAGGTAATTGTTGTGGAATTTGGCTTTATCTCTCGCCACTGCCGGTTGGGATCCATGCAGGCGTAATATTATATCCCGCAGCAGTTTCCCAACTATTGGCGAAATTTTGCGTGCACAAAAAGGATGTTTAAGCCACCGAAGACGGGGGTTTTTTGTTAGGGTTTTGCAAAGAATGGAACGCACAGAATCAGAAAAAGAAATTATTTTCTCTGAAACAAATACCAAATATTTAGAGTTTGCGGTTGTTTTTTTTTGCGGCTGAGTTAAACTTCCTGCCGTGTGAAAAGTGCAAACCGTATCCGAATCTCTATCTGTAACAGTGCTAAAGCTTCAAATTCGCAAAATCAAATCTAGTACTTCGCGTACGGCTGTGTACGTCCTGCTAGAATCACCGAAGTCTAAGAAAGCCGTTAATGTGTGCTGCGAGTGTAATGGAACCATAAATCAATTCATTATGCTGAAATGTTCCCGGAGACTGTAATCATCAAACAAAAACTCGAAGGATGAACATCCTTCGCTGCGTTAAAGCTTATTATACGTTTTTTTAACATATTTCAATTAATTAAAATAAATGCAAAGCACCTTTAGACAGTGAACGCTAATACGTGACATTTAAAGGACATCAGATAAAATAAATGTTGAAGGAATAATATTATAGAAATTAAAAATATAGTTTTTGCTAATTAATCCGGGTGCTGGTAGCTGTAAATTCTTTTTTGTTTTAACTCTCCACACACACACGGACACACACGCAAACACACACACATATGGGCACACGGATGCGGTACGGTAAACATTAGCCCGGGCGAACCGTTTACTTGATCTCTCTAATTGATTTAAATGGTCTAGCATAATCCTTGATGATTTAACGTCTCCCTTTTCGCTCACCCATGAACCTCCCCTAATCCCTTCCTAACCAACCTCCTCCCCCTCCCCACAAGCCCGCTCACCCAAGGACCGTTTAATGTAGAAAATTGTAAATGGACATGGCAGGATCATCATACGTCAGAATCAATTTTCTAAGCAGTGGCAGAAGGGCGCCGCTTCTAAACTGAGGCCGGAAGACTCGGCGATCTCCAAAATTCTATTAAACGCGGGTTGGTGTTAAGCATTCCTTCGCAGCACTGCACTGACGCTCCTCCGGCCGTGCATGCTTTACAGTGGGAATTAGATTAAAGCCTGGCTAATTAAATGGTGCAGCTGGTAACGCTAGGACACACTAGGTTTTTTGTTTTTTGGTGGGAGTCCACAGTCCTTGAGGTGAGTTTTTGGTGCTTTTCGGGATTTTGTAACGCACGCCGGACCGTTGTGGCGGATGATGGACGAGCTTCGTTTGATTGTGGTTGGCCGTAGCGAGCACCTTGACGATCCATCGTCACCTTACCGATTGTCACTATGATTTTCGCTTACACTGCACTTGGACACTGGCGCCCTGCACGCACTAAAGGTTCACCAACTCAAGTAACATCACGTCCATCCGATTGTGACCCGGGATTGCAGCACAGGCACGTGCACGTTTTTTGGGGGGGGGGGGGAACGCACAAGGAACTCCGGAACTCCCGAACTGGCACGCCAAACAGACTGGCCGAGAATAATCACGGCCAAACCGATAAGGCGACCGGTTTGCAAAAACGCCGCACGATCCGAAACCGGTCGGCCCCGTGCGCATGTTTAGGTTGGTGAACGAGCTCTGCACGGGTAGCACGATTGGGTTGCATACAGCGCGACAGCGCGAAGCGCCGTTTGCCGTTCGGGTGCTAGCTACGAGGGGGTTGTGTTTTTGCCGTTTTTCTTTCTCACCCCCAGTTGTTGCTTCATCGCGTCGTTATTAACGATGCTGCAACAGATTTCATCGATACGGTTTCATATCGCTTTTGCTTGCAGTGGGCATATTGCTATTCGGTTTGTTTTTTTTTGTTGTTTGTTTGCATTTAGATCTGCAAGGACGCGTGTAACGTGTTTTATCACTTTCCGTCAAGCGAAAGTTAATGAATATTAAATGAAATTATTTTAGTAAGTAAAACCCATTTTTTTCTTCTGTTTTTCTTTTCACAAACAGAGCTAATTGAAAACCGTTTTGATTAATTCGACAGAATATGCAGTCCGCTGCTACAAACTACAATTAAGATAAAGCGTAGGCAACAAAAACGAAAATATTCGTTCCGATTTTCCAAGTACTCATTATTGCTGTCCGGCTTATTTTTGATGTAAGACCCCTTCCCTACTTACCGGTTACTCTTTTATCCACTATTTGGAGGCCGTAATTTTTGGTGCCCGTAATATCCGTTTTGTGTTGTTTGTAATTGTGTGATCAAATTCGTCTCGAACAGCAACGGTTGGTAACGGGCGAATACCAAATGCAAACACGGGATAGACTACCTTCAGGCGCATTTTCTATCCCGCTTAGAATGGCGCGTGTTTTATATTACCGTTCATTAGGGTATGCATCAGATCAAAATAGTTTTAATACTGTGTCGCTAGAAGGTTGATTACAATAATTTATTTATTTTCAAGCTTAATGGCTTGAGGCCATATTTTTAATAAAATGAAATTGATTATAATAATTTTTTTTCATCTACAACCAATGTTCAGTTTAGAAAAGAGATAGTTGTTTGCGCCTAGAGGATTTATAATGCAAAACGGTGTCCAGGCTAAGCACATTGCTAATGCGCCTAAAGATAGGCAATAGTCAGACGCTTGGCTTGGTGTCTGGGATAAAATCCAACCAGAATATGTATACATCGTTACCGTAACATGTATCGTAGTAACCTGTACCCCTGGGTGGACTGAATAAAAATAAGAAAGGTTTGAGAAGCGTAACAATTCATTTCACCTTCCTACAACCACCTAACTAGAAAATCGACTTGAAGTCCTTGGCGGGTAGCAACATTTCGACACTTGCTAGTGCTCTCCGGTGAGTCTGTAGTTGTTACCATTCCTTTCTTGCATCCCATACCTCCCCCTCTATCTTCCCTCCTGTTAACGACCAGTTCGGCACTGTCCAACGGTCTGCAACATTCCCTTCCTCTCCCAGGACGTGGCTTGTTCGGCTTGACCATCAGCCCCTTCCACTCCTTCCCAATAGTTGGCCAGTTCGGCATAGTCCATCGGCCACTGTTGTTCGTTCCCGGTACTGGTCCTCTACCACCTCCAAAAGGTCCGTACCATCTTGCTGTCTCCCTTCCCATCCCAAATCCACGGAGTAGGCCGTACCCCTACAACCAACTTTGCACCAGTATCAAGATTATAGCGACTGTTTTAGGCCATTTAACGACGTGCTCTCTTGTTAATTATTTTATCGGTTTTCCTTCAAGCAATATTTTTATCATCTCAACTATACAACTTAACTATATAGTAACTTTCTTGTACTTTTCCTTCTTGTTGGAAATTGGTCTGGCTTTTTCCTGTGTTTAAGAAGGGTAGCCGTCTCTGACTATCGTGGTATTGCCCCTTCTGTGCGCTGGTAGCAAAGCCTTTGAGTCCACAGTACGCCTGTCCTTACTGTTTAGTGTTCATTCCTATATTAGTCCCCAGCGGCACGGTTTCATGCCCAACCGTTCGACCACCACTAATCTCATGCAGTTTGTATCGTTGTGCTCCAACTCTCTTGGTGGCCAGGTCGATGTTGTGTAAACCGACTTTAAAACTGCTTTTGACCGCGTCCCTCATTCTCTCCTCCTTGCTAAGCTTAGTAAGCTTGGCATTTCCAGTAACCTTGTTTTCTGGCTTGGATTCTTTTTGTGTGATCGTAGCTATTGCGTCAAGATCGATTCTTGTCGCTCCGATGTCTTTCCTTGTACCTCAGGCGTTCCTCAGGGTAGTGTTCTTAGTCCTTTCCTTTTCCTTCTGTTCATTAATGATGTTAGCTGTATTCTTCCTCCTTCTTCTCATCTTCTGTATGCTGATGATCTTAAAATATTTTACCATGTCCATTCCGCTACCGATTGTTTATTTCTTCAATCCCTTCTTACTAACCTTTCCTCTTGGTGTTCTGCCAACTTCTTATCCCTTTGTCCCGAATAAGTGTTCTGTTTTGTCTATTTCCCACTCCCGCTCTCCTGTGTTATTCGACTATTCTCTTAATTCTTAGCTTCTGACTCGGGTGCCTTCCGCCCATGATCTTGGCGTTTACCTGTACTCAAAGCTTTCTTTCAATTCCCATATTAATGCAATGTGTGGAAAAGCTATGAAAATCTTAGGTCTTTTACGCAGGATCACGGCTGATTTCACGGATCCTTTATGTTTGAAAACTCTTTATTGTTGTCATGTACGTCTCATCTTGGAGCATTCTAGTGCTACCTGGAGTCCGAGCTGCTCGTCTTGGATTGACCGGATTAAAAAGGTACAGCGATGCTTTTCTACATTTGCTTTTAAACGCCTTAGAGGTCTTCATGGTGCTCCCCTTCCACCTTACAGTGTTCGCTGCCAAATGCTCGGTCTGGAATCCCTCGAAAGTAGACGAAAGTAGAAAGTCGCAATCCTACCCTGTTAAGGCCTTGGGGCTTTGTTGAGGCAATGGCTTATAAACTGCACCAAATTTCTAGTTGTGGACCTTCTCAGGACAAAACCTCTCGCAGAACTGTTCGTGTGAGCATTAAATGGTACTCGCAAAAGACATTACTGCTCAAAAAATTTACTGGAAACTTCGCAGTAGTCCCCAGGTCCTTATACTTGATATGTTTACGCTAGACAGTATTGAAATCAAGAGGTGGGAATAAGGTAAAATCTTTACAGCGTTTTGTAGACTGAGTCCACTTAGTCGTATGTAATTGAATATTTATTTATTTATGTAATAAAGTTCGTTGATTCTGTGCCATAAAAAAAAGCGAAACAGCAATCAGTAATTAGTGAAAAAATTGGTGAAAGAAAATTGATTGATAATCGTATCACGGATTGTGCCCCACAGGTGCTTCCTTTTTATCGGAAGCTTTTTATCATAAGCGACACACAATTAAGGTTTCGTGTGTGATTTATTATATTGATAGTTTGGTCAGTGGTTTAGCCATTGTTTTCTTCGTAAAACTTGTCTTTGTTTTTAAGTAGGCATGAGGCATGATGTGGTTAGTAGAACGGTGATAATATGTGGTGTGTTTACTCTTGCAGTACATTAAGTTGCTGACCACTGCAATCTATATTCGGGCGGGCGTTATTTTTTGTTCTTCAATAAGAGTCACCTCCATTAAAGTACAAATGGCCAAAATTGATCAAAAATCGAGAGAAGTAGTTGGAGATTATGCTCCTTTGAAAAGTTTGTTGAATGTCTCTCACAGTAGCTGA
Organism: Anopheles maculatus; assembly: GCA_002091835.1. Taxonomy (NCBI): domain Eukaryota; kingdom Metazoa; phylum Arthropoda; class Insecta; order Diptera; family Culicidae; genus Anopheles; species Anopheles maculatus. The sequence goes on along the minus strand of KZ062051.1, from coordinate 16,230 downwards.
CAGACGATATCCACAGCAACTAGTGATCTGTAGGTAAGAATGAGAAGACATCAAAAGATTCCAGCCAGTTTTGGACAGTGCGGAAAGTCGAAAATATTTCACCGAAAGTCAGTTAAGCGTGCAGCAGGTGTAAAGCTCGAGACTGGCCCTGTTGAAAGGTGGTTTAGAAGGTAAGCTTTGAGCATGCGAAACCCACAAAATTATGTTTTCGAAGGTAACACAATGGTCAGTGAGGGTTCCTGGTTTACGAGGGTTCTTGGTAGCCGGACTCCAGGAGATCATTGAGGCCGAAAAACCGACGAGGTCTCCTAGATGACTCAACAGGCTAAATCGTCATCGAGGACCCTTGCAGGACGAGGCTCTTGAGACGCAGAAGCCGTTGGCGATTTCGCCAATAGTTAATAGTTGGTAAATGAATTGTTATTTATTTTCAGAATTCACTGGCTATTGGTTGTGTCCGGCTTGAGCTTCATGATGTATGGCTCTGTCTGGAACTTGCTCAGCAATTATCTTCACAATCCGCTCACTTTTTACGTAGACACCGCACAGTAAGTACGTCTGTTTGATTGTCGTTCTCAATAATATTATTTGCTCATTCATTTATTTACATTGTCTGCCTTTAAGTCACGAAATAAATGTAGTCTTAATATCTTAAAATTAAATTTTACAAACCAGGTATAAAAAACTGATCAAAATCCCAAAGTACTTGGCTTCACGAGCCAAGATCAAATAGAGGTCGTTGTGGTTCATATGGCAGCAAAGGTATAGAGCCATAGATGCGTTTAGAGGTGACTCGAGTGAAAATATCAATGAATGACCTTTCAGACCTAGTAGAACCCACAACATTAGATGGTCACCAAAAGCACAAGACTGATCGTAGATAATTTGAGTTCTTGAAGTCTAGAACTGACGTCACCACTGACTAGAATGATGTATCCAAGAGTCCTGATGACTTTCACTATGACGTCATCAACATGCTATTTCAAGTTCAGGTTGTCATCGAGTATCACACCAAGGTCATGGATAGATGTCTACAAGGACGGGAGAAGTTTGAGAAAATGAGTTGTTCAATGACATAAGACTAAAAGCAAAGAACAAATAGTACGCAAAATCTTGCTGTCATCAACATAAAGGTTATCTGATTTAGGACAGCAGACAAAGACATTAAAAACATCATTTACAATTTTTTTTTTAATGTTTCTATCGCTTCACTAGCCTACATTGGAACACAACCTTCCCGGCGATCACCCTTTGCCAAGTGGTTAATGGCGAAACTGTTGCAGAATTGACCGAGCAGTACGCATTGTGGACGTCCGTCAGTCAGCGCTATACTAACGTCCGTTTTTTGTCCATTGCAGACATTTCGGCGCCGATCGGGACCCTTTGCTGGACAGCCTCATCATTGACATTGCGTTTTACGGTGGCACCTGCTACTCCTGCGAAGAATGTCACCCGACAGCATCGCCTACCGTGAACTGTACCGCGCTGCGTAACTTCACCGAGGTGGTCCGGCGCCATCGGGCACCATGCGAAGAGCTGCTTACCGACTGTCACTGGCAGAAGGAATCGTTCGACTGCTGTCGACTGTTTCGTCCACTCGACACAGAGTTTGGCCAATGTTTTAGCGTTAATGCGGCGAACGTTGTGGCCAAATCTGTACCATCTGCAGCGCGGCTCGTCAGTAACCGGGCGACTGGGCCCGGTTGGTTGAGCTTTCGCGTGCTGGAAGACGTGCAGCTCTATCTGCACGATGAGTTCAGTGTGCCGCACGCGTACGTCGATCGGTCCCTGCGCGAAACGGTGCTGTGGGGTATGCGGAAGGAGATTGTCGTGCGGGTGATCGAGATGGAAAACAAGGACACGGTGCTAGAGCTGCCGATCTGGCGCCGCAACTGTCGATTTCCGTGGGAAACTGTGGGCGACGGTGAGTCATTGGCATTGGTGTTATTTTCAATTTTTTTTTAGGGAAGAAAAATGACGTCTTTTATTGCTCTAGAGCATCAGCTGTATCGGTACTATAGCTTCTCCACCTGCTCGATCGAATGTTTCTGGAAAACTCAGCTTCAATTTTGCAACTGTACGCACCATTTAATGCCACGACCTTTGACAACTGCGGGTACGCATGGGAAAGCTAGAGAGAGAGAGAGATAGTGATGAATATTTCAAACAGGCTTCATCATTTTGTACCTGCTTTTCTTCGAACTCTTTACCAGCGTTTGAAAGCACACCGGTATGCTCGTTCGAAGGACTCACCTGCCTCACAGAGCACTCGGTAGAAATCGCACAAGCTCGCAAGCAATGCTCCTGCCTGTCGTCCTGCGTCGAGCCGGAGTACTTTGTCATCCACAAGTCGGAGGAGTAAGTAATGTTTCACCCCAACTGTAAGCCGCATAGTATATCAGGTGTTTCCAGCTTCTTCGCCGACACCGAGGAGGAGGAAGGGCGTGTAACGGTCCGGTTGCTCTCGCTACCCTACGAAAGGTTCGTGCGTAACATCGCCAAGACGGAGATGGATCTGTTCAGTAAGTATGGATAATTGTTGGACCGAAGCTTACCAAACCACCGGGAAGTTCTTAACTGGGAAGCGAAAACACTTTTCCACTGCTTCCGCGCAGTACGTACGTGTGGATAGTAACATATGTCGACCTTTGTGTTTTTCTTGGTCGGTTTTTGTTTTTTTGTTTTCGCATTCACAACAAATTGCTCACCTTTCGCTTACCACACAACCGGTACGCCACTAATTCGCGGCCCTTCCAGTCGCGCTCGGCGGTTTGATTGGCCTTTTCTACGGCATGTCCCTACTGACAACTATCGATTTTCTCATGCACGTCTGCCGGCTGACTATCCGATTTCTTGGCTCCTGCCACCGCCGACATGGGTAATGGTGGGCTGGCAAACTTTATCCGGCTCGGATGTATCTTTGCAGCAGGGAAAATCTGCAACATTAGTGCATCGCATCGATAAACATCGCTACAGTGGAAAATATCGTTTTGATTTGTCTTGAAAAAGAAATTTAATAGCTGTATCTATCGTAAAATGATGACTCAAATATATATATAAGCAAGAAAAATCAAAGATGTAATTTAATCCGTATTTTAAATACATCTTAATCCAGTATGTTTGACTATGATTTATTGTGACCGTATCGCAAAATAACTCTTTTTTCTTCTATCGATATTAATTAACATTGACATAGTGACTAATTGATAGACAACGTAAAATGGTAAACCGATGGAGGCGCCCAGTAGCTTATACTACTTCGATGGAGGCGCCCAATAGCTTGTACTACTTTGATGGAGGCGCCCAGTAGTTTATAAAATTAAACGAAGTTACATTACACCAAAAATATCAGCCAGCCGTTTGCGATCGTTCGGAAGCCAATTGTGAATGATTTGAAATCTAATAGCACATGCATTGTATAGAGGGCTAAAGCGAAACTAACCATTTTTGGCGGGAAGAAACATATTTCTGGTTTTGATGGAACATAGCTGCGTGTTGTATATTATGAGCTGTTCCAAAAACAAAAACATTTTTTTTCTCTTTTTCGTCAACATTTATATTAAAGCATGGTTCATTCAATGCCGTTTGCTAGTTTAGAGATGGGAAAGGATATAATTAAACCAAATTATAACAGAAATCCAGTTTGAAGCAATCGCAAAAAAAAAGCAATAACTACAAAAAGCCGCTCCAATCAAACACTTTTAATTGATTGATCGATTGTGCAACTTCGAGCAGCATTTTGTGCAACAGAATGCAATAGAATATCGATCACACCAGCATAAACAAAGCAATTCGGTACAGAACGCAGCAAACCGGGTACACCGTCTTCGCCCATAAATGCGATATTTTTTGGTTCGGATGGCGGTGGCCAGTGCCGAAGCGGATAATGTTGTTTGCCGGGGCAAAACTATACGGCACCGTAAATATAATACCGGTGAGCGCATTACTCTCCTACCCGTTGTTTTCGCGACCGGCGTCTTGTCTCCGGCGAGCCATGCTCGAGCTTCTTGTCCTTCCGTTTTTTTTTATGTCCCACCCCGAACGGAACACGATGGGGTCGCGATGAAAAACACTCGTTAAAAGTTTTTCTCGCCGGTTGATTCTTTGCCGAGTTGTGTCGCGTAACGTGCAGTGCAGTTTTGTTGCAATTGAGTCATTGCGATAGTCGCACACAGCCGCCCGCCCCACCGTTCAGCTTTCGATAACTGTCGCCTAGGTGATTGATTTGTTTGTTGCAAAATTTTACAGCTCAATGTTGGTGCTCGGTGCAATCGGTGGCGGTGTTGTTGCGGTTCCGTAATTCGCTAAAGTATATAAAATTTCGCGAGAAAAACATAGCAAAACTCGCTGTTGCTGGGCAAATGGCTAACGAACCGATGATTACAAGCACTGGCGTAAGCAGGACGATTCGTTGGCGGAGCAAGTGTCCTTAATTGAGAGTTAAGTTTTGCATTCCTTAATTCATCAATTTCGTCAAACTTGTTCTCGTAATGCATAAACCAATAATTGGGGCCAAATTTTGCCTCATGTAAAGTTTGATTTTAATAGCCAGAATATCTTGAAGTTCAAAGATGCAATTGGAAGATTTTAAAGTAAGGAATTAATCAAGCTCATTAGCTCGAAACTCAATTGCTTCTAACGATGCTACGGATGTCCAGAAGCAATCCTCAATTCTTGTCATGAATAACTTGAATAGCTTGAAGTTCAAGTTGAAGTTTTGAAGATGTAGTGCGTACAAGCTCATATACTCAAAAACTCCTGCTTGTTTATTCAGCCCAATGTCTAATAATAACGACGACAATATGCAAATGCATGGGAGCTATTGGTCGCTGCTTTTCCTTTCCAAGTTTGTCTACCGGTTCCGTTCATAATCGAGAAAACACGTGGATCAAGTGGTCCCGAGGGAAAATCAAACCTAGCACCTTACCACCAACGGTGCTGTTAACCAGTTTTACAGCCCTAGGTGAGAATCAGTTGCTGCTCTGTTAGTTGCTCGTGTTAGCCGTCGATCCATAGCAACCCAGTCATGCAAGGAACATCTTTGACTTGTAACGTTCCCTGTAAATGTCTGCATTTCAATTTGCCTGACAATGTACAAAACACTTCGTGTTCGATCACAGAACGCCCAAGAAACAAATTCGCATACCTTTTACTCGCAAGCATATTTTGTTAAAGTTTTATCATGGGTGTTTCTTGAAGATTGCCTGTAGCAATGCCATTTGTTCCGGTTGGTTATATCTATCTTGTGCGACAAGGAGAAAACATTAAATTAAGTGGAAATTGCAAGTGAAAAAAAGTATCAAAAATTATACACAAAGCACGACAAAGGACGACAATACGACAGGATACTCTTCAACCTAAGAAAGTGGAAATTCATCTTAGGGCAAGGCAGTCGATCTATTCTCTCTAGCTAGTGCATCAGCTGCTCGTAGTAGTCCGTACGATGATGAAAAACTGTACAACGATTTTCAAACATGAATCCGTTTCATTCCACCATCGGCACCATCTGATCCTGCCTTGTTCTGCTCCTGATGCAATCGCAACGGTTTAGCAATCTGCTTTGACAAATGCTTCACTGTGTCGTTCGGTCGCAGCCGAAATCCGATCATGACTACTTCTTCTTTCTTGGCCTAACGACCTCTTCTCTTGGTCATGCCTGCCATTTCTGGCTTACTAGACTTATTGTTACCGCATAGTTGGATAGTCAGTCCTCACTATGGGGGAACGGCCCAGATGAGACTTGAACCCCGGTCCTGCCGTGTTAAGACCGGCGCCGCTGTCGCAGTACCACCGGGCCGCATGACTACCTACCTATTGAAGGCACTGCAGTCAAACGGCAAACCTTTGCCAGGGACCTCGGCACACTTTTAGACGCGAATCTGACCTTCAAATTGCACACCGATGACATCATCACCAGAGGTAACCAATTACTTGGCCTCATCTTTAGAACTACCAAAGAATTCCGTGATCCACAACCTGTTCTGCTCGAATTGAGTCGATTCAGCGTAAGCTAACTCGCTATGCCTTACGCTTGCTTCCTTGGCAAGACCGCCGGAATCTTCCGTCGTATCGTGCTCGGTGTCGTCTCCTGGGTCTCGAACCGCTTTCTGTTCGAAGGCGTAATGCTGAGTGCATGTTCATCGCAGGTCTGCTGAACGGAAGTATCGACTCACCGTCTCTGTTGTCATGCATCGATCTGAATGCACCATCTCGACCAGGACCAGGGATAAACTTTTAGTTATTCAGCCCCGTTCCAGCGCTGGTCGGTCAGACCCTATGCTTCGCATGTCAGCGGCCTTTAACTCCGTCTCGGATGCATTTAATTTTGGCCTAGCTTCCGTCAGTCTTAGAGACAGGCTCCGTCTTCTTCCGTGGCCGCAGTTACTTACGGAGCAGCGAGTATAGTCGTAGTCGTTGATAACAATTTTTGTTACTCAATTAGGCCTCGGAGCCCGTTGATATAAAAATAAATATAAATATAAATAAATATAAAACCAAATGATCTAAGGCGGTTGTTCACTTTACTTGACAAAACACTACCTGTTTTCCCTAACAATCTTCGAATGACCCTTAAAAACGACCGAAGAACATATAGTACCGATGGGAGATGGTTAATACTCTCGCAACCGAGTTTCTAGAGTGCCTGAAGCAAGCGTTTCCTGATTTATTTACATTTGTGCATGAATTTGACAGTTAGTGTCATCCTGTCATCAATGTTCTCATCAAAACTTCAAAGCTTTGGCACGGTATTGCGTATTGCGCCATAAAATTATCTGTACTTCGCGCAGTATGTTAGTAGCTTCACTAGTTTTAAAAAGGGTTACACTGACATTCTTTTAATCCGAAACGTCCTCAAGGAGTCGCTAAACAAGATAGCAGCATTCTGTAGAATGAGTCCTTTTAGTCCTAACATCGTGTTGTCTTATAGTATTATTAGAGCACTCAAGAAAGACAAAATGACGTTCCTGGCTAGGCAATTTCAAAGTTTAAACATGTCTTTAATACTCAGTCTTCTGCAGAATGGGCCCTTTTAGTCATAACAGAGCTGTGTTATTGTTTCATTAGAGCATTCAAGCAATTGTTAGACTTAAAAATCAGTCTTAATGCAAAGACTTATTAACATCAAAATGTTTCTTGGTCGCGGCCACCCATACAATATAGATTATTGTACAAATTCACCCTTGGTGAAGGTAATGGTGAGCAGGAAACCTTGACGGCGCAAAAGGTTCACTAAACATTGTGTTGCGGTGGCGAAGGATAATGACCTTATTGATTAAAGTTGTAGTATGCGGGCGTCGAATGAAAAATATGGATTCCTTCCACACGCTAAAACACTGAAAAGTGGAAGAACACACGCGAACCCACGCCACTCATTACCGCCGACCGCACCAACTCTGGGCAAGCAACGTGTGCCAGCTACTTTGTAGATTCTCAGATCGTAAGCACGCATCCCACCCCTAACCTAAACTACCCCCCGTGGTCGACAGCACGCAAGACGCAAACAAGTTTTGTTTTGTAGTTTATTCTGTTCGTTTTTCCTTATTTTTAAGTTCCGCTGACCTTGCCACACAAAACCCCAAACCCATCATATTTCCGGCCAGCCGGAGGAAAGTCGACGCATAAATTGTAGACCGTCGGCGAGGCGAGCAGCACACACTGGACTCGTGGGTTCGGAGCGAAGTTTTTCGTGGTACGCAAAACAAGGACATCGGTGTAGCGTACCCTGATGAACGCTATTCAACCGATTGGAAGCATGGAAGGCCACACGAAGCCGACTTCATCCGCGAACTGTAGCATTTTGTAGCCCAACGGAAGAAGAATGGCCAGCGCCTAGTGGAGCAGATGTATCATCGCCTGTTTGACCCTTGTTATTAAGTCACTCAAACTTATCTACATGTATGCGTTACATTCTTCCTTCACACACCATTAATATCTACTAATATACGGACAGCACATGCGTTCGTACGCTTAGTTTTTGGTTTTACTTTCCTTCAATCACTTGCCGGTACGTTAGAGTGACAATAGTGCCCAAAACGTTGCCTCAGCTCTTCCATCCTTCCATCACCACAAACGGTAGCACTACAACCATTTTGTTGAACTTTCGACCATCACACGCCAGCACCTTACACCCTGATAAGCAATCGGTGGGCCTTGCACGTAGCCGCACCGTTGTGTCCTCCATTCTACGCCAATAGAAAATAACACGCAAGTCTAGCCGTACGCTGCCAGCATTGGCTAAACCCGCATGTACTACGTCAGGACTCGATCGGGCACAGAAGTCGGCAGTCGGGAGAAGGAACATTAATGTCCGAACGAGTTACCCACGTATGGGTGTGTGTGTCTCACTCCGTGAGCCTACCGGGTAGTGAAGGGAAGGCAGTGTAGGGGGAGAAATTGTAAATACTAAAGTGCACGATAAAGGGCCCAGGGCTGTTGTTCGTGTACTCACGAGAACTCACAAAAAAATAAAAGCACAGTAGCGCTACCTAGCACTCCGTGAGCCTACCGGGTAGTGAAGGGAAGGCAGTGTAGGGGGAGAAATTGTAAATACTAAAGTGCACGATAAAGGGCCCCGGGCTGTTGTTCGTGTACTCACGAGAACTCACAAAAAAATAAAAGCACAGTAGCGCTACCTAGCACTACCCTCAGTCGACGGTCGTCCGAATGCGAAGTTAGTGAGCAACGGTTCGGGTTTTTATTTCGGCGACCATACGCTTACGGTTTGTCGCGTTGGGCGCACACTTTGTTACCGCCATAGTGTACCCGGGTTGTACAGGCGTGAGTCTCGGAGTTCTCGGGTGCTTTTTTTGGTTTTTCCAAGTTTAGTTTGATCGGTGGTAGAGGACCACCGGCGAGTAGTTGCCGAATATCTGCAACGTGTAAAATTATGTGTGCTCGTTTCACGCTTCCACCATTACTATCGCATTCGTGTGTTGAAGTTGAAGTTCGGAAGATATTGTGTGCTCTAGTGAGGTGGTCTGTAATCATCTAAGGAAAGCGGGAAGTTGTGGTGCATAGCGGTTAACAGCAGTGCGTTAATTCTCGATAATTTGATCGAGGATTATTAAAGCTGCGTACGAAAACGGTTTCTTAAGTGTGCAATTTAATTCTGGTTCGAGTCCTTAAGGATTCTGTAAGGTACCCACAGTAGCTCACTTCATACACACAGCATCAGCTTCTAGCTGGAAAGGTACAACCAGTTCCGACAGCAATCAAACAATTCTCCAAACCAACCAAAGTTTCACAGTTCCATAGTTCCCATCAAAATCTGTTCTTCGTGCTCGGTGCTTCGAATCTAAATAGTCGAAAAACAAGTACGACTTTGTACGACTTTTGACGATTTAGACATCGTACCGGTACGGTACGGGGTAGTAGAAAGTAATTAATTAAAACCATGACACACACACACACACATACACACAAACACTGCTACCAAATGGACAGTGGTGTGGTTCATTCACATGGATTGCTGGAATCTATTCAATTGCTACCGCTGAACGCTCTGAAAGCACCACTAATAACCCCCACGTACCGGAGTTCCATTACACCTCACCGTAGACGCAATTGCATAATTTATCAGATCACCACGACCGGCATGACAGGAGACACATGACGGGGTTTGATCACACACAATCACACTACGGTACGGCACTCAACAACAACTACCGACAGCAGGGACGATAGCCGAACGGTTTGCCCACTTCAAAAACGCCTCAAAACTCGTAAATTGCACCACAACTGACACCGATTGCTGGTGGCCACACGAAAGCGGAAGCGCTTATTAATCGCCAAAGTATTGGAAAATCCCCACCACACCAGCCTAGCCAAAGTATGACCAGGCTTATTACTTTTACATGTGAATGAACCGGCGCTACAGTTCACGGCACGGTAGCCCTCTAGAAGGGGGGTTCCTTTTTTTTGTTGGTGAGGGACATCGGTGGCTTTAAAATGTAAATTTCATATCCATCCCAGAACTCGATGATTTGTTATTAACGGCCTGCGGATTGGATCTGGATCTGGCGGTTTCCCCTTTTCAGGAACCCTGTTTCTGTCACAGCTGACAAGTTTGCTTCGTTTGTTCCGTACATTCATAGGAGCGTTTAGATATTCCTGGGGTGTTTTTTTTTTGTGCGCTTCACACACCCAGCATAATGTCCAGGACACCAGGAAGTAATGGATTGCAGCCGGGGACCAGCCCGCGCCCAAACAATGTAACCCTAACGTCCCGTGGATTGGCATCTTCGTCGAACAGCAACAATGGTGGCATCAGGCTCCCAACATCGGTGGCACCGTCGGGCAATGTGGTACCGCCGTACGCGACCGGAACAGAGGAACGGCTGATGGTGAGTGTAGCGCAACAAAATGGGACACCGGGTCAGCGGGTCCTTCCTTTCTATTGCTTGTAGCGTCCCAAACCCCAACACTTTAGCTTCGCGCTGGAATTTGCATAATACCATTAAGGACGAGCGGGACGATTGGTGTATCGTTCGCTTCTGGTCAAATCCCTGACCCTAGGACCAATAGGTCAGTCCGGTGGCCAGTGTATGGTAATAATGCTCCACTTACTAGTCGCCCCATTCGCTGTTACTATTACACGAGCTTTTTTTTCTACAGTGTTGCCCACCGCCACCGGACGAAAGTCTAGCGTCGGCAGAGCGACAGCATGTGTAGTGGGAAATTGAATTTATGTGTTTTTTTTTTGTTGTTGTTGCCCCAACTCTGTGTATGTCCAGATCTCGCTTCTTACGGTAGCCTATTTTTTGGAACTACTCGATATTTTGTAGGTCACCGTCCGGATACGTCCCCTCAGTGACTCCAGCGAGACGAACTGTATCCAGGCACAGCCGAACCGTTCCTGCTCGCTACTGTTCGACGACGGGACTCGCAACAAACCGAAAAACTACAACTACGATTGCGTCTTTGGAGAGGCATCCACACAGGTACGATTGGCGAACAAGCTTGGTACAGCAATTATTGAGAACTTAATAATATTAGTAGCACAACCAATCGCTACGTGAAACTTTGCCTTTCATAAACGAAATTTTTCGTTTCCATCTCGTCGGGTAATCCAGGAGGAAGTTTATACTGTTGCCGTGGCACCGTTGGTCCAGGACGTCCTGAACGGCTATAATGCGGCAGTGTTTGCGTACGGTGCGACCGGTTCCGGCAAAACTCACACCATGCTCGGTCCACACGTGCGCCCGGTTCGTGTGCATCCCGGCGGTCAACATTCCACCCAGACGGCATCGGCACCCGGTGAAACGCCCGCAACACCGTCGGAAGCGTTGAATGCTGCCGATCAACAGCCCGGTGTGGCAGCATCGATGGTACAACCGAGCAGTGGACTGATGATACGTGCGGTTGCCGACATCTTCGACTACATCGACCGGCACAGTTGCGAGGAGGCAACGTTTCGGGTAAGGCGTTGTTCATTATGCGACTTTTCAACTTTATCTTGGATGAGCATTCGCATGCTCATTCGCTTAGGAAAACATTATTATTACACGTTTTATAATGTTATCAATATAGCGATGTTTCTTCATATGGTTTATTACTATACACGAGCACAACATGTACAACAATTTCCATGACTACAGACATTGGTGGCTTGGATTTCAAGACCGTTTTCTACACGAATCTTCTCAACAGTCTTGTCAACAGCTCGCTTTGATTCGCAGATATTGTACAACAGGTGTTAGAACAGGTGTCATAAGCAGGATAGGCCGTTCACCTACAAGTTAAATCAAGCGACGCAATACTTCTCGCGGTTTTAAAGTTGCGTTTAATAATCTTCTTTGTGTTTTGTCAATCCAGATAGTTTGTGGAAGTACCGGGCCTTAGTGGTCTTAGTCTTGGCTCATAGACGAGAGGCTTGGTTTGTCCCTCGTCCAATGTGCCGTGTAATAAATACGGGAGACACTTTGCAAAGGTAACCTTCAAATGGGAAATCCCTGCTATGTGGTTGAACCCCTTTTAGAACTTTACGTGTTAATTTAAATCACTTTTGCAAACTGGTCTATTAGGAATATGCAAGCGCTTAGACGAACATCAGACCAATGCTGTAGCTGACGATGTACGGCAAATTCGAAAACATCTTGAGAGTTCGACTAAAGTTGAGCAGAATGTATTATCTCGTGGTCATAAAATGCACAATTTTTTACTTTCCAATATCAGGACGCACAATAAAATCTAAATTTCAAATCAAGGAACTGTGGTTGCAGACACCAGATGTTGTTGTACACGAAAATATGGTCTGGTTTAGTTTTACGAGCAGGGAATACACTACATCCCGGCTACCTCCTTGCTATACTAGGAAGCTATAAAAGTTCTATCCAGATTGAAGTGGAGTTTTGTGCCCTATTGCTTACAAGTTCTGATTGTGATCAGTTTGAATTTTCTTAAACCACGTAGTTTTGATACTCTGCTGACAGAAGGCAGAAGTAAGTAAGTAACTTGACAAAAATACTGTGCATATTTTATAGCTCATTTAGGTGTGTCCCGAAACAGGGTAATAAAAGAACATTATTTTAGTTTAAAACTCTTTAGAGATTGCGATAACTGATGTATGAATTTTACTTATGCTATGCAAAAACAGCATCAATCAATCTGATAGCAATCAGCAGTATTTCGGACAGGTACGTGCAATCGTACCGTTGAAACAATCCAGAATCGCCGTCGGTCAGGATTAGTTATGAGTGTGGAACCATTTGATGTCTCTATCATTCCTAAGAATCCAACAGTTTCGTTTGTCTCCGTCCGGTTCCAACAATTCCGTGCATTTCCGACGGTTCCATGTCCTCGGAATTGAAACCGGACCGGACGCTAACCGGTGATGTTGTTGCCACCAATAGAGTGTTTGCGTGTGTCGGTGTGATGCTTTGTATTTTCTCTCCCCCCTCGGTTCGATCCGTTTTTTCTCCAGTTTGTTTTATTTTAATTATTCATTCACCCTAATGCATCACTGACCAGCAGCTTTGCAAGCTCCTGTATATGTGGTGAAGGTTTATTGTTCGGCAGAAATAAAACACACCACGATGCAATTAGTTCTGGCAGAAGGGGTAACATAGGAAGAGCTGGCCCATTAGCCCATTCAATCGATTAATAATCGAATGATCAAGTGATACCGCAGGTGTATGATCTTTTATACCAGCGACGAATGGTGTAATTGTACCGGTGTTTGTACATTGGTGTACCGCAAAGCCCACAAACAAACGGGTGTCTTTCTTTGGCCTGGAGCTGGAGCTGAAAGGTGTGGGACACAAATGAGCCTTTATTTATCCATGAGCTTCCATCCCGTACCATAACGTCGTTCACATTACGCTTACCGCTTCTGCCTACCTGTGTGTGTGTGGTGGCATGTCAACACGCCAACAGTACATTTCTTTAGTGATGGATGGGGGCTACAGCTTGACCTTCAGCTGGGTATTTTTTTAGTTCTTTCGGTTGCCCTCCCAACTTAACGCGCAGCAATGTGCACGTGCCCGCTCGTATCGTTCGAAGAAAAATGGTAGCAGACGTTAGCAAATGTTTCGAACATGTTTACATCTATAATAATAATCGGCGAAGGTTATGGTTGAAACATACACAAGCGAATGTACGGTGTGTTACTGTCGCGTACTGTCTCACTACCATTAGCAACGGCTGTCAAATGTGCTTACCTCACTACTACTACTACTACTGACTCAGCATCAAGGTGAAGGATGACAGGTCAGTATTAGAAACAAAAATAAAGCTTACTATGTTTGTGTTTCTGTGGCTTTTGCAGATTTCAATATCGTACTTGGAAATTTATAACGAACTGATCCGCGATTTGCTGAATCCGGGTGGTCCGCTCGAGCTACGCGAGGACAACCGTGGCAACCAATCGGTGGCCGGCCTGTCCGAGGTGTCCACTGCAAGCCGGGCCGAAGTCATCCAGCTGCTGCTGAAGGGTAACAAAGCGCGTACGGTCGAGCCGACCGCCGCAAACCAAACGTCCTCTCGCAGTCACGCACTGTTGAGCATCACGGTGCAAAATCTCACACCGGCCGGTACAAAGCAGGGCCGTCTGTTCATGACCGATCTGGCCGGTTCGGAACGGGCCCGTAAAACGAAAAACCGTGGCAAACGGCTGCAGGAAGGTGCCCACATTAACCGCAGCCTGCTCGCGCTCGGCAACTGCATCAATGCGCTGGCCGGTGGCGCACGGTACGTTAACTTTCGCGACTCCAAGCTAACACGCCTGCTGAAGGAAGCGTTGAGCGGACGGTGCAAAACGGTCATGATAGCGCACGTCTCGCCCGAAACGCGCCACCGGGACGAAACGAAAAATACGCTCGTGTACGCGGACCGTGCGAACCACATCACCACGCGACTACAGGAACCGACCATACTCGAGGCGGAAGAAGCGGCAGCCCGTGAAGCGTTCCCGGTGGCGCACTATCAAAACCTGGTGGCGGAGCTGCGCGACGAGGTCGGCCGGCTCAAGATGAAGATGATGACGGAGCGACCGCGAAGCGGGGCGGCACTGCAACGCCAACAGCAGCAGCGCCAGGAAGAGGAACAGTCATCGTCGGAGGAGCAAATAAAGAAGGTGGAGCTGAAGTTTCTGCGCGAGCAGATAGTACAAACGTTCAAGCAGCAGATGAAGCTGCGGCGCCGCTTGCTCGAGGCTGACAGCCATCTGCTGGGACTGGAGTTGGATGCCGAACGGCAGCATATGGTGATTTCGCACTGGCAGAGCCGGCAGGGCAAGCTGTACGATAGGTTGGATGAAGACGACGAAGAAGGTACGGTGGTGCGGTTCACCATTTGAGCGTGAACTTATAACTGGGCCCCGTATTTTTTTGTGGCAGGTTCCGATTCGGAGGGATGCTCAGCGTTACGGTCCGCCTGGAGCGAACTGGCTTCGATTGAAAAGGAGGTCAAACGATACCGCCATATAAGAACTACGACCGAGCACGAACTGGAAGAGTGCCGCAAGAAGGGAGTGACGTTGGAAGATGTACAGTTTGCCCGGTGCTTTTAGATTACACAACCGTTACCCAAAATCCTTGCTTTTACTCTTGTAGGAACTTCCGGAACGCATCAGTAGCGATGAGGAGCGCGAGTTGCTATCGTTGCTGTGCAGGGTGCACGAGCTCGAAGCGGACAAGGTGTCACTGCAGGCCGAACGAATGGCACGCCAGGCCGAGTTACGGCGCCGGGACTTGCAGCTACTGCGGGCGGAACGGCAACGGCGTCTGTGCGAGGACATCATCAGCACACAACGGCGCATCATAGAAGGTCAAATGATAGTTTGTGTGTTTATTCTGCACCTGCAAGAGCGATGCCTACAACCTTTGTCTTTCTTTTTCTTGGCTTCAGAAGGCAAAGTGGAGATGCCGGAAGATCTGCGCGAGCTGTACGCACTGTACCAGCAGGAGATTCATGCGAGTACGTACAACAGTGGTATGCAAACGGCATCGGGAGCATTTTATGATGCTAAGCTGCCACCCATCTTTGGACAGGACCGAAGGTACGATACTATCACACTTGGACATTCAGAAGTTTCAGGACTCTTGATGACTGATGATCTGCTTCTGCTTTTCCAGCATCTATTCAGCCAGTTCCAGCTCGGGTTCCGAATGGTCTGCTACGTCCCCCCTACCGCCAGTAGATTCGGAAGGTAATGTGGTCAATCCAGACCGTGCGATGGGACCGCCGGTCGGACCAAGGCTACCATCCATCGCGCGACTTCGCAACAACTATGGAAGTGCACAGAGCAGCGGATCAAGTGACGAATGAAAGCAACATCCGTCCACATTCATGCTGAATTAGTTGGAGTAGATGCAAAAGTGCTACGAAAAAATCCCAATTTCATAGGTATTTTACAAACCAAACTGTATTACAATTGTTGCACACAGCAAATGATTACGACAGTGAAAAATAATTACTATTTAAATTAAGTAACGATGAGCGCAGGAGAATAATGAACGCTTGTAAAGTCATGAGGCTTAGCTAACAGCAAGCGGTATAAAGCGAGCAAAAATGGGTTTTTAAAAGCCACATAGAAAAATAAAAACGATTGATCTATGGAAGAAAGTAATGGTAAAAGTTGGTTTGTGGTAGCAATACCACAATAGTATGTAATATTTATAATGTAGCACAACTACATCCTACATCTTGTCACAACTACATTCTCTTGTCGTTGCTATACTGCATTACAAACACTGCTTTGGGACCAGTTAAATAGTTTGTTAACAAACGCAA